>JAWNNL010000055.1:0-483232 GCA_035045005.1 Liodrosophila aerea
TGAAAGTCGGCATCATAGCTGCATACATAAGCATATGAGCCCGTACACATGTTACACACATACACAGAAACGAGAGCACAGCGCGAAGAAACGCACCCATGCTCATCGTTCCGCGGTCGATCTGCGACTGAAATGTGATTTCTTGTTGCGCTTGCTTTCGAACGAATAATCGAATTCGAAAAGCCGAACGCTGTCGGGGTTCTAGACATTTCGTTCGGCTGGGCTGGGGTTCCACGCTCAGCCGTGTTTCTGATAGTAGTTTTTTCGCTGTTTGACGTCTCTATCTATTTCTTGCTTAGTGGTTGGAGCTTTATCTTATTTAAAGCAACCGTGCGTTTGCTAAAACACATTTTTCTTATACACAAATATGTTCATTAGTATGTGTTCACACATAGTGTGCAAAATTGTACGTTAGCTAAGAGAGCAATAGAGACAGATCTATGATCAAGTGTAATTGTATTGATGCATATGATTTGCGGTTGTATTACAACCCTGCTTGGCAATTGTTTAGTTTCGATTTTGCGTTTGATGGTATCGCTTGCCGATTTTAAGAAAGCAAGTGAGTTGTCTAAATAATTTTCAATTGTATTTATTGAGAATTCCAAAATTAATATCATTAATATTAATTTACTATTAACTGACAGCCTAAATCAACCTAAAATCCCTTTACTTTTTGCTTTGTTTTCTTCTATTTATTTTGTTTTATTTTTGCTTTGCTTTTCTGCTTTTATTTTATTTAAATTAATATTTTGCAATATTTCTATATTGCTAAAAATATTTGTAGTATCTCTGCCAAAAATATTTGCATGATATAAATATTATTTGTGCATACAATATACTACGTGTCTGTACTCTATAAAGTACAGCACATTTGGAATTTTATTCCAAGTTTAAAATTGACCTTAATATTTTGCATTATCGCTAATATTGCAAAATAATTGTAGTATTTTTGCCTAATTTATTTTGCATGAATAAAATATTATTAGTGCATATACTACAGGTCTTAATTTTAAACACTAAATATATTCGATATTTTGCTTAAATTTCTTATCACGATGGATAATGAATATTTAAACATAAATGGCGAAATGCAGCCACACTCTGTCGTTCCTATAATAGGCGACGGTGCTTGCCTTTTCAGGGCAATCTCTTATGCTTTGAATAATACCCAAGAATATTGTGGTATTATACGCCAAGACATTGTAAGCCATGTTGTTGAAAGATGGAATTATTTTCAAGTCTATACCTCAGATTCTGTGGGAAATACTTACAATAATCCCATAGAATATGAGAGTGCAATGATGCAACCAGCTAGCTTTGGCACGACTGCTGAAATAAAGGCAGCTGCGGAGTTGTTTCAAATATATATTGAAGTTTTCCAAAATTGCAAACTTATAGCAAATTTTGGAATAGAGGGTAATCCATTAAAGAGACTACGGTTTTCTGGTAGTCTCTCTCATGGGCATTACGATGTTTACATCCCTATTGAAACAATCCGCAATATAGATTCATCCCAACAAAGTGAATGTCAAACTAAAAAGACATCCCAAAAAAAAAGGAGAACTCGATTTTCTAATAGAGTTAGAAGCAAGCAACTCAAAGATGCTTCAACGAAAATATCGCTCGGAAAATTCAGAAAAAGCACAAAGCTGCAACAGCTAAATATCAGGCAAAGAATCCTGAAGTCCACCAAGCTGCAACAGCTAAATATCAGGCAAAGAATCCTGAAAAGCACCAAGTCGCAGCAGCTAAGTATCAGGCAAAGAATCCTGAAGTGCACCAAGTAGCAGCAGCTAAATATTATGCTAAAAATCGAATTTCTCTATCACATAGTCGATTGCGTCTATGGAAAGTTAAAACAAATTCTGGATTTAACTATGATCCTGAAATTGCTTATTCTACTGATAAAATAATATCAATAGGTAGCATGAATAACAAATGCATATATTGCAACGCACTCAAATGGAAAGCAGAACCCAAAGGTATATGTTGTAAAGAAGGAAAAGTTGAACTTCCATCTTTTAAAACTTTACCAGAGCCTCTTAAAAGCCTTATAATGGACGCTCACCAAAACGATCACTTTTTGTCTAATATTAGAAAATATAACAATTGCTTCCAAATGACTTCATTTGGTAGTACCAAAATTGTTAAAGATGGTTTTATGCCAACATTTAAAGTACAGGGACAAGTTTATCACATTGTTGGTAGTCTTTGGCCATGTACCCAAAAAGAAGAACAATTTCTTCAAATATATTTTGTTGGTGAAGATGAGAAAGAAGCGCGTTTAAGATGTAAACACCAATTGGGTACTAAAATAGAATTAGTAAAAAAACTACAATCCATGTTGCATGAGTGTAACCCTTACATCAAGGATTTAAAAACTGCAATAGAAAAAATACCAACCAATTGTAAAGATTACAAAATGATAATTCACGCTAACAGAGTACCAGCAGATGCTCATAAAGGACGCTTTAATGCTCCAAATGTAAGTGAAGTTGCTTTGCTAATTGTTGGCCAACAATTTGAAAAGCGAGATATTGTTATTGAGAGTCATGACAACACACTGAAGCGTATCAGTGAAATACATCGTTCTTATGACGCTTTTCAATATCCCTTAATTTTTTGTTACGGAGAGGATGGTTATAGCATTAACATACCTCAACGGGATCCAGTAAGCAAAAAAAATCTAACAAAGACTGTCTCAGCTCTAAGTTTTTATAGTTACAGAATAATGATTCGGCAAACTGAAACCAATCATTTGCTTTATTATCGATCTTTATTCAGTCAATTTTTGGTTGATATGTATGCCAAAATTGAAACAGAAAGACTTAATTACATTCGCCATAATCAGGCACAATTAAGAGCAGATAGCTATGTGCATCTTCAAGATGCAATTGGTAAACAAGATATAAATATTGCTCAGCTTGGTGAAATGGTAATTTTGCCATCTTCTTTCACTGGCTCTGCAAGATATATGCATGAAAAAACTCAAGATGCAATGACATATGTCCGAAATTACGGTCGTCCTGATCTTTTCATTACGTTTACCTGCAATCCTAAATGGGAAGACATTACAAATGCATTGTTGCCAGGTCAAAAATCGTTTGACCGGCATGATATTATAGCCCGAGTCTTTCATTTGAAGGTAAAGGTTTTAATGTCTTTGCTAAATAAAGGCGCTATTTTTGGTGAAGTTAAATGCTTCATGTATTCAATAGAATGGCAAAAAAGGGGTCTACCACATGTACATATATTGCTTTGGTTACAAAACCAGATTATGCCTGATCAAATTGATAGTATTATATGTGCAGAAATTCCTGATCCTAAAACCGATCCTTTGCTACACGATATTATAAAAGCCAATATGTTGCATGGACCTTGCGGTAAAATAAACCCGAAATCTCCGTGTATGGTCCAGGGTAAATGTAGCAAAAAATTTCCACGACAGTTGAAGAAAGAAACTGTTACAGGATTAGATGGTTATCCTCAATATCGGAGGAGAGCTCCTGAGGATAACGGTTTAACTGTTAAAATTAATGGAAATATAATTGACAATAGTTGGGTTGTGCCCTACAATTCTGTTCTCATGCGAACATTT
This sequence comes from Liodrosophila aerea, assembly GCA_035045005.1. Lineage (NCBI taxonomy): Eukaryota > Metazoa > Arthropoda > Insecta > Diptera > Drosophilidae > Liodrosophila > Liodrosophila aerea. The sequence goes on from JAWNNL010000055.1 coordinate 3,599, forward strand.
AAAGCACATATAAATGTGGAATTTTGTAGCTCAGTAAAATCCATTAAATATATTTGTAAATATGTCAATAAGGGTAGTGACCAAGCTTCATTTACAGTTCAAAATCAAAACGATGAAGTTCAACTGTATGAAAATGGTCGCTACATAAGTAGCTCTGAAGCTGTATGGAGAATTCTTGCATTTCCCATTCATGAAAGATTTCCGCCCATTACTCATTTAACTGTGCATTTGGAAAATGGACAACGTGTTTACTTTAATCCAAATAATCCAAATCGTTTAACTGAGCAGTTAAATAATCCCTCTCATACAACGTTAACCGGCTTCTTTGATCTATGCAAAGTTGACAACTTTGCTAAAAGGCTTCTATATGTTGAAGTGCCATCATATTATGTATGGCTGAATAAAAAATTTCAAAGAAGGAAACGAGGGATTGATGTGCCCAATTTTTCTGGAGTTAAAAAAGATCAAGCTTTGGGCAGAGTATACACCGTGCATCCCAAAAATACCGAGTGCTATTATTTGAGACTTTTACTCCATGAAGTTCGAGGGCCAACCTCATTCATAGACATAAAAACTGTAAATGGTGTTATATATGACACATTTCAGTTGGCCTGCAAAGCTTTAGGTTTACTAGAAGATGATAAGCACTGGGATCTAACCTTAGAAGAAGCTATTCTATGTCAACGGCCAAAAAAATTGCGAGAGCTTTTTGCAATAATGTTACTATTTTGTCAATTATCTGATGCTTTGCATTTATGGAATAAATACAAAGAAAGTTTCTCAGAAGATATTTTGTATGAAACAAAAGTTGCATTAGATGATAATGTACTAATAGATTCCGCAATAATGGACAAAGTATATACAAAGTGTCTAATCCAAATTGAAGATATAGTATTGGAAATTGGAGGCCAATCTTTATCAGAGTTTGGATTGCCTACGCCAAGCAGAACAAAAGAGACTTTACAAAATAAACAATATCTTAGAGAAATTAGTTATGAAAGCAATGCAATTGTTATTAGTAATAACGAACATTCTCTAACCGCAGAGCAACATGAGATATATACAAAAATATTAATTAGCGTTGAAGCTGAAAGCGGAGAAATATTTTTTTTGGATGCACCTGGCGGTACAGGTAAAACATATCTCCTTAATTTGTTATTGGCAAAAGTACGACAAAACCGTAATATTGCTTTGGCTGTTGCATCATCTGGAATAGCTGCAACATTGCTCACTGGTGGTCGAACAGCTCATTCAGCATTTAAGCTTCCAATTGATTTGATTCACATTGAAAATCCCCATTGTTCCATTTCAAAACAGTCTAACACCGCTATGGTGCTTAAAGACTGCAAACTAATTGTTTGGGATGAATGCACAATGACACATAAAGGTGGCTACGAAGCTCTAGACAGAACACTAAAAGATATTCGCAATAATGACCTTTTAATGGGAGGCATTACTGTTCTTTTGGCTGGAGACTTTCGTCAAACGCTACCAGTAGTGCCAAATGGAACATCTGCTGATGCAATAAATGCATGCTTGAAATCTTCATTTTTGTGGCCTCTTATCAAAACGCTGAAGCTAACAATAAATATGCGTGTGCATCTAAAGGGTGACGCGACTGCTGAAGTTTTTGCTAAAACATTACTGAAGATTGGAGATGGAATATATCCAACAATTGAGGATAAAATTATCATTCCCTCATGTTTGGGAACTATTGTAAAGTCTCTTCAAGAGCTTACATCTAAAATATTTCCTGATATAACTAATATCTCCAAAAAATCATTAGATTGGTTTTGTGAACGAGCAATACTTACATCAAGAAATGATAGAGCCATTTCCATAAATGATTTGCTTTTAAATGCATTTCATGCTGAGGAAATGACTTACAAATCTATCGATAAAGTTACAGATGAAGAAGATGCAGTCCATTATCCTGTTGAGTTTTTAAACAAACAGACTCCGCCAGGACTTCCATTGCATCACTTAACTCTAAAGGTTGGTGCACCTATAATGCTGCTGAGAAACTTATCTCCACCCAAATTATGCAATGGAACAAGATTGGTAATTAAAGCTTTGCATAAATATCTAATTGAAGCCATAGTGTTTACGGGTTGTGCTAAAGGGGAAACCGTTTTAATACCACGAATTCCTCTTATACCTACCAATATGCCCTTTCAGTTTAAAAGGCTTCAATTTCCTGTTAAAGTCTGCTTTGCTATTACAATAAATAAGTCGCAAGGACAGACATTAAAAATTGCTGGACTAGACCTTAGAGATGAATGTTTCTCTCATGGTCAGCTCTATGTGGCATGTTCAAGAGTTAGCTCAGCTAACAATTTAATTATTTTCGCACCTGATGCCAAATGCAAAAATGTTGTTTATAAACAAGTTTTACAACAAGCGAAATCTAAAAACTTTTAGCTCGCAATCGTGGATTATACCTATTGGGGACACCATATAACAAAAAAATGCGCCAAATCCTTTACCTCTATGGTGGTGTGGAAATGAGGAAGATGTCAATTTAATTATACATTTATCGTTATGTCAGAACGAACTACTTTATATATATAAAAGAAGAAGATAGATAAGTCTCAGGGAATTCTGCCCCCTGTTTAATGGCATCATTGAGGGCTGGCGTTCTCGCGAAGCGAGCGGAGAATTGAATTGAAAACTATAATTCCGTTACCGCCATATGATGTTGCTACTGGTCTTATGTTTGGTAAACTGCCATTACCTCAATGCTACAAATATGGACACAAATGTACATAGGTAGTATATGGAGGGTGGCGAGGATTTTGCGATTCGAATAAAGGAATATTTGAAAATGAAGATGACGACAAGTGTAAATCGTTAGTTATTCATCAAAGATTAAACGTCTTTATATCTTATTTATTTTTACTTTTCTTTTTTAGTCATATTTTCTGCTACAGTGAAATCAGTTCCACTGGAATATGTGGCAAACCTAATGGCAAGCAAACATATTTTTATGAAAATCTAGGATGTCAATCTGCAAAACCAGCGCGTTATGGAGGAACCACAAGCACTACGGCGTGGACGTTATATAACATTTTGCGCTGATAAGAAGGATGGGGCTTATGAGAATATGTTAGATAGAACATGTATATTGTAAGTTATTCATCAAACATGAAATGCGCAAATATTTAATTTGCTTGTTTAGTTACATATTATGTTTCAAAAGACGCGGATCAAGAGGAACATGTGCAACACATAATGACGGGCAAAAATATGTTTATGAAAACGTAAGATATCTAACTGCAAGCCCAAAGCGTTGTGGAGGATCTGGTCATATTGAAATCGAGGTGAAAGAACAAGATTATAGCAGATTACGCTCAGAGGGGAATAGTACATATTATGATAATTTATATGATCCCGAATGTAAAAAGTAAGTTATTTTTTAAGCATAAAACTTACAGATGTGTTATGTATCTTTATTTTCCATTCAATATTTGTAAAATGTGTCTCTAGACATAGTATAGTAAGTTATCAACCCTGTCCTTATACACAAGACGGGCAAACGTATTATCATGGCGCAGGAAAGTGTAGATTCGGAAAACCAGACCGTTACGGAGGAACTACAATACTTAGGACCTTGAAAATGTATTTTATCCAAACTTCTGCACTGCTAAGAACGAATGAATATGAATACGACGTGCAGAACGTAAGTTATTCTTTAAAAATGAACTGTGTTCAATGTTTGTAAATATCTTTCTTTTCCTTTTTGAGGTACACATACTGCAACTCAGGAATAGGCGAAACTAGATACTTTCCGAATAATAATGACCAGACAGCATATCAACATAACATACTGCAAAACCAGAGTATTGTGAGCCTAAAACAATACATTTCGATGAAAATGGCAAACCACTTGGAACTATTCCTGAGCGTTACAAGTAAGTTAATCACAAAACATGAAAATCTAGATGTGTTGTGTTTCTTTATTTATTTTATAGGAATCCACAATTGGTGAACACTGATAAACGTCCCTTAACTCCATTAAGACCGCATAATCGACCGTATTGTCCGGAAACTAAAGAGACCAAACTTGACGATGTGGAATTCTATAAAAAATACTATTGAAAAATGCAGTCAATGGATTGTCCAAGATCACACAGAAGGTCATATAGATGTGGATGACTGCTGCCTAGTCCATCAACGCTTTGTCGAAAGGTCCACAAAGACGCTGAAGAAAAAACTCGGAAAGCTACAGTCGGATTCAACCGACAGTAGGAGACCCTGTACTTCGATTTGCCTTGGAAGTGGATAACAGCAGCAGCAAATATGTACATACTCATATACACATACACATGGACTTATACATACACACATTTACTTATACATACAAATATACGCTCAAATACAAACAATAACCAATACTCATACAGAAATTCATACTCACAGTCCAAAATAACACATACGCCCTAGTGGCCGCGTACACTGTGGCTTCTCCCCTACCCCCGCCAAATGCCTTGTACAGAAAATTGATTGTTCCATATCTTTATTATCCGATTGGGCTGCAAATCGCACCAAATATTTAAAGCATCTAAAGCTTTATCCATGCAAAAAATGAATTCAGTGACTCTAAAACGGTATATGCGACAACCATTTTTGCAAATTTGAGGGGGAGGGGAATGGGATATCAAATTAAAAAAACTCGGAAAGCTACAGTCGGATGCAACCGACAGTAGGGGACCCTGTACTTTCCTTCACACACACACACGCTAACAGACACTCACACGTGCACACATAGCGCAAAGTCGCACGCAACCACACATACGCTCGCGCTGCTCCCCCTTACCTATTGCAGGGAATTGAATTTCGAATATCTCCGGTGTTTATTATCCGATTAAGCCACAATTCACAGAACAGGAAACGATTATCATAAGTTTGTATCTTTAAAATTATGAGTGTGGCAGTTTTTCGCTGTTTGTGGGGGAGGGGGGGAAATATCAAAAATCTAAAACAAACTTGATCAACTTGCACTATAGGGGCATCTAACTGCCAAATATGATATCTCTAGCTCTTACAGTTTCCGAGATCTAGGTGTTCATACGGACGGACAGACAGACGGACATGGCTATATCGACTCAGCTCGTCGTCCTGATCAAGAATATATATACTTTGTGGGGTCTGCCACGCCTCCTTCTGCCTGTTACATACATTTCGGACTTGCACAATCTTAATAGACCCTTTTGGACTTTTTTAAAGTACAGGGTCTAAAAACCAACAGTAGCGACTACATTGTCATGTATGGTGAAAAAATGTGCTAAAATATGGTCGTCGCAATGTAAAAACGACGATAACGAAACGTCAAAAAAATTGGTAGATAACTTTTTAATGGAAATATCTTTGAACATCAACATCTACACACTCTGCAAGCCTGCAAGTTAATGACACGCAAATGGATCATCTTAATAACTTTAAAAATAAATATCGCATTCTAGCTTTGACAGAAATTTCGGAAATGCTCATGTCAGCTATGAATATGGAACATACAAAGTTTTTGGCACCTAGTGAGATTCTAATTTAATTTCATAAACGCGATATAAGTCGGTCATGTATTACTTAATAAAATGCGAAAGTTATTTTGTTATGGAGAAAAAGAAGGTGAAAATAAAAAAAGACAAGTGCATCGCAAAGTTTTCATATGGAAGCTTCGAGGCAGAACTAATTGAATGTGCTGAAGATTGAGAAGGATTGGAAAAGCGGTCCAAAATACTTAATGAAGAAAACGTCAATGATGTACATAGATAATGGACTGCAGACGGCAATATTTGGAACGGCTAATGCTGGTAACAGCCTAATACCACCTTTAAGTGTTAGTTGTCAAAAGGATGCTGATACTTTTGACAGCGTTTCAGGATTTGATGAGGCCAATGTGCTGAAGACTCGAGTACCTACGGTGGCTAATGCTGGTGATAAAGCGATACTGTTTTCAAGTGCTAGTAAGTTTGAAAATTGTTTGAATTGATTAAAAATATTATTGTTTATTTAAAATATTAAAAAAATGGATATTGTTTGTTTAAATTCATTAACTATATTACTCTATGAAAGACAAGTAGCGTCATGAATTATGCATATTTATTTTGTTCTTTATGTAAAACATATATATATATAGTTTCATTAATTGAATTAACAGTAGTTTAAATATTATGTTATATTGATTATATTATTGTTGCAGTTATAACGAAGTTTTTACAGCGTCACCAATAAAACAATTATGTGTCAATTTCAATCTTTATTTGCAACGTTAGGACTTACATATATTCAAAGTACAAATAATTTATTTAGAAAATATTCGACGCTTTAAAATTTGCTTCGCATTGCTCTCTTGTCTGACTTCAACTGGGCACACAAAAATTTATGCACAGCTTCAGCAACGCTTGCGGACATCGCATAAAAGAGAATGCAAAGGAACGGTACCATAGAACCGTTCATTGCTGGTAGTTAGGGTGGCCCTATATTTTCGGCAACACTTGCGAACATCGCACAAAAGAGAATGCAACGGAACGGTACCGCAGAACCGTTCATTGCTGGTAGTTAGGGTGGCTCTATATTTTTATATGTAATATTTATTAACGAATAAGAATTTTTCATGTATAACAATTTTTAGCTAATTTTATTACAGCTGAAAGTCATAGTGATTCCAGTAGCTTTTCGGAAAGCGAAACAACTCCCATCGATACAAGAATGGAACGAAATTATTTTAAAGCATTCTTGTCTTTCTGAGCGCACGCCGGCCCAATTAAAATCATTTTTGGATAACCAGCGCAGCAGTGTAAAGTTTAACCGTTTAAAAACCTTTTGATTTTGTGTAAATTAAATGAAATTTTAGTAATATGTACATTCATATACATTATGCAACAATGTATGTAGGTGACACGGTAGTCTGCCAAGACTGCGTTCTACCATCTCCACATGCCCTCGCGAAATGCGCCAACTGTAAAAAGGAATATGTACAAAACAGAATTCTAAACGTAAAAAATCAGATAAGCGACAGTCGGTCGCAACGGACAGTAGGAGACCCTTTACTGTGCTTGACCTCAGTTGGCGATAGCAGCAGCATAAACACACACTTATACAAACACAAATACACACATACATATGTATGTGTATGGACGTTAATATCCGCAATCACAAATCACGCATTTATGGGTAATTATCTATTAACAGAGCCCCTTCCAAAAAAAAAAAAAAAAAAACCATAGATAGGGGGTACTTCAACTAGCATTTGGGTATCAAAATTATGTTGGGGACGCTCTTAGTTTAGCCACAATAAATCTTTAAAGTTTTGCCTAATTTCCATACAAAATGTGCTTGGAAACCGTTGCTACGCAAACACGCGCACAATGACAAGCGCCTGTCTGTGTGATCGGTACAGTGGTCTGTGAAGCTTAAAATTTTTGTCAAATTGTGCTTAGCTTAAATACTATATATGTCGAAACTTTGCACACTTTGAATACATTTATGCGTGAAATATAAATAAAACAGACATTTTACAACGTAAAATACTTAGTAATTAACGACTATTTAATATTAAGACGTACATTTAAGTCGCAATTCATTTTTGAAGTTTAACCTTAATTCGATACACAATGCGCAAATTGTCGCACAATGTCGCGACCAACAGTAAAAGAAGAGTATTGTAATGAACATTAGGTAAAAGAGAACGCAAAGTAGCGCAGCAAGCGAGAAATTTTTTTGCGAAATTTTTTCTTCTTTCATACCATCCTTCTCATTCCCGATTTTGTTATATTATAACTTTAGGATCCCGACGACTTAGAAATGGATGTAAAATATTATTTCGCAACAGTGCCCCTTGGATACAGAAATTAACCAAAGTATTTATGTATATATGTATACAAATTAAGTGCGTACCTAAAAATACTTATAATTGGTTTAGTAATTAATTATTGTTTGTTTTGATTCTAGGTTATTATGCACAGCTGATTTTTGATTTTGACATTAAACGAAAATAAGGACAAGGAAGGTCCTTTATAATTTGATATATAATATAATCTTAATATTGAAATAAAAAAAAATAAAAAAATGTTAATTACTACGTATTTTAAGTTGTAAAATTTTTGATTTATTTATATTTCACGCATAAGTGTATTTAAAGTGTGAAAAGTGTCCACAATATATGTAGACACAGTATTTACGCTAAGCACAATTTGACAAAAATTTTAAGCTTCACAGACCACTGTACCGCGACGAGCACCCAGACAGGCGCTTGAATTTTGTGTATTCATAATTTGTCAGTGTGCGTGTTTGCTAGCATTTTGTATGGGAATTAGGCAAAACTTTAAAGATTTGTTGTGGCTAAACTAAAAGCGTCACCAACATAATTTTGATACCCAAATGCTAGTTGAAGTACCCCCTATCTATGGTTTTTTTTTTTTTTTTTGGAAGAGGCTCCGTTAATAGATAATTACCTTATTTTTTTATATTTCAATTTTATATTTTAAATATTTATTGTTTTGAGAATTTGTATTTTTATTTAATTTAAGAATATATAAGATTGTTTTCGTTTTTCAAATTTGGCGCCTCGATTTTATTGAAGGCAACACTGCATTTTTTTTTTAAATTTGGCGCTTTGATTTTATTCTAAGCAACCGTGCGTTGGCGAAGAGGGAAACAGAGACAGAAATATGATCGAATATAACGGTACACATAAAATTTGCACGTAAGCCATTAGAGAAAAAGAGAGAGAAATATTTATCAAATATAACTGTACACATAAATTAGTATGTGTGTGAAAGTATATCACACACATAAGAACCGGCACCGAAAAACGTCACTTACTGTGACGAGCAGCAACAGAAGGAATGGCCGGTACAGCCGGCACAGAAACCATGGCTACAGCCGGCACAGCAGCCATAGAAGCCACAGCCGCCATGGCCGGTACAGCCGCCATGGCCGGTACAGCCGCCACAGCAGCGACAGCAGCCACAGCAACGATAGCAGCCATAAGAATCGGCGCCGAAAAAACGTCTTTTACTTAGAAAATGTGTGACGAGCAGCAACAGCCGCTACAGTTGGCACAGCCGGTACAGCCACCACAGAAGGCATGGCCACACCACACGCCACAGCAGCCATAGGAGTCACAGCCTCCACAGGAGCCACAGTCTCCACAGGAGCCACAGCAGGCATGGCCACACCAGGCGCCACAGCCGGTACAGCAGCCACAGGAGCCACAGCCTCCACAGGAGCCACAGCCGCCATGGTCGGTACAGCTGACACAGCAGATACAGCAGGTATGGCCGGTACAGCCGCCACAGCAGGCATGGCCGGTACAGCCGCCACAGCAGGGATGGCCACACCAGCCACAGCCGGTACAGCAGCCACCGGAGTCACAGCCTCCACAGGAGCCACAGCCGCCATGGCCGGTACAGCTGCCACAGCAGATACAGCAGGCATGGCCGGTACAGCCGCCACAGAAGGCATGGCCACACCATACGCCACAGCCGGTACAGCAGTCACCGGAGTCACAGCCTCCACAGGAGCCACAGCCGCCATGTCCGGTACAGCTGCCACAGCAGCTCCGCCCCCTCGTATTTCACCAACAATTCAACTGGCTGCTGTTTTGCGCTTCTTAGCGACGGGGTCTTATCAACTAGGTGTTGCAAAAGATTACGATGTTAATATTGGTCGTAGTACATTTTCAAAGGTACTTCGTGGCGCTATCGATGATCTGCAGCGTTCTCTTTGCTCCGACTGGATTCAAATGAACATGTCGACAGAGGATCTTACTCTCTCTAAGCAGTGGTTTTTTGATCATTTTGGATTTCCAGGAGTTGTCGGTTGCGTTGATGGTACTCATATATCAATATGCAAGCCAGTTGCCGATAGCACTCTATATTTTAATAGAAAAGGCTATTATAGCATAAATGCAATGTTGGTAAGTTGCATTTTGAAGTTATAAGCCAAAATTATAAAATATTTTGACGTAAATTCGTTTATTTTCAGATATGCAACTATAATATGGAAATTTTACACATTGATGCCAAACACCCAGGGTCTAGCCATGATTCCTTTATTTGGAGCAACAGCCGTGCTAGAGACATTTATAGTAGCCAGTTGGGTTCAGGGGAATGGATTTTAGCAGATTCTGGATATCCCCTCGAGACATTTGTAATGACTCCATATAGGGCACCGCAACCACGGTCCGTTGAGCACCGTTTCAACAGAAAGCATGCTGCTGCCCGTAATATAGTGGAACGCACCATTGGACTTTTAAAATCCAGATTTCGCTGCTTACAAGTTAGACTGCCCTATGAGCCCAAAATTGTTGTAAAAATTATCAATGTTGTGCACTGCATATGTGTCGCAGGCACAATGTATCAATTGATGACTTATTGGAGGAGATGTCTAATAACAACGTTGAAGAGGCTATCACATTAGAGACCAAATTGCAAGAAACTTTTAAGTTTCTTTTTTTAAAATAAATTTCTGTTTAATAACGTTTCTAAATTATATAAAATGAAAATAAAACTTTAAAGTAAAATATTAAGGCACTGACCAGTATTTATTTTTTCACTTAGTTCCTACTTGCTAATTAAATCTAATTTCTTATTGCTAATAAACTAAAAGTCTTCCATTTTCAAATAAAAATAAACAACAAAAAATTCAACTATAAACTTAAAATTAACTTAACGTTCTATCATTTGTTTTATAACTTAACGCTTATAACTAATTTTGTTTTTTTTCTTTTAAAATGGTCACTTCTTCCTTTTTTAAATTTACTAATGTCTCCAAGCTATCAGCTATGCGTTTCAAAATAATATTTTGCTCAGCGCATAGTTCTGCCATATCGCTTGGGCGCTTCGATTTGGTTTTTTTTGAAGGTGGCTCATCATCAGCAACTTCAACATCTTCATTTTCTTTTGAAGAGCTCCTTGATTCGGTTTTTTTTAGGGTGGCTCATCACCAGCAGCTTCATCACCAACATTTTCGTTGCATGACTGGTTGGCCACACTCGGAATGCCGAACTCTTCTGCCCCTTCGATACCGTCCACTACTCGGTGCAATCCGCATATTATTGAAATAGATTCCTCCAATGCCGTCAGTGGCATTTGCATAAAAGGTCCGCCGCCAGTTGCGGCGGCTTCCCTTTTATTTGCCGCTAATTTTCTTTTGGTATTGGCTTTCCAATCTGCCCAAACCTATTAATGGTTATACAAATTATTTGATATTCATATATGTTTATTAGTTTAAACTATGCGTACTTACTTTTTTCCAACCTGCGACTGACTTAAGTGGCGGCCCAAGAGCATTTAGTGTAGCTCTCAATACGTTCCACTGCTCCTCGACCAACACCCGATCGCTTTTGGTAAAGCCCTTGGCCATGTCTGGATTTTTCTCCATAAAACGCACCAGAGCTGTCTGCTGCTTAGTGTTTTTGTGAACACCCCTAAAATTTAATGAAAGTATTAAAAAAAAACAAAATTAACAATAGAAAAATGTACTTACATTTTAAATGCACAGCTGACGGCGTAGTATGTACGATAACAAATCGATACAAATTAACCGTCTTTTATCGACTCCAAGGTTCCCACAAATGATACAGAAATAACAAAAAAGATATATATTTCACTAAATACACTTTAAATGTACGTTAAATATTGCTTATAAATTAAAAACACTTAATGATGCAATAAATTTTCACGTTTAAGATTATTACACACCAAAAACTTTGTGTTCGAATAATTTTTGTGATGTGTTAGCAACCCTTGACTTTCGAAGACAGCCGTTTGTGTGTGTTAGTATATGTGAAACGAAATTGCGAACAGCTAAAGTGGTTTCGTTTTACTTTCGATTTGCTCAAGCAGGCAAAATCGAAGGTAGCATTTAAAAAAAAATGTTACTAATTAAATTTACATGAAGCATATATTACAAACCGCATATATATGTTCTGAACATTTCAAATAATGAAGAAAAAATAACATTTATTAAAAATTTGCATAAGTTTTTGTGTAAATACTGCATTCGTTTTCAATTCACTGACACAAAGCTGATCGATTTGAAATCGAACCAAAAACGAAGCAAATTGAAGCAAAACGAAAACGAAAACGAACATTCGAAATTCGGAACAGCATTTTACTCAAAAAGTAAATCGAATGAACGAATTCGTAAATGGGAACAGGCCTGAATAACATGAAAATATTGATAATTTCCCAGCCCAGTGTACCACGACGCGAATGTCGAGCGAGAGTTTCGCAAAACTATCGCATTCGAGCTCGAAAACGATACCAAAATCGAAAGTATCGCAAAACATTCGCATTCGAGGTCGAAAACGATACCAAAATCGAAAGTATCGCAAAACATTCGCATTCGAGCTCGAAAACGATACCAAAATCGAGAGCTTCGCAAAACATTCGCATTCGAGCGTATAAATGATATACGAATCGAAAGAAAAATGATATTGCGTCGTGTATGACGCATGAACCAACAAAAAAATGCAACCGATACGTTGTTGTTGTATTTTGCTTGCCGTTCTCTCGCTTGTTCCTTTTTGGTCGTTCAAAACGGCAACTGATGCGTTATTGTTTTCGCTCGGAATCGATAACTTTCTTTTCTCTTGTGACGACGCAAAGTGACGGTGCAGTGAAAACGTGGCAGTGCTTAGAAATTTCTATCAATTCGACGGTAAGTAATAAATTTAGTGCTGTTGATTATCGCTGTCCTGATATATTTATTTAATTCTCTTATAGCATACCCTGCAGAAAGAAGGCGTTTTGAAGAATGTTGTATGTATTCTAATAATATATATTTATCTCGCATATGTATTTTAATTCTTTTTTTACTGTCTTTTTATACAGATTGCGTTTCTTTAAAAGTCTTCAGAAATGTGTTTTGTGACAAATGTGTTCGTAGCTCCTGGCGGCAAATAACTTTATAGATATAAGATAAAATAAGACATTATGTTTAGCAAATAAAAAATCAAATTTAAAACTATATTTAGTATTTATTGAATCCGTAAACGATTTTAGAAATGAGTCGCAAAAGATATCTATAATGGCACGCAAACGACTTCTCATATGATTCGCAAAAGATATCAAAAATGGCTCGCAAACGACTTCTCATATGATTCGCAAAAACAATCGAAAAATGCTCGCTAACGAATCGTTTATGAGCTATCGCGTTCGAAACTTTCACTGCCACAAACTGAGCGACGAGCGAGTAGTTTTCTGATCGTAAACGAGGGTTTTCGCGAATGTTTTGTCCGTTTTTGTTTCGCGTAACTATCGTTAGCGATATCTTTTACAGAACCTTTGGTTCACTGGGAATGCACACACACACACACACGCACATCGCAAGGTCAGACGCAACCACGCATACACACTTATGAACATGCATTATGTGCATGCTCGCTGCTCCCCCTTGTATAGTACGAAAACTTTATCTAGAATATCTCCGGTGTTTATTATCCGATTGAGCCAGAAATCTCAGCGCTGATAAAGGTTACCATAAGATCATGCCAAAGCACAAGCTTGTATCTTTATTGTGGCTGTGGTGATCTTGATCTGCTTGCACTATAGGGGCATCTAACTGCCAAATATGATGTCTCTAGCTCTTACAGTTTCATACAGACGGACAGACAGACGGACATGGCTAGATCGACTCAGCTCGTCGTCCTCATCTAGAATATATATACTTTATGGGGTCTGACACGCCTCCTTCTGTCTGTTACATACATTTCGGACTTGCACAATCTTAATAGACCCTTTGTACTTTTTTAAAGTACAGGGTCTAAAAAGTACAAGAAGTACACCATAAGTAATTGCCAAATAATTCTAGCTAATCGAAATGGAGCTGGAAAAGAATCGATGGCACTATCGATTATATCGATTGTTTTAGGTTTTGGCCGAACATCGATTATTTTTTGCTCCATCGATTGTTTCCGCTTTTTTTCCCCCATCCTTATTTTTTCTGAGAAGCGAAGGTAAGTTGCTAAATTTTGTGTGGACATTTATTTTACATATAAGCCTTAATTTGCAATTTTTTAGAAAAAGAAACATAATTACAGTTCCGGAAAAGGTGGTGTTGGAAGCAGTGGTAAACTTTTAAGACAAAAGTAAGTACATATTTAATAACAAATTCATACATATAAAATTGTGCACATATGTATGTACATATGAACACAAAGTAAAAGTAAAAAGTAACCCTAAACTTTGCAGTATGACTGACACTATTTATATGTCTTTATTTATGTTTATTGCAGGTGGTTCAACATAGATACTCCAAAGCGGAAGCGAGAGCTATCAATAGTTTGGCAGCATTCCAAGATAAGCCAAGGCAAATAAGGTGCAAGTTGCAAGCGTTGTGGTAAGCATTACAGAACGTGCGGGAACACGTCTTCTCGATCACTTAAAACGCGCGCATCCCGATTATATAAACAGTGACAAGCCTTCTGAGCCTTTTGTTATGGAAAAGTTTCTTAAAAAGGATCAGTTTTACCCAAATGGGTCGGCAAAAAAAACTACCTAGCAAAGACGCAACTGGGAAATGTGGTTCTTCCAGCCGAGTACGCCGAATTAAAGCTAAAGTTAAAAACGTTGACAATAACTTTGAGATAAAATCTGCCGTTTTATCAACTCATAAACTTTTAACGGCAACCAACCACACTGCGGCCAATATTGCGGGGTCCCTTACCAGTGTTTTAAATAGTTGGGACATCTATAAAAAAGTTAGCACAATCGTGACGGATAATGATGTGTCCATTAAAAAAGCCTGTGAGTTGATGGAAATTAAACATATGCCTTGTGTTGCGCACACAATCAATTTACTTGTGCAAGAATTGCTGAAATCGGAGTCATTTTTAACGCTGCTGAACAAATGCAAGAGGATTGTGACATTTTTTAGACCCTGTACTTTAAAAAAGTACAAAAGGGTCTATTAAGTTTGTGCAAATGACATTTGTGTATAACATGCAGAAGGAGGCGTTGCAGATCCCATAAAGTATATATATTCTTGATCAGGACGACGAGCTGAGTCTATATAGCCATGTCCGTCTGTCATAGATGCCGATTCTGGGATAAAGAGTGGCAGAATATCGTATTTAGCGACGAAAAAAAAATTTAATTTAGATGGCCCTGATAGTTGCAAAAAAATATTGGAGAGATTTGCGCCAGGATCGAGTATCCTGCCACAAGCGAGGTTTTGGCGGCGGCACCGTGATGGTATGGTCCGCGTTCTGTTATAAAGGAAAGAGTCCGATGTGCTTCATATCCACAAGAATGAATGCCAGTATGTATGTTGAGCTAATGGACACTAAATTAATTGATCATTTTTAAAACTTAAGGTGCATTGAAATAGCAACTTTAACTTTTTTTGTTAATCATCATATCTCATATACTGCAAAAATGCACTGAAGCTTTAATGTTAATTATTTTGTAAGTAAGTCCTCATAGTCTGTATAGTTAAAATGCACTGAAGCAATAATTTTAAAGATTTAGTGAGTAAGGTCTAATAATCTGTAAAAAAAAATATTCTGAATCTTTAATTTGTTTAATTTTTTTTTTGCGATTTTGAAAAATGAAAGATATTAAAATGAAAGAAAAACCTTACAGAATGTATTATTATTTAATTAGAATGTCTGCAAAACACAGCCATTTTATTACAATTGGTGGAAAAGGTATCTTAACTTTGCATTTAAAAATTTAGCTAAAAACAATAGTACCGATTGTTTCATGTGAAAACTATCGAAAACATCGATATTGGCGCTTGCTGCAGCGCGGACTTACGGCTACGATCAAAAGCAACAGCAAAGCAGAAAGCAAAACAACGAAAACGGCACTCATATCAGGTTAATAATGTAAAAAACATATATTAAATGTACACATATGAATTATCTATTAATTATTTTGTAAGTTATATATGTACCGCATTATTATATAAAATGTATATATAAAAAAAAATTTATATATGAAAAATAAATATTAAACAAATCCATATTCAAATCCATTTTGTGGTGGTTCCACGTTAAGTTAACAATTTCCGTGTTAACTTGGCTTTTATCCCTATAAATTTTCAATTTAAATACAAAATAGTGAAATTTACTACGTTTTTCCCCTTTTGTTATTAAAACGTTTCTTTTGCCTAATATTAACTTCAGTCTGGTAATAGAATAGTATTTCTTATTTTTCACTTATCAAATTCCAATTCAAGTTCCTCCTATCAAATTCTAAATATCTCGTTTTAAAACTTCTGCTTCTATAGTATATAGGCTTACCGCGTATTTGATATTATTTTCTGATTGCAAATTAAATATTGAAGTATTAGTTAGTATACCAACATCTTTGCGAAGTTATCAGACCCATACCACATTTCATACATAAAGTATTGCCCTAACTACATACATATGTATATAAAAATTGAAAAACTTACCTCACTGCAACTTGCGATGGGAGACGAACAGGCGAAAAGTTTGTTCAAGTTTCGGGCTCATTAGCGTTCTGGTCAAAATTATTAATAGCAGCAGCAGCAGCCACATTAAGGCCCTTTACCACGCCCACTCAGCGGAATGGGGGCACAATTAAGCAGCTGTTAAATTTAATTAAGCTTCGGCTTGTCTAAGCCTTTGCAACGCTACTCTAAGCTCACACCTGAATCTCAGGCCACGCTAATCAGCATGTGAGTGAAGGTGTGCGTTCAGGTGTCTGCTAATCTGTGCACAGGTGTATCTCTGTCTCTGTATGTATTTGGGGCAAACTTTTCAACACTACGCGGCGTACTTGTTAAGCGTGAAATACTTTTTTCTCTCGAACAACTTTAGGACTTGGCTCAGAACGCGCAGAAAACTTTTCGCATAACGGAAACGGAAATACATGTCAAGTGTGCGTGCGTGCGTGTGGATATGTGTGTGATGGCGCTATTCACAACTTACAGACAATAACAACAGCAAAGAACAGGAGAAAAAGGCCTAACTCAAAACAACTATTTATTTAACTGCCAACATTTTGGGCGCTAGTCATCAAGAGTTATCACCAGGTGAAACTTTGATTAGTGGCATGTGCGGATTTACAACCGTTTTACCTAATTTGCATATCTTCCCGTATCTTCATGTATGTTTGTATGAAAAACTTGAGTCAAACACTGGACAGACGGGCATAGCTATATCGATTCAGCTCATTATCCGGATCAGGAATATAAAATTAAGTTAAAATAAACTTAGATGAATTTGCAATCTTGTAAAATGTTTGGCTCAAAATAAGTACAAAGACTCTTAAAACTACTATTTTGAGATTCGATCTTGATAAGGTTTTTTAGTCCCTGTACTTTAAAAAAGTACAAAAGGGTCTATTAAGTTTGTGCAAATGACATTTGTGTGTAACAGGCAGAAGGAGACGTGGCAGACCCCACAAAGTATATATATTCTTGATCAGGACGACGAGCTGAGTCGATCTAGCCATGTCCGTCTGTCTGTCTGTCCGTCTGTCTGTCTGTCCGTCTGTCTGTATGAACACCGAGATCTCGGAAACTATAAGAGCTAGAGACGTAATTTTTTTTTGTTTGGTTCGTGTATTACATAGGCAGGCCAAGTTTATGTTTTTAATTTGATATCTCATCCCCCTCCCCCTTAAATTTACAAAAATGTTCTTAGTATATACATTTTAGAGTCACAGGATTCATTTTTTGCACGATTAAAGCTTTAGATGCTTTGCATGTTTGGTGCGAGTTGCAGCCCAATCGGATAATAAACACCGAAGATATTGGACAATTTTCAGTACTAGGCATTTGGGTAGGGGAGGGGGGGACCACAGCGTACGCGGCCACTAGGGCGTATGCGTGATTTTTGATTGTGAGTTTGAATTTCTGTATGAGTATTGGTTATTGTTTGTATTTTAGTATATATTTGTATGAATAAGTGTATGTGTGTATGTATAAGTGCATGTGTATGTGTAATTGAGTATGTTCATATATGCTGCTGCTGTTATCGACGCCCAGGGCAAACCAAAGTACAGGGTCTTCTACTGTCGGTTGCGTCCGACTGTAGCTTTCCCTACTTTTTTTTTTTTAAGTAAATCGATAGAGCGAATTCGAAAATAAAAACAGGCCGGTGTATTTCAGGGACTGGTAATAATGATTACACTATTCAACAAAATTAATTTTTTGTGAGCTCTGTACGTTTAAAAAGGATAAAAGAGTCAAATACGATTGTGTAATTGAAAAACGACGCTCGCCAGACCCCACAAAGTATATTTATATTCTTGATATGAACGATATAGCGCTAACCATTTGACCAAAATCTCATAAAAAGAAGGTTTATTAGACCCTGTACTTTAACGAAACCCAATTAATTGTTTTTATAGGACAAATTTTAAAATATTATACATTGATGTACTATATATAGTTTATTGTTTTTTATTTGATTCGAAAATATTGAGAATTTTTTTAAGACCCTGTACATTAAAAAAGTACAAAAGGGTCTATTAAGTTTGTGCAAATGACATTTGTGTGTAACAGGCAGAAGAAGGCGTGGCAGACCACATAAAGTATATATATTCTTGATCAGGACAGACCCTATACTAAAAAAGTACAAAAGGGGTACTTTTTTTAGTACAGGGTCTAAAAAGCTGCTCCAAAAATTTTATTCTATCAAGAAAAGTTGGTTTAATCAAATATGCCCACAAAAAGTTATTGTATTCGCAAAGATTCGTTTTTAATTCTATTTTCAACTCAAAAAAATTTTTATTCTGTGTTTTTTTTAAAAGTAAGTTATCATTATCAGTGAAAAAAACAAAAATATCATTAAATAAACAATATTAAAAGAAGACAATAATTGTAACTAGCGGCCCTCCTATATTTACATTTATTTTCAACTTAAAAGCTACTTATTTATTATTCATTCACGTATTTTATTGAAGCTTTAAGTTAAGCAAACACAAATGGGAATTGTAGTACTTACTTAATATGTGGGAACCTTTGTTTGAGCTCATTAGCAACCCTTGTCCCAATGAGTATGAGGGGATTTTCATCTATCAACGTTAAGTATGCAATTTATATGATTATTTACATTTAGTTCAGGCACTTTGCCTTTGGGGGATTTCGCTAATAAAATGTGGCTTAGACAAAAACCAAATACAAGCACGATTAGGTTATACTCAATGATGCTGTGTTTACTTACTCACCTTCACGTTTTGGACCCCATCCCCATTACACACACATACACGCACACACGATAGCTACCACGCCCCCTTCGGGCACGCCTTAATAGGTGGAAAATTGCAGTTGCTGTTGCTTCAATTTCTGCTACTTCTTCTGATGGCATTCATCCTTGACAAGCGACGACAAATAGACGGAGAATATCAACAACGAATTTGGTTGTTGTGAAAATGATTAACTAAGACACACCCTCCATAAACAATGTACATACTTTTATAATTGGCATGTTCATTATTATTTATTAAAATCACTGACTTATCAAAGAACCATTCAAATATATCATTTGATTTGTTTCTGTAATCTTTTTATATTGTTTTATTTTTAATTACAAAGGGGTTGGGAAGGGAGTAAAAATAGCCAAAATTCTGATAACGTAATATTTGAACGTCCCCAAACCGCCCCTTTATTAATAAGAATAGGAATAAATATGTAAGTTTTACTTTTTATATTTACGTAACCAATCATACTATGTAGGCTAATGTAAATTGTTCTTTAATCTTGTTGGCTTCAACTTCTCTTTTTGATTGTTCGTGACCCAACTTCTCTCTCAATAGACAAAGCGTCATCTCTTAAAAACCAACGACGAAATGAGAATATTATTAGCACGATGAATCTTTTGATATGAACAAATGTGTGTATACCCTCTTTTAGTAGTTTTTATTGCGGAGTGTTCAAATACCAAAATACACGAAATTGGTTTTTAACTGTGCAGACCCCTCTTGTGGCATAAAGTGTTGGTGCTCCCTTCTCTCACTCTCTTTATTCCCCATTCCCTGTCTACCACTTTCACTCTATTCATCCTTCCCTCCCCTTCTTTGGAGGACTGAGCAATTTCTTTTAACAACTGTCGTTGTTTTTTGCGCAATTTAATGTAAATCGTAAATTTAAAATGTCATGTAAAATGCTCGATGGAGGAGGTGAAGCTTTGTGGGCGTGCCATAGCCGGCCACTTGGCAGCGTGTGCCACTTAAGTGAGCAGAGGAAAAAACACATCCGAGACGAAGAAAAACAAAAGAAGAAACCAGTGAAAAATGTTATTAAACGCAGTTGGCTGTGATTGCGCCAAAGGACAAACTATGTAAACCAGAAACGTGAACAGAGTGCCACAGTGCCACATGGACAACGCTGCAACGCCGTAACACCCACTTAGACTCAGACTCTGGCTACAGCATTCTCTCCAGGCAAAAATGTGCTTCACTCTCTTCCACTTACCATCCTTATCTTCGTTCTCGGATTGCTATTCACTTCTTGAAATATCATTGTCGGCATTTCATCTGGAGCACAGATGCAAACTTAAAATAAATGCGGCCTAGGGAAAGTGCAATCTGATACTCAAAAGCTTTCATTTTATTATAATGGAATTACATTTTCTAAAATAATGAATTCAGGAACATTAAATTTATGAAAAGACACAATTAATTGAATTTATTAAATGCACAGATATGTATAATAAATTTAAAAAGTTCGTTCCAAGTCCGCTGCACAATTCTGAGAAACTGGGAAAAATTAAAGGATAAGTCCAAGAGATTATTAAGGGAGCATTTGAAACCAGAAATGATTTGTGGCTCTGCATCGTACAGAATAAGTATGAATACAGTAAAAACACTCTACAGCGAACACTCATCATCGGCCGACTTTTATTCATAGGGGTGTTCGAAATAGAGGATTGAGTTAGTTCGAAAAAGTACACGAACGTCATAAAAAAAATGGTGCGTTGAAAGAGGGACGTCCGCTAAGAGAGTTTTCGCTGTAAATAGTTTAATTATTAAGGTTGTTTAAAAACTTAGATATAATTAAAAATTAACTTTAAGAAAATTGTATAAAAATTGAAAATAACAGTGGTGCCCAAACTCATACTATGGGAGCTGTGCAGCTAAAAAAACTCGGAAAGCTACAGTCGGATTCAACCGACGGTAGGAGACCCTGTACTTCGATTTGCCTTGGCAGTCGATAACAGCAGCAACATGTATGTATGAACATACTCACATATACATGCACTTATACATACACACATACACTTATACATACAAATATACTCGCAAATACAAACAATATCCAAAACTCATACATACATTCATACTCACAATAAAAACTCACGCATACGCCCTAGTGCCCGCGTACACTGTGGCTTCCCCCCTCCCCCAGCCCACTGCCTACTACTGAAAATGGTTTGTCCAATATCTCCGGTGTTTATTATCCGATTGGGCTGCAAATCGCACCAAAGCATATAAAGCTTTATTCGTGCAAAAAATAAATCCAGTGACTCTAAAACTGTATAAGCTAAAAACAAAAATAGCCGAACTCGAGCGTTCGTAAAATCATAAAATCAACGAAGCGTGACGCCTGTACGTGTGAAAGCATCGACTGTTTGTTCAAATGAACTATAGACTCAATTCTTTTATTAGGTTCTGATTTTCGACATCTATCTGCATGTACATAGAAGTGTGAGTCTTTATTATAGGGTGTGTGTACACATGTATTTCTCCTCGAAATCGGTTAAATCATGTCCTAGGCCACAATATCTGCACATTAAATTTTAAAATTATTAAGAAAATTGTAATATTCAGTGCGCACATTATTCGATATTTATTTGTTTTTTCTGCGAGTTGACGAAATTTGTACATTTTTTTGTAGACAATAATTAATAATATATTTAAACCACACTCATTTGAATTTTGTTCATAAATTGCTAATATAATTGATAATATACTACATAGTTCCTTAAAGTTTGTTCCAATTAGCTTTAAGCAACTCTAAGTGCTGCTGTTCGGTTGCGTTCGACTGTAGCTTTCCAAACGTTTACTAATAGTCTGTACTTATCCAGTACATACACTCATTATCTTAGCATGTGTGTTAAATACCATGAAGACTTGGCTCAAAGGGATGTCGACGGTGAATGGCTGATGATAACTGTTTGGTGATATTTTGGGTTACTCCGTGGTCTGGACTTGTAACTTGGTCTGTCTTTGCATGCAAATAGGAGCGTGACTTAAGCTAAGAGTTTGTTTTTAATAGAATTTTATGAACTTAAGTAAAGTCGTGTCCAAATCCCACGCAGCTTACACGCACACACACGCAGAGCCACAAAGAGCGAACACATGAAGAGAGGACTTTATGACTTACGCAACAGCAAAAAGCTTTCAAAAAGGCTGAGACCCAGGCAGAGGCGCAGGACACAGGACAAAGAATATAGAATACAGAGAACTTGTCGGAACGAGTGAGAGTGCGTAAAATGGCAGTTAATCGTGACCACGTAGCAGGACTATTAATAAAAGCGTCTTTAGCCCTAACATTTTGTGGACATATCAGGCAACGTCTCTTCGCGTTGCAGCACCAAGACACAGAAGCGAAGAGAGGAAAAATAAAAACAAACAGAGAAAACCAAGAGCGGCGCATCATTAATTTCACACAGTACAACTGTCGAGCCTCAAGCACACACAAACACATCCAATGCGCACACACACGAATTGTGCGCTTCAGAAAATGGCAATGGCAAACTTAATAACAACAAAATGGCTTTTGTGGCCTAGGCCTGGGAATGGGTCTCGGCTTGGGCCTCTGTTTAGACGCTTAGCCTGTGCTTGGGCCAACTTCCACCCATTGCCATAGGCAGCACTTTTGTCATTTATCATTGCACAAACACACACACACACTCGTCTAGTTAAACACACACGCATGTATGCAGTTGTTATTGTTGATTGGCTTGTTCTTTCGAAATGAACTTTAGAGCTCCCGAAATAAGCAAGCCAACTACTTAACCTGACCAAGGGGCTTATAAGTATATTTGGTAAAGTGTGAATTTGGGGGGAGTTGCCTTTCTCTCGATGAACTCTTTAGTCCTCTTATTTTGGCTGTAATAAATTACATACCAAACAAATAATCGAAGTGTATAATATTTCAAATCAAAGCCACACAAGTCCAGCAAGCCACTTAATAAATTAGTCAACAAAAGTAACACATATAACCACAGTTATTACTAGCACAAAACTGAAATTACCATGAAAGCAATATATTTTCAGAAATTTTTTAATAAAAAGTCAAAGATTTTGTGGTAAGTAAAAAAGTGGTACAGCTTGATTAAATCACAAAGTGAATACATAATTAAAATAAATAAATTTCAGCATTTACAATAGCAGAAAGAAAGAACAGAGCTTCTTTAAAACGGAAAGTCATTTCAATAGAAACTAAAATACAAATACTAAACCGTTTAGACAATCGGCAAACTGCCACGAAAATTGCAAGAAGCCTTGATTTAAATGAGGCAACAGTTCGCACTATCAAAAAGAATGAAACAGAAATACGACTTTCAGGAAGCATTGGATCATCTTTATCTACAAAATTTACCAGTAGAGCACGTGCACCAATTTTGGAGAAAATGGAAAGAGCACTTAGTATTTGGATTGACGATGGCTACGAAAAAAAATCCCTTTAAGCCAGCGGATCATTCAGGAAAAGGCACTCAGGATTTATGGACTGCTCGAGCAAAATGGAGAGCCCTCTTCCAGCATAGATTTCGTTGCTAGTAATGGATGGTTCGAGAAATTTAAAAAACGGTTCTCCAGGGTATAATTTACACTTTCAAGACATATTACATCAGGCGCTCTATACGCTGGATTTTGGATACAACTGAAACTGACTCCATCGATGTAACCAGTGCATGGAAGAAATTTTCTATTAAAGATAGCCTTGCTAACTTGATTGAAGGTGAAGGTGTAAATGAAGCAAACAATTCGGAATCAGATGACAGCAGCTCTGAAGAAACCGATCCGATTGGTGTAACTATAGAAAAGCTCCAAGAAGAATTCGCACATACTAGCAGCTTGGAGTCGTGCCTTTTAAATACATATCCGATCATCGAACGACGACTTAAGTTTAAGAGAGAGTTAAAAAAAATTCTTTTGACTTATAAGGAGTGCTATAAAGAAGCTTTAAAAGCCACCAAACAAACGAAAATGAGAGATTTTTTTTATAAGGCCACCAAAAAAAGAAAAATTGTTAAAACAAACTGGCTTAAATTAATTATCTTTGAACAAATGTATGACAATTTAATAAAAACAGATCAAGTTTGAACAATTACAAATTTTTTTTGCTGCCAATTTTGAATTTTGAGAACGTAACCCCTTATTTTGTACTGAATCCATGTTTCCCTTAACACTAGGATTTCTAGGAACGTAAACCCCGTGTTAAGCGAGGGCCAAGGGTATACATTTCTTTGCTTTTTTATGGGCGGTGTTTTCGGCATGTAAAATTTTACAATTAAAGTGTTGAACAGCGAGAGGTCAAGGATTTCTTAGTAACTGTTTCAACATAATGCGTAGTTTCGTATAAAATGCAATTTGTATTTTGCATTCTCCATTTTGATCATCACCCCGGCTGCCAGAATTAACACAATTATAAAATGTTGTGTAGTTTCCATAGATCGCAAATTACTGTTAACCGTTTTTTTCCTTACGCTCTGCTCGCGAGATTAATCGAAAAAAAGCATGCAGTCTCGTTCTCTCTTCTGAGCAGCAGATTTTGTTTCTTTTTGTTTTGGTATTCTGTTGAGCGCATTACGATGAGCTGATCGTGAAACGCTTGTTTACCGAACATCGCACAAAAAAAGATACGAGTGACGCTCGCGCAGAGAGACTTATTTAAAGACCGATGACTGAAAAAGTCACCGAAAAAAGTCTATTCAATAATTTGTCTTCGTTTCGCTGCACAGTTGTGTACTATTGTAAGATTCAATTTGCACGAAAAAAACTTCTTGAAATTTTAAATATGCATTTTTCATATTTCAAACTAATATTTTGATTAAAAAATGAATAGTTTTCTTTTTCTAATAAATTCGATCTATCAATGTTCACAAGCGAGACTCACAAAGCCAAGTGACGCGTAGAACCCATGAAATTTCACATACACACATATACACATATGGACAAAATAATAGGTGCGAAATTTTTATTTTTTTTACTTTTAATAATTAGTTTATTTCTTCATTTATCTCAACAAATCAAAAACATTTTTGTAACTTATATTATTTGTCGTAAAAAAAAAGTAAAAACGGCATCATAAAGCCTTTAATTAAAAAATTAACCTCATTTATCCTAAAATGCAGACTTTTTGGCTGGCCATAATAATAGGTGTACGGAGATAATTTTTTTTTTATTAAATCGATATTTCATTAATTTTGGTCCTGTTTTATATTAGATTCAGTATATGGCATCTAACAGCCTGTATATCCGCCATTATTTCGCAGGATTTTATCCATTTGTGTTGGCAAGGACGATATTAACGTGCAATAAGTTCCAATTGGAATATTATACCAGATTTTGTGAAGAAAAACCCAAAGTTGCTTGAAATTTTGCCAAAAAGTCCTTCCGACATCTCTTCCGAGTCCACCCCAGAGATTCTCAATGGGATTGAGGTCCGGGGATTGACTTGGTTGCTGAAGATCACCCATATTTTGATCTCGGATCCAATCCTTTACTGCCCGAGAGATGGGTTTCGGGCCTATTTCTGGTTGGAACTTCCATAAAAGTGGCATATTATCCTCGGCAAATAGTAGCATTACCGTCTTCAATTAGTTTTGGTACAGAAATCTGTCCACAACACCGTACAAACGATGAATCAGACCAACACCATCGCATGGAAAGTGACCGTATACCATTAGGCTACCACCTCCATGCTTCACAGCATTACTTGTGAGCCTGGGATCAAGTTCTAGGCCTCTGAGGTGACAAACATTCCTTTTGGCATCATTGGGATATAAATTCACTTTGGTTTCGTCACTCCAGAGGAAATTACGGTATATTTTCCTACCACCCGGGCTGCAGCAGGTTATACGATCTACAGCGAATTTTTTCTTCATCTGTAATTTTTCCGACCGGAGCAAAGAAAATCTGCAAGTTATCCTATTAGGAAGGGTAGGTACCTGACACCATATGCCAAGGATAATATGCCACTTTTATGGAAGTTCCAACCAGAAATAGGCCCGAAACCCATCTCTCGGGCAGTAAAGGATTGGATCCGAGATCAAAATATGGGTGATCTTCAGCAACCAAGTCAATCCCCGGACCTCAATCCCATTGAGAATCTCTGGGGTGGACTCGGAAGAGATGTCGGAAGGACTTTTTGGCAAAATTTCAAGCAACTTTGGGTTTTTCTTCACAAAATCTGGTATAATATTCCAATTGGAACTTATTGCACGTTAATATCGTCCTTGCCAACACAAATGGATAAAATCCTGCGAAATAATGGCGGATATACAGGCTGTTAGATGCCATATACTGAATCTAATATAAAACAGGACCAAAATTAATGAAATATCGATTTAATTAAAAAAATTATCTCCGTACACCTATTATTATGGCCAGCCAAAAAGTCTGCATTTTAGGATAAATGAGGTTAATTTTTTAATTAAAGGCTTTATGATGCCGTTTTTACTTTTTTTTTACGACAAATAATATAAGTTACAAAAATGTTTTTGATTTGTTGAGATAAATGAAGAAATAAACTAATTATTAAAAGTTAAAAAAAATAAAAATTTCGCACCTATTATTTTGTCCATATGTGTATACATGCGCAAAAGACTTTAAATCAGTGGTGCCCAAACTCACACAATCAAATAGTCTGATTGTGTGCGTAGCAGCGCAGCACGCGCTGTGAAAAAAAAAAATACCCGAACGCGAGCGTTCGTAAAATCGTAAAATCAACGAAGCGTGACGCTCGTATGTGTGCGACAGTGTTGCCAACAGCTGCGCGCAAAAAACTGACAGATTGTTCCCAAAAAAATGACAGAAAACTGCTAAAATTTTCCCAAAAGTGATAGAAAACATGACAAAAATGTTTTCGTTCATTTTATGAAGATAATTTATTACTCATTACAATCTAAGTTTTTAATTATATTGTCAATAAATTTTTCATTTTCATCGATATTTTCTGAATCATAGGATTCGTTTGATTTAATCAATTTTAGATTCTTTTCCGGTATCTGATAATTATATTTTCTGAATCATAGGATTCGTTTGATTTAATCAATTTTAGATTCTTTTCCGGTATCTGATAATTATGGCAACAGGCATCTTGCCGTCGTAGAAAATCAAAATCAGTTGACGGAATGACCTGTTTTGCGCACTGATTTGATTTTGATTTGCTTCTGATTTTTAGAACATCTGGCAGCCTTGCCAAACAGTGGCTCCGTCCACTTCAAGATTCAGTAATTCAGTAATTTTTTATAAAATTGCAGAATGCTTACAAAGTATTCCATTTTCAAATAGCTGAAATAAACACCAAGTGTTGCCACTAGTTTTCTATGTAGTAAACGGTCACACAAGGGTGAACGGTCTCACAGCAAGATAATCAAAATCAAAATCAGCTTCGGAGCTGATTATGCTAAAACTTTTAGTGTGACCGTCATTTCCGTACTTTATGTGCACACCCACAAAATGTTGTATGGAGCAGCTGCGAACAGCTAATGGTCATAATCAAATCAAATCAAAATCAAATCAAAAGCAGTTTCAGGAATCCCACTACTAAATTTGATGACAATTTGAAGCGTACTTTAACCATTTGAACCAGTTCAAAAAACTGACAAAATAAATGATGGGATTAACAAAAACCTGACAGATTTCCTGATAGCTGCTGTTTTCAATTTTTTCCTGCTGAAGCCGTTAAAAACCTGACAGATCTGTCAGGAAAACTGCTAAAACGGCAACACTGGTGTGCGAACAGAGGCTGTGCGTGAGGAAACTGCGCTGCCAAGCAAAGCGCCCATGGGATAGCAAATATGAGTTTTGGGCACCACTGCTTTAAATCGTCGATTGTGGGCAAACGCTCCGAGAATGAGCAGACCAAAAGAGAACAGAAAAAACTGTTCTTCGATTGAGCGCGAGCAAAATTTGTATACGAGCAATTCAATCGGTTGCTCTCAGACTTTTTGACAGTGTTTGCAAAAACTACTTCGTAGCAGCAAGATTTATAAAAATGTTGCTATGCTATTCATACCGCTCTCACTTTCACCAGAGCGGTAGCAGAGCCATAGCAGAAAACGAAAAATTTTGAGCTCTGCTATGCTCCGTAGTTTCGTCTTGTATGTAGTAAGCTAAAGCAAGAGCAATAGCAAAATATGAAATTCTGTGCTATGCAGTGTTGCCAGTTTAGCCTATTTCAGGCTAGATCTAGCCAATTTTTAAATGATCTAGCCTATAAAATTTGTAAATAGCCTACAGCCATAAATCTAGCCTATTTTTAAAAATAATTTAGCATATTTTTTTAATGTATTTGTGACCAACGAAAAATTTTATTTTTGGTGTTCAATGTTTTGCTGGTTCTTTTTTGCCGATTGTTACGTGAATTTTATTCATATGATCGTGCTTTCTGATCGATAGATTTTTTGGATGGTGCGATATGTTATCGCATTATGTTATGTGATCCCTAATAATTTTGAACAAAAGATAAAATCTTTTGAATGCAAAGAGCAAGAACCGGAAACAAGGCAGGTTTGCGTTAATTTTGTGGAACGAATAATAATGCAACTCCGTGAAAGGTACGAATAAGCTGCAGTTGATTAGATTATCACTATATTTATAATACACTTTTCCATTTTAGACTTCCAGACAACTTCAATATTTTAAAGAAGGTCAATATATTTGCAATGGATAATATACTGCGACCCCACAAAAATATATTTGATTTCATAAATATTTTTGAATATTTTAAAAAAACTGAAAAGAAAAGAATGACGGGGAGAACGACGATATTGAAAGTTTGTTAACGTGTTTAATATAATAAAAACATGAAAATTACTTTAATTTGGTAGATATTATTGGATTTTAATATATAGCTTATTTTTCAGCATATTTTTCTGAATTTTAGCCTATTCTAGCCTATTTTTACCCAAAATCTAGCCTATTTGCGAGCTCAATACCTGGCAACACTGGTGCTATGCGTAGCCGTAGCAATAGTAAAACAGAGAGAGAGCGAGATGAGAGCATAGCATGTGAGTCGCGCATATATGTATGTATATGTATGTATTTGTATGTTTATGTGTATGTATATGTGTATGTGTGTAGGTGGTATATGCTGCTGCTGATATCGACGACCAAAGAACATACTAATGATTAAGTCCGAGCTGACGTTCAAAGTACATACTGACGATTAAGTCCGACTGCAGCTTTCCGGGCTTTTTATAACTTTGTTTTTACGTATGCATATCTTTGATTTTTGGTGGACAAAAGAGGGCACGAATGCACAAAAACTCATAGTGTAATCAATTTGGTAAAACTAAGCATTACCAACAAAGGTTACTCATTCGAGTTGACTAAGCTTAAGAAATGTAACTATTGAAAATGTTTTATCGCTTTTTATAAACAGTGTATTAACGAAACTTTTTAAATTTAAAGCATTGAGATATCCAAATAGCATAACAGTATAAGAAACATATTGTAAATAACCTTTTAATAACCGGGGTAATATAACTGCCTTACCAGGTAATATAACAAGACATTTTTAATATGTAAGGGGGTTCTCTGCCACGTCAGAAAGGATAGCTGAGACCATAAAGAAAAGTAATAGACCTATCGAGAACGTAGAGTATGTGACCGAGTACTCTTGATATCCAGACACTGCGAAAACGGTGCTTTATGACTTCCCCCGTTTCTCAATTTCAACGCTTTACGTTTAAAAATGTGGTTAACGTTTTTAGACTCTGTTCTTTAACCCTGGAGCGTCATCCTTTGTCAATATGAGCAAAATTAAATACCGAAATATATTTTATAATTATTTTTAAACATAATTCGTTTCGTACAAAATATGACGTCTTCTTTTGTAAAAATCTAATTATCAAATACTTAGGATGTATCTAGTGCATTGTCCTACTTTGATTACCAACTATTAAGTTACTGACAAGCACTACACGAAAAGGGGAACTAAAATAAACGGTATAAACGGGTTTAAATTCAAAAATAAAATCGTGCGTAATCATTTTGACGAAGAAGGGTTAAAAAAGTAGAGAAGTGTCAATTAAGTTTGAGCAACTCAGAAATATATATCACACAAAGTGGGTATATTCTTGATCAAGACTGAGGGCTGAGTCGATATAGCCATTTTATTTACTTACCCGTACATTATATTACCTCTCAATTGGTCCCTTGCTCCTGTCTATCGCCTTTCGAAATATTCATACGTCGAACTGAAAATACCAGGCCATCATCTAATCTCTAATCTCACTAAATAATCTGTGATAATATGAATATATCTCAGATACTCAGAACGAAATTTAAGCACTCTAGCTCTACTGCAAGTATTTTTGGACACCATTGTCAAAAAAAATCATCGCAAACATCGATGTTTCAGCATCTGTATAGTGCTACCAGTTTTTAAATTTTATGGTAAGATTTACACGCTCTTATCATTAAGCTGAATTTTTTTCACTGCATTCCTCTGCCCACTGTAATTGACGTGTCTTTGGTCAAATGGAGCAATTTTCGGCGGTTGTGTATGTTTTGTTTTCCTCCTCTATCTGTCCACATACGGCAGTATCGCACGAGTGCACCTCGACCGTGAATATGTGTGTGTGTGTGTGTGTGTGAGCTTATTGGGTTGTGTTCTCTCTCATGCTTTGTGGCAATCGTAAGGCATTCCGATCGTTTTCCTTTTATACCTATTCTATTGGTTGGTGCATTTCCTGTATGAATGGTGTAAGTTTGGATTTCCTGTTTTGTAATTAGCTGCACTACACACTCATGCAATAGCCGTTTAAGTTGGCCTGAAGCAGTGAAAAACTGTGAAAGCATTCAATCGGCTTAAAGAAGGAAAGGAAAGCGAAGAAGATTATGGAAAAGCGCTTAGGCTGGACCCTGAATAATCGCCGCCTTTGCTTTGTGCTGGTATTGGTTTGTCATTTGCATACTGTGTGTTGAACTTTGTCTTATGGTCTAGGAAAAATGTGAAGAAATAGAAAATGTGCTACATACTTTGCAGTTTATGCAAATGCCATTATCAGGCATGCAGGGCCACGACATAACCACATTACCACAAACAGAATCACGCACACACACAACAAATAGAAATTAACATGACATTCCAGGCAGTTTTCCTCTCATCTCAGCTCAGCTGCTGCTACTGCTGCTGCAGATGGAGCAAGCACATCCCTTCTTGAAATTTTTTTAGCAGCACTCATGTGACACGCTGACACCAGTACCAACAGAGGACAACAGCAACAAACATGCAGGGCCAAGTCCCGTAGAAAATATGAAAAATGTAAAACAACAATCTGGCGAAAACTTTTCTAATTTAAAACTGCCAACAAAAAAAAAAAAGGAAAATTTGAAAATAAACTAAAGAAACGACAGGAAAGGGCGAAAAAGCGAATAAAATGAGACAGCGATGATGGCAGTAAGCAAATCTTAATAAAATTCATATACCCTCTGCAAAAGAGACCTCGTCAGTAGGCATATTGGTAAATCTATTGTTCTTTAATCAACAAAATTAAAGCCAAATAATCGAATCACTAAAACAATCGAATTACATTAAAAGGTATTACTTAGAGTGGTACTTAAGTACATACAAGTTTGTATGGAATAAGAAACAACACCAACAACAAAATATTATTACATATTATTATTATCATTATTTGTATTGCAGGGTATTCTCGGTTTCTGCTAGATTTTTTTTATAATTGTGAGAAAGTATACACTCGAGAAACTGGCAAATTATGTCTGTTCACAGAAGAGGAGTGAGGTTCTTTTGTTTTATTTTGTTTTTTGTAGTAGCAGCAGGCAGAGATTTTGGCTAAGTACTGCACATGTTGATGAATGCGAGGCCAAGAGAGATTTCAACTTTCTAATTTAATGCGGCAATGCAAGACAGAAAGGCACACGCATTCAGACATTCAGATGTACATGTAGACAGGCAGATAACTTCAAATGACAGAGACAAAGGCACAGCAGTGTGAATGTAGAATACACACAGAAGTAAACGATACTGCTAAAATTACTTTAGCTGCCAACATGCCGTATGCGCAATGTCTCTATCTGAGCGTTTAAGCTCGAGATAACAATAAACTTTTATCGCATATATCGTTGCTAGACCTTTTTATTTCAAAAGAGCCAATCTCCAAAAGCAATTTCTTAATTAAAAAATTATCTAATTTAATGAAAACTCAGTAGGGAGGGTAACGAAATAACAATCTAAAGAAGAGCTGGGTGTATGAAAGGTCAAAACTACTATTAGCATTACAAATACAGTTGGTTGTAAATCTGTGATATGAATTGATACACGAAATCATGATTCTCCCATTACTAATAAATACAAAAGAAAAACTTAAATTTTAACCTACCCAACGTGAAAGAAAACCATTTGAAATGTATTAGAAAAACTTGAAATTTACTGTTAAATATTTGGTGCTGTGCTTTCCACATGACAGTTAATTAACATGATTTTTTTATTATATTATTCTATGTATGTATGCTTTATGTAACGTTCCTGTTAGTACTAGTATAAATACCGATTGATTCAAGAAAGCTGTAGTTTAAGAATATTTCCATTGAAATGCTGCTTCAATTCCCCCGGATAATATTTATGTTTCCTATCAAGATTTTTATGTCAAAAGTCAAAATGTGACCCTTGGCTACAATTTTCCACATCTCGCTACCTCTTCCTGACTTCGTTGATTTTTATGTTACGCTTGGAAGACCTTTCCGCACTTAGTTAATTAACTGTCTGCCTGACAATGTCCGGCGGTAGCATGAAATTGTTTTTGCGTAACGGAATCTCGCTCAGCTGTCGGTCGATGGGGGAGCGGGTGTCGTAGAGCGAAGGCGACTGGCAGATGATGGCAAACGTCCCAAACACACAGGAGAGCGTGAACAGCCAGAGAAAGAAGCGGTCCAATACCATAGAAACAAATTTCCAATCCTCGACAATCTGTGAAACATAATTTAGAGTGCCAAAAAACTTATTAATTACGCAAAAATATAAAATAGTATAATAGGCAAAATTCGCTCAAAACGGATATGTATACATATGTACATACATATATGTATGTACAAATATAAATTTTATTATTTAAGAGCTCGTAAAATATAACAGCTACAAGCGTTGAGAGACGGAAATTGTCCTTTAGTGCGGCTAAATAAATTGGTTACAATTGAAGCCATAAAATTTCGTTTGCGTCTGTCTTCTTTCAATAAACTTGAAATGTAATAAA
The DNA here is from genome assembly GCA_035045005.1 of Liodrosophila aerea. Taxonomy (NCBI): domain Eukaryota; kingdom Metazoa; phylum Arthropoda; class Insecta; order Diptera; family Drosophilidae; genus Liodrosophila; species Liodrosophila aerea. The sequence goes on from JAWNNL010000055.1 coordinate 36,975, forward strand.
AATATAAAGTTATGATTTAATATTTTACAATTTCGAGCTGCACATTTGGGACTCTCTTACTGTTGCTGTTCCTCACTCTTACTCTTGCCTCCTCTCCCTCGATTTCTTTTGCTCACGTCGCTCTCAAGCTGAAGTTTGGGGCTATAAACAATAATAACGAAATACACAGCGTTGGGCCAAGAGACTGCTCCAGCCAGACGCCAAAGATAGGGCAGTATAAACAATAACAACAACAATGAGAGTTCTCAATACAAATACACTGAAAGAAAATGAGTTCATCTGATCGAAAATTTCTTAAATTCGCTATCCAAATGATGTAATTAAGTTTCAATTAATCAAGGCTTAATATATATTCCATAGCAATTCAGTTTTTTTGTAGGGATTCTCTCAGTGTTTGATTACTAATACTCGAGGAGGGGCACTCAGCTTCAATCTGCAGTCCTTGGTGTCTCTCAATAAAACCAGGCAAAAGACAAAAATTGGATAGGAAGCATAAAAAGACAGTGACGAGGAACGGGGAAGGCGGAGGAAAGGGGAATATGGAAAAGGCAACAGGAGATGACGACGTAGGAGGAGCAGGAGATGGAGTGGCTCGTATTTGTGTGTACCCACCTCGTTATCCTTGTCGGCATCCTTGATATGCTGCGCAATAAATCTGACCGCACGCAATGCCTGCAGCACTTCGGGTGTTAAGTTGCGCGGTATCACATTGTCTGAATCTGTCAAGTCGAAGGCGAGTGCATGAAAGGGCGAAAAATTGAAATAAAATATTGAAATAATAAATAAATGGTGAAGCCAGAGACCACATAGTCCGCCTTCGGGCGACATGGCAACTTTCTGTCCTTTAATATGTATGCGTGTGAGCATAGAAAAATATTGCGGCCTATGCGATACGAATTGCCGTTCCTTTGGGCAAAATGCCAAGGCTTTAATTTCCATTCAGTAACAACAACAGAAAATACTAATTTATTGCGGACGGTTTATATTTATGAGCGAAAAACCATTGCTTCGACGAATAGTCGAATCGACTATTGAATCGAAATATTGTTTATCACATGACTCAAATGCATAATAACTGTTAATTGATCATTTAATTTTACAATTTTGTATTACTAGATACTGGTAAACCACCGAATTTATTTTCATTAAATTCCTTTTTTATTTTCATTTGATTTTTATCAATTTCTTGAATTTGTTTTTTGCCCGTTTTAAGTCGTTCAAACTTCGTTTTATTATTTAGTACTGTCTTCACACATGGCTTGTTTTATTCTTCTGCAAACACACACATATGTATGTAGGGACATACATAAATTGGACTCGCTATGTGACCGCATAAGCGTTGTTTGTGCTGAAAACTTTACATCATCGTCAATGGCCTCATACGAATTCGTATTCGTTTTTATTTTCATTTGTCGTCACATTTTATTGCATTATTTGCTTATTTTTATATTTTATTTGATTTCAATTTGCGTTTTTTGGGTCGTGGTCTGCGAATTGCGAATGCTGCAAAATATTTGTTTGCGTTTATTTTTTATGGACAGATTCCGGGCCTTCACATTTATTCGTTTGCTCTTAAACGAACTCATCCCATCGCTTATTCACTTTTCCATATTCATACTCATACTCGCAATCGCACTCGCACTCATGCTCACACTTGTACTTATCCTTACATCTGTACATACTCACCCACTGAGTGCTGCATGCCATTATCGTATGCGCCGTCCTGGCTGTCTTTAAACTCGCTCGGAAAATCGCTGATGCTGTCGCTAGAAGAGAGAAATCAGAGCAGGGGGAAAGCATATTCCGATAAGTAAGAGGATAATGCTTGAGACTTTAAAAAGTATCAATTCGCTGCCAACTACTGAGAATGAAATACTCTTACTTCGAACATTATTTGTTATGCACATATGCATACAAAAGTTTGATTTATGACTGAGTATAATTGTTTTATGTATGACTCTTGTACACTGAGATTGTTGGTTCAATCCGCTGCGACTTACCGTACATCAATCTCGTTAGTATACCCATTACTTGGCGTGGAATCGTCGTAATCCGGCAGGGTGTACTGGGTGCGTCGCATCATCATCAACTTGGGCATAAAGTGCAGGAACAATTTTCGAACCAAAGGAGACATGTTGTGCGTCGAGGGGGACCTAAGCGTAAATCGATTGATTGACAGTTTGATTGATTGATACATTGTGTTGAGCAAAGAGGTTAGCAATAAGAGAACCAGGAATAGATCCTTGCACTCACCTGAAGTGTATGTTGAGCACACAAACCGTTGTCCAGACGGACAACGAAACAAGTATCATGGTAAAGAGTAGATACTTGCCTAGCAGCGGCACCGCCAGCGAGGTGGGCGGAATAATTTCAGCCAACAGCAAGAAGAACACAGTCAACGACACGAGTATTGAAATACATAACGTAACCTGTCAACGAAATGTTAACACAATTTCTCTCTCACTTTCTCAATCAGTAATTCCATCTCAATCTGAAAACCGTTTCCGTTGTCTACTTCATCTTGTTCTCCAACACGTATCTTCCGCTTCTTTTTTTTTTGTTTTTTTGCAACAACAAACATAACCAAAATTACAACAGTGACAAGAACACAACGAAACACAATGAACAAAATCCAAACAATCATCAATTACTTAATTATCTCAATTAATTATGACCAATTGCATACCAAATAAATTACGTATACGCCACGTATAACAAAAAATCAATAAGCCGACTTCAACAACTGTTTTTGCAGATTTTCATACTTTTCAAATTATAATTTCAATCATATTAATCAATCAGGCATAGTAATTTATCTCAAATTGTTCTCTTTAACACCTTTGCCTATAATCACATTTAATAGTATAACAATCAGGACATCAGACAATACAAGTTCCAGTTACATATACATTTATGTACCTAATAATACGTATAAAACACTTACTTATGCTTGCAAATCCTCATTCGTAAAACTTAATAGACTTTTAGACCCTAGACTTTAAAAAAGGCAAAAGGAAGTAAAATAGTCCCCGTAAAGTATTAATATATATGTTCTTGATCAGGACGACGAGCTAAGTATATATAGTATATAACCATGTCTGTCTGTCCGTCTGTCTGCGACTTATAAGAGCTAGAGACACAACTCCTGTTAAGATAGCTCAATAAGACAAAGGATGGGAAGAAGTAGAACACGCAGCGTTCATGCGCTCAGTGTGTATGCGTGTGGCTTTGCGATTGCCGGTATGTGTGTATGTATTTTGTATTTCTTAATGTGTGTGTGTGTGCGTATTTTAACCACTAAGCAAAATTAACCTATTGAAACAGCTAACAGTTTTCGAAACAATAATATTAAAAAACTCGGAAAGCTACAGTCGGATTCAACCGACAGTAGAAGACCCTGTACTTTGATTTACCCTGGGCATCGATAATAGCAGCTGCATATATGTATATACTCACATACACATACACATACATATAAACATATGTGTGTATATATACACACATAAACTTATACATACAAATATACACGCAAATACAAACAATAACCAATACTCATACAGAAATTCATACTCACAATCAAAAATCACGTATACGCCCTAGTGGCCGAATACGCTGCGGCTTCCCCCCTCCCCTAGCCAAATGCCTAGTACTGAAAATTGTTTGTTCGATATCTCCGGTGTTTATTATCCGATTGGGCTGCAACTCGCACCAGACATGCAAATCATATAAAGCTTTAATCCTGTAATAAATTAATCCATTGACTCTAAAACTGTATATACTAAGGACATTTTTGCAAATTTAAGGGGGAGGGGGATGAGATATCAAACATAAACTTGGCCTGCCTATGTAATACACGAACCAAACAAAAAAAAATTACGTCTCTAGCTCTTATAGTTTCCGAGATCTCGGTGTTCATACAGACGGACGGACAGACGGACAGACAGACAGACGGACATGGCTAGATCGACTCAGCTCGTCGTCCTGATCAAGAATATATATACTTTGTGGGGTCTGCCACGCCTCCTTCTGCCTGTTACACACAAATGTCATTTGCACAAACTTAATAGACCCTTTTGTACTTTTCTAAAGTACAGGGTCTAAAAAGTAATGAATCAGCGTCAATCGGTTAAAAGCCCTGTACGATATACAAACATATCAAATGAGACTTAACTTAATCGCCTTGGTTATTAATGCTAACAAAAAGTACATATGTGTGTTTAATGCGGCGTCAATTTTCATAAACACCAAATTATCTTTTATTGATACACCTGTTCATTGCATTGTACTATTGTAAAATTTGTTTAAGTAAGTATTTTTGTCTGTCTGTTTAATACCCGTCGTTTGTTGTTAAGCAAACGAAATACTCCTATTTTATATGAAATGTATATTTAGATAAGGTTTTTCTAACACAATAAATTAAATTAATACAATGCTACAGCACACGTCCCCCCTATCAATGTGAGTGCGGATCAGAAGAGATCCAAGACCCGGGTAAAGAATCACTAGACTCAGGAGGAAGCAGCACCTTCTCAGGGCACCAAGAGAGCGAGGGTTTTCTACGCCCAAGCGACCAAAGCGGTTGAGGTTGCGATTTTGGCAGCCGACTACCCAAAAAGGCTCCTAACTAAGGAAGAACTGGCCAAGGTGTCTGACGCCTTGGTTGAGAAGATGCGGACGCATGAAGAAGGCAGCCTGAACAGGTCAGGAGTGGTTAGGTGCCATCGCTGACCATTGCCGAGGGAGTAAAACGACACACCTGCTTATCGCATGAGGCCATTGGGCCACAGTCTCGGTACATCTACCGCGGATAGCCGATAAGACGGCGGACAGCGCCTTTAGCTTGCTGAACCGCGGCCTGTCCTCAACACGCTGGGCGAGTAATTGCCCGACTTTTTACAAGATAAGGACCTCACCTTATAATAATAGAGCAGAACCTATCTTTGTCGCAAAGACAAGGTCGGAAGTGCTAGACATAACCTTCGGTAATGAGGGATTCTCCAGACTGATCGACAACTGGAGGGTGTCCTCAAAGCACCATAGAATAATTCTATTAGCTGTAATAGGGGTATAGCGAGCCTCTTCTAGAACCAGAACCTTTCGGCGGTCTTTACTCACTTAGGAAACTACTTCCTAGATAGTCTGGAAATGGAGCTCTTCAGCCAAGCAAAATCATCGAATTTCTGCACTTTATTGGGATGTCGGAAGAGCTGTAACTCAATAAGGCAGAGAGCATAATAGATCTTTGAGATGTATCTCTGATAAATAATAATAATAATAATAAGTAAAGTTCTATTACAATGCCGGACAAGGCGAAATATAGGAAACATCATTTAATCATTATATACTTAGTTAAGAAATTAGTATGAGTCATCAAGTTCCTTTCCTACCTATCTTCTTCTTGATATATAAAGTAGCTTATCCACTCATTAAGTTTAGTGACTGATCATCAATGCATAGCCCAAACGATAAGACATAGTAACCTAATTTTTTCTCAAAGTAATACCTTAATGGTAATACCTTAACGTATTAAACAATGCGATATATGCATGAACAAATACCCCGAAACTTAATAGAATCTAGTTGTATATAACATCATTTCTTCTTTTATTTTAGGAATTTGAAATGAACAAGTATTTATTAGTAAAAATAAATAACATTTATGGGCTAAAGTGATACTCAAGCAAATGGCCGATTCAAACGAACGCAATAAATAACAACAATAATAAACATAACTATGCTGGATACATGAGTGTGGGTGTGGTTTTAGAAGTGATAGTGTAAATATTGGGTGTTCTTATATAAATAAAGTGTAAATAATCGTATACTTTGCTTTATAAAAGAACACTTGCTTGGCTTTACTTAATGGAATGCGACTGGAAAGCATTCAATTCAATTCGATTGGTTTGGTTTGATAAACTACGTTTCGATATAATTGTGGTATGCATTCGATGAAAATTACGTTATGAGATTTCACTACTCGGAACAGCACAAACAATATTCAACGCGTAATGAAGTGTGACTCATGAATCTTTAACTGAGCATAGCGTGAATTTATGTGTGCTGCATGATTCAATGCATTTGCACTCTCCGCGCACTGGAACTCTGCGATTTAGATTAACTTGTTAGATTCTTAAAAATATGGAGATAAGGTTTTAATATTGACCAAATTTTAATACTCAATTATATTCGGTAATTTAATAGTAGTAGTATTGAAAATAGTATAGCGATAGCAAAGTAGTTAGACAGAATTTGTGAAAAATTTGAGTTTCTATGTAGAAAGTTGAGCTCTCACTGAACAAATTTATTTGATTTAAGTTCATAATATGTTTTTAGATTCATCATTCTTTTCAGTTTGATGGATCAAAAGCCAATTTAGAGATTAGCTCAAGAGCTCAGCTTGACTAGAACAGTGCATAAGGAAATATACATGGAAAGTACAATCTAGCTACTGTATAACAAACTTTGAATTCGTTATACAGAAGTTCAACTGAAATTCGTAATCTTTTTGTGTCGTGGATGTTTTTCAATTGCTTTAAACAATAATTTTAGCAGTATATCGAATGTGTGGAAAATACTTTAATAACTACTAGTATGCTTAAAAAAACGGACAAAATTTAGTTAGGACAAATAACTAATATAGTAATCATGCCACATGCAATTACTTGTTGAACTGTAAAATAACATGATACTTTACTGTAATTGTAATTAAAGCGAATCTGTAATGTTTTAATATACTTAAACCTTACCTTCTCGCCCGAATCGCTAGGCAAATAGAATACCAACACTGTGAGAAATGTTAATGCGACACAGGGTACAATCAAGTTAACCGTATAGAATAGAGTTTTCCGTCGCATTGTCAACTTAAACGTTATATCTGCAAACATTAAAATTAGCATATGACAATTTCACAGCAAAGCAAACTTGGTTTCTCTCTACTTTTTACATCTTACCAGAAAAAGGCTCTAGAGTGTCCGGATAATACTCCTCGTTCTTGGTAGCCGGCACCTCGAGTATATCCCATTCCACAGACAAGTAAAACTCGGTTAAATCGATGCCGACCTGCACTAGATTGCTGCCAGGTACCTGCACCCAAAAAAAACATATAGATGCGTACATTAGTATCGATATAAGCAGATGTACACTGGGAGAAATTATTGGGGTTACTAAAAGCAGTCAGTGTACATACTGAACTATTAAAATCATTTATTCAACAGTAATGAATGAATTCATATTCAATGGAATGTAATACTTCGAAATACTTGATTTCAAGATTAATAAGGATTTACAAATATCTAACGAATGTACTCAAATGTCAAATATCAAATGTTCGGACGAGTCATAGCTTAGTATCAGATATTAATATGAATCAAACGAATGCGAATGTCAGCGAATGTGAGCAATATTTGTAATATTTGTAGCAATTGCTCTTAGATTTATCAAACCGATTTCTAGAGATTATTCTTCAAATGAACACAGGGTAATCGATTAAAAAATACTGCACGTTTTGATGTCCAAAACGATCAAACCACTGTTCTTTCAATATATAGTTAAATTTACGATATTGCCAACGGAATCTACAATCCACTGCTAAATTTCGTTCAATAAATCCTTGCATTTATTGCATTTTACATTGATTTTGATTTACACCACCGTTTCTTTCAGTGTAAAGCTGGCAACAGCAGCATTTTCTGCTATTGACTGCATTTTATGCAAACAGCCAAAAGCGTACATTATCATGGTTTGTTAGCATCATCATCTTATTATGCTGTTAATCGAAATGTGCTTGGCTCACCTGATCCAGGTGCTTGAGATCTACTTGAGCGCCATTGTAGGTCCATGAGCCGAATTTCATGAAGCAAATCTGCTCATCGTATGGAAAATATTCCACATTCATTTCACACGATGACTTGTAAATGGCTGGCGGTTCCCAAAAAACTTCTCCAGTATATTTCAAGGTTGCCTTTGTCATAAGAGTGACCTAAATCGAAGAAAAGAAGTCAAACAGTTTATTCAGGATTAAATAAATTCTTCTTGAAATTGAATATATGTAAACCTCATAGTTGCCATCCCAGTTATTGTAGAGCACAATATCGGGTACCCAAATATGCTCCGAGGGCACGTATAACTGTTCTACTCCACCATATTCTTCGGGATCCCAACGCAATTTGTAGTCAAACCAACGCTGTGAATATTATAAAGTGTGTGAACTCTTTTATCTATAAGTCATAGAAACTCTTAGTATTTCAGCTTCAATAGTTATTACTGTAGTCATTACGATATTTTTACAGTCATAAAGCTTACTCACCTGCTTGACCCACAAATTGGTGGTCATCACTTGGTTCTTTAAATTGACTTCTATGAGCTGGGACAGTTTGAGACCCAGCCACACTGTTAAAGTCTCAGTATTATTAACAACTGGTCGAATCAGTCGATTATAATTGCTCAGCAAATCATCGTAAAGCCGCTTTGTATCCGGATTTGCCTCAAAGCTTACAGGCGCTGCATAAAAAATCCCAAAACCAATTTAAATTTCAATTAGATAGCATGTCCATATCCCATAACAAACAAAACAGCTGTGCTAAAAAATTCCCAAAACAAATTTCTGCGCAGTCGCTACTCTCTCCGCTCTCACTGGGCGCAGCATCCTGACAGCTGCAAATCTCTTGAATACTGCATTGTTGTATTGGAATTTTCACACAGATTTGCCAAAAGTTTAAGGACTTACGTGTTGTATTTGCCAATGGTAAAAGAATAAAAAAAACCAAGAAACACCAACGCCACATTTTTAACGTGATTTCGTTACAATTATATTTGTTTTATTATTGCAACTTTTCCTTCAAATTTCCGTTCAAATCACGGTGTGCATCTTTTCTTCCGCACTTTTCAGTGAGTAAACCTTACACATCAACGGTTCAATCGAAACTGAGTGAAAGTTTGAAAAAAAAATACTGAAGTTCAGGATTTGACAGCAAGCTAGCTGGGCGCCAAGAATCAAAGTTCATAAAGATTCATTTAAAAATATAATTTTATCAAAATATGTAAACAACTTTTATTATAAATATTGTCTTTGTTTTTCAGTCGATATATCCATGTCTGTCTGTCTATCTATCTGTCTGTATGAACACCGAGATGTCGGAAACTATAAGAGCAAGAGACTTAATTTTTTTTTGTTACGTCCGCGTATTGCATAGGAAGGTGAAGTTAATGCCTAATTTTCGATATCTCACACCCCTGCCCCTTAAATTCGTAAAAAAAAATTATATGTAGATACAGTTTTAGAGCCATCGTATTCCTTTTCACGATTGCATAGAATGCTTGACGCGATTTGCTCAATCTAATAATAAACACCGAGGATTATCAGTTTTCTGTTCTAGGCATTGGGTAGGGGGAGCGGAGAAGCTACAGTGTAATTAACCGCTCGGGCGAATGCGTGATAATTGATTATGGGTATGTATGTACATATATGTGAGTATTGGTTATTGTTTGCATTTGGGCGTATATTTGTGTGTGTATATGTTTTTATGTGTGTATGTGCGTAAGTACATATGTATGTATATGCTTCTGCTGTCGCCCCCAAGGCAAAGTAAAGTACAGGGTCTCCTAGTGTTGGTTGCGTCCGACTGTAGCATTCTGGGCTTTTTATTATATTTGTTTCGCTAAGACTAGCATTTTCCGAATGTGCAAACATGATAGCTTCTACTGCCATAAACTGAGCAACGGGTGATTCATTCCAGTATCGTTTTCGGATCTAAAAACCGATGTAAAAATATAAATAAATTCTGCCGAAGCAAAATTAGTCGCATTTTTGGTAACACCGTGTTCACACTAAGGTCGTAAGACCAAAATTAGGACTTTTTGCTTGAGACCGGTCTCAAGCCCATACAAAATGTTGTCAGTTGCGTTTGAATTTGGGACTAGTCGTGAGAGCTGCGACCAAAAAATCCAGAGTGTTGTAAAACGGTTTTCTGCCAAAAATGTGGCAGCATTGTGACATTTACCCGGGTTTTATCGAAACTTAACTCTGTTTACAGTTAATAAAAAGTTAAACAAACGAGAAAATTTTCGTAAAAAGTAAGTTCTATTTGCTAATATTTAATTTTCTTATTATTATAATTGATTTATTTGTATTTTATATTATTGCAGTGGATAATAAAAAACGTAATATGTGGGCAGAGAGAATAGAGGAGTTAAGAGGCCAGCGCAAAAATATTCATATTTTTGCAGAAATGGCCGTGGATTTACGGAATTATAGTATTGAATGTACTCCACTGGAGGTTAAAAAAAAATAAGATTCGTTACGTAGGAAGTATAGGTGAGTTAAATACAGTTATATTGATGTTATTTTTTTATATTCATACAATTTCTACTATAGCCAAGAAAAAGCTGGTGTTCGGCCATCCGGCGGTGCACCATCCCAATGGGTACTTTGATAAGGTGTCCCAAATTTTTTGCGGCTCAAAATCAATTAATTTTGAGCTATACACTGAAGACAGCTTGCAATCTGGTTAGTATGTTTAGACCCTGTACTTTAAAAAAGTACAAAAGGGTCTATTAAGATTGTGCAAGCCCGAAATGTATGTAACAGGCAGAAGGAGGCGTGGCAGACCCCACAAAGTATATATATTCTTGATCAGGACGACGAGCTGAGTCGATCTAGCCATGTCCGTCTGTCTGTCTGTCCGTCCGTCCGTCTGTCCGTCCGTCCGTCTGTCCGTCTGTCCGTCCGTATGAACACCTAGATCTCGGAAACTGTAAGAGCTAGAGACATCATATTTGGCAGTTAGATGCCCCTATAGTGTAGGCAGATCAAGTTTGTTTTAGATTTTTGATACCTCCCCCCCCTCCCCCAAAAACCGCGAAAAACTGCCACACCCACAATTTTAAAGATACAAACTTGTGTTTTGGCATACAAAATTCTTATGATAATCTTTATCTGTGCTGTGAATTGTGGCTCAATCGGAGAATAAACACCGGAGATATTCAAGAATCAATTCCCTGTACTAGGTAAGGGGGGAGCAGCGCGAGCGTATGTGTGGTTGCATGCGACTTTGCGCTATGTGTGCTTGTGTGAGTGTTAGCGTGTGTGTGTGCAAAGGAAAGTACAGGGTCTTCTACTGTCGGTTGCATCCGACTGTAGCTTTCCGAGTTTTTTTTTATTGAAGTATATTAAAGCATATCTAAACCGAGTATGTCTTTTTTTACAATTTCTCCAAGAGATGCGGCGAGTCCAATGGAGGTGCTCAGTCCTTCAGATTTCGAATTAGCTGAGGATACGGACGTCTCTTTTAGCAGTTCGAAGGCGAAGAAGCGAAAAGTGGACCGGTTTGGGATTTTATCGCTGCATTTAGAAGAGGCAAATCGCATAGTAGCCGAATCCTCAAAACAAATGCTGGAGCAGTCCAAAGAGCGTAACAGAATTCTGGAGCGAATGCCTGACACACAGGAGAGGATGCTACAACTGCTTGAGGAAGAAAAAAGTAGGGAAAGCTACAGTCGGACGCAAAGCTACAGTCGGACGCAACCGACAGTAGGAGACCCTGTACTTTGGTTTGCCCTGGGCGTCGATAACAGCAGTAGCATATATGAACATACTCACATACACATACACATGCACTTATACATACACACATACACACATACACTTATACATACAAATATACGCGCAAATACAAACAATATCCAATACTCATACAGACATTCATACTCACAATCAAAAATCACGCATACGCCCTAGTGGCCGCGTACACTGTGGCTTCCCCCTTCCACCGACCAACTGCCTAGTATAGAAAATTGTTTGTCCAATATCTCCTGTGTTTATTATCCGATTGGGCTGCAAATCGCACCAAACATGCAAAGCATGAATCCAGTGACTCTAAAACTGTATATACTAAGAACATTTTTGTAAATTTGAGGGGGAGGGGGATGACTTTTCAAACATTTGAAACAAACTTGACCTGCCTATGTAATACACAAAGCTAACAAAAAAAAAAAATTAGTCTCTAGCTCTTATAGTTTCCGAGATCTAGGTGTTCATACAGACAGACAGACAGACGGACAGACAGACAGGGCTATATCGACTCAGCTCGTCGTCCTGATCAAGAATATATATACTTTATGGGGTCTGCCACGCCTCCTTCTGCCTGTTACACACAAATGTCATTTGCACAAACCTAATAGACCCTTTGTACTTTTTTAAAGTACAGGGTCTAAAAGCAAATAAATAAAATAATAATTCGTGTAATGTCAAGTATTCAAATAAAATGTAATCATCAGAATTGCCAACAAAATAATTTGCCAAAGCTAATCTTATATTATTTGGGATATTTTGTTGTCCCTCTATTAAAGAGGTTGTGGTGCTGGGCTGGTCATTCTCAAGCTCACTATCGGCCGCGTAATTCTCCTGGTAAAGGCTGTTATTTGCATTTAAAAAATTATGCAACACACAGCAACACTTAATGATTGCATTATTGCATTTTTTTATCGAGTTGTCTAGGCCTTTACCTAGTCGACGAAATCTCCCTTTCAGCTGACAAAATGCATTTTCCACTCCTCGCCTGACTTTAGATAGGAGATAATTAAAAATCTTGTGTTCCTCTGGCGCGTCAATGGAGAATGGAAATGGCTTCATTAAGGCAGCCGATAATTTAAATGCTGAGTCGCCAATAAGCATTACCGGAACCTGCGTACCGTTTATGTTTCTTGCATTGTTCGCAAGTAGCTCGATATCCTGTTTAGCGCGTTTCAAATTGGTCAAATCGCTCATATATTTGAGAGTCATTACATCTACCAGGAGCTCCAACATTTATATACAGAAATTGGTAGCGATGGTTTACCAGTGCAAGAAGCACAATAGAGTATCAGTGGCGTCCTTCTTTGGTGGCTTGACTTCAATATGGCAACCGTCTATCGCACCAAAACATTGCGGAAACCCTAGGTGTTCGAAGCCTGACACTCTTTCTGCCACCTTTGCCTGTGTAAAAATGTCTTTCCCTTAATACTTGAGAGACATTTTTCCAGACTAGCGGGCAAAATTGGTTAAGTATTTTGCAGACGCTAGCCTTGGGCACGCCAAGCATTCGCTCAATAGTCCTATATTCTGCAGACGACCCTAAGGTGTATACAGCTATTGCCCCACGCTTCTCCAAGGGAATGGCTTGTCAAAAGTTGGTGTCTTTTCTTGCGAACTCTGGCAACTGTTCGACCAGGTAAGCAAATAAGCTCCTTTCCATTTTAAAGAATTCCTTAAATTGGGAAGGTGATGCCTTCGGCTCGTCAAATTCCCAAAAACTTCCGTGCCGAGTCTTTAAATAAATATACCATTGATTATTAAATATCTTAAATAAATGAGACAATTTGTTATTACATGCATCCATATACATAGCTCTGGGCATAGACAGTTTTCAAAGCTGAATTAATGCCAAGAACTATATGGATGCATTTAATAACAAATTGTGTCATTTATTAAAAATATATATTGTCCACTGCAATAATATAAAATACAAACAAATCAAATATAATGATAAGAAAATTAAATATTATAAATAATAAACAAATAAACTTATTGTTTACGAATTTTTTAGTTTGTTTACATTTTTTAACTCTAAACAAAGTTAAATTTCGATAAAACGCGGGTAAATTTCTCAATGCTGCCACATTTTTGGCAGAAAATCGTTTCACAACTCTGGATTTTTTGGTCGCAGCTCTCACGACTAGTTCCAAATTCAAACGCAACTGACAACATTTTGTATGGGCTTGAGACTGGTCTCAAGCAAAAAGTCTCAATTTTTGTCTTACGACCTCAGTGGGTATACGAAAAACATCCATAGTGTTAAAAGATTTTCTGCCAAAAATGTGGCAGCCTTATTATTTCACCGAGAGTTATCGGAATACGACTGTGTTCGCAGTAATAATTAGGGTGTTCACGAAGTGTTGTATCGTTGCAAAAGTGCAAGTGTGCAACACTGCTGTCGTGAGCACCCCATTTTGAACAATTGCAAGACGAGTGTTGCAAACTTACTTGAACGAGCGTTTTTTATTTTGAAAGTAATTTGATTAGAAATTATGCCTTTTAAAAGTGTGAAATCGTCAATTTTAGAATGGCGAGCACTTCAAGCAATTAGTGAAAGTAGTTTAATAGTAGACGGTATGTATGTGGAAATGCATTATGTGATAATTTAAGTAGATTTGTAATAAATTATTGCAGATAACCATACTGCATTGGACGAAATTTGGGACGATATTGGCGGGACGGAAGTCAAATTATTTGAAAGCAAGAGGCTGTCTATTTATGATATAATTTTTTCATAAGAAACACTTTTAAATAAAATTGATAATTTTTTATTCATTTCTTTTTTTCGTATTTTAGTTCGAGTTTCATTTTCTTCAACTCAAACTCATTCTGCTGGCGTTTTTTAAAAATTTGCGCAGTTGGTTTCAGTAAAATATTCAAATAATAATAACAATTATAATAATATTAAAATTTCCCATGTCTACATTCCTGTGCATTTGCAATAATAAATAGCTGTTTTTGTTTTGATTATGCTATTTAGCACCAAAATACACCAAAAATACCAAAACATTTAGAGTATTTTTGCCGTTACCAACACTTAAAAACTTTGCAACGTTGCAACGATTTTCATGGTCAAGGGTCGGGGTCTTGTTCGTGTTGCAAGTCACATTCCATACAAATTGTTGTTGGAGTGCGTTGCAAACTTGCACTTTTGGAACGATACAACACATCGTGAACACCCCAATTAATTTTAATAAATGAAAATATGTACTTGAAAGTACATTCTATAACTACAGTAGAATCCGGTTATAACGACTCTGCTTAAAGCGTCCGTCCGGTTATTGTGACGAAAACTCGATGGCTTGGTTGGTCCCCATACAAACTTATATGAAAGGGACTCCGCTTAGTACGTTTCCGCTTTCAGCGACAAACCGCTTATACAGACGAGATTTTTCACAATTCAACCGGATATTGCGACGTGCCGAAAAAAATACAGCGAAATAATGCCAAATTTAAGCATCAAACGACGCTGTTAGAAATGTATGTATCTATCAGTGATCGGCACCCTTGCTTGTGTGTTTAGCAGCGACTCTACTCTCTCTTAGTTTTAGTTGTCGCCTTAGCAACGCTGCTGAGAGAAAGAGAGAGAGAGTCGAAGTGCAATACCGAATACACAAATGTTTACAGCGTGCGTGTGCAGACCTCATAGCCTATTCCATGAGATGTCCCGTTATATTTCTAGTTTTTTCTGATTTTTTTCAAGTAAAACTGAATGCGTAAATTCACCAAATGTGAGTTAATGCGCAAAATGCGCCAGAGTGAGCTCATTCAGTTTAAGGTCGACACTTGTGCATTACACCCGCAAAATGTTAAATTTTTTGTTTTGATTAAAAAATTAATTTGTTTTATTTTAAAACCTATTGCAAACATAGCAACCCTAAAATAAACAAAAACAAAATTTTTTTTTCCTCCTTTTGGTTAATGCGTCTACCGGGTATAACGACGTAAAATCGTCGGTCCCTTGAAAGTCGCTATAACCGGATTCTACTGTATATGTATATGCAATATTTGTTCATTTTTATTGCTTTATTCAGTGGAGAAAAGAGAAAAATAAAATTTATGCTTTTGCGAAATTTTTATAGATAATTACTCAAATTGGAAGAGCAAATCATGTTATGTAGATTATTTATTTATTGATTATTACTTATTATTATTATTATATTATTATTTATTGAATATTACTTTATGTGTAATATAATGGGAACCTAAACACTGTCTTTACTCTTTTGTAATTGTTAAAGAGCTTTCAGTGATGTACTGGCCAACAAAGCTCTTGAAATTGGCCCAGTTGCCATATCTTTTGCATTGTTGTCATTCTATGTACATATATGGCTTAGGAGTAGTAAGGAGAAGATTTTTATTAGACAAGATTTCGACTCAATAAACAATCATCCGCATATTAAACAATATAAAAAAAACTCGGAAAGCTACAGTCGGACGCAACCGACAGTAGGTGACCCTGTACTTTGATTTGCCCTGGGCGTCGATAATAGCAGCTGCATATATGTATATACTCGCATACACATACACATACATATAAACATATGTGTGTATACATATACACATACACATACACTTATACATACAAATATACACGCAAATACAAACAATAACCAATACTCATACAGAAATTCATGCTCACAATCAAAAATCACGCATACGCCCTAGTGGCCGCATACGCTGCGGCTACCCCCCTCCCCAGCCAACTGCCTAGTACTGAAAATTGTTTGTCCAATATCTCCGGTGTTTATTATCCGATTGGGCTGCAACTCGCACCAAACATGCAAAGCACCTATAGCTTTAATCCTGCAAAAAATGAATTCAGTGACTCTAAAACTGTATATACTAAGGACATTTTTGTAAATTTGAGGGGGAGGGGGTGAGATATCAAATTAAAAACATAAACTTGGCCTGCCTATGTAATACACGAACCAAACAAAACAAAAATTACGTCTCTAGCTCTTATAGTTTCCGAGATCTCGGTGTTCATACAGACAGACGGACAGACAGACAGACAGACAGACAGACGGACAGACGGACATGGCTAGATCGACTCAGCTCGTCGTCCTGATCAAGAATATATATACTTTATGGGGTCTGCCACGCCTCCTTCTGCCTGTTACACACAAATGTCATTTGCACAAACTTAATAGACCCTTTTGTACTTTTTTAAAGTACAGGGTCTAAAATATAAAAATACGATTACCTATTTGCTTGATAAAAGAACTGCAATCTGCAAGCACCGATTCAAACTTTGCCCCAAACGTTTTTGCGACTCTTTGAGACCGTTTGTTCAGTGTGAACACCTAAAAGGTACCTAAAAGCCCAAAAAAAAAAGTCGTTAGACCTGAGTTTAAATTCGATATTAGTTAGATTAAATTTAAATCCGGTATAAATCGTTATTCAGTGAATATTTCTGCACTAGTAACTAATAAATTCCAAAATTCAAAATTTGAGTTATGACCCGTTTCTAGTAAACGAGCGACATATACTTTTAAAACATACAAAATAATTAGGGCTTACATTTTTCAGTACACATTTAAAAAACATAATTATTGGTGGAAAACACCAGCTTTCTTGACAAGCACCAAGTGTGGCAACCGTGGCACGAATAGCCAAGTTAACAACCACTCATATCATTCTTAGTCAATTTCACAACCAGCTGCTATTCGGTTGCATGGCAACGCCAATGCCAAAACTAACGGATTGACATAGAGAAAAGAATTATTTTTCGTAGAATAAGAGCGAAGGGCATTCAATTGCAATTTGTAAACAAAGTTCGAGTTACGGTTTCTTATGCACTTGTGTTCCGTGTAAAATGGGCTACAAGAGCAATTTTCCACAAATTATGCGCGAAGCTGGTTTTAAGCTTCGCCAGTACCGAGATGGACCATTGGATTGGCGTCTTATGGGTAAATTCTTAGCACAGCATAATAGTCTCTTGCTATAGTATTATCTCCTCCATAGGCTCCTACGAGACGGATCGAATTTTAAAAGAACAGAACCTTGATCTAGTGGATGAGGCACTGCTGCATTTGTCTGAGGCACCACTTGGCTCAGCGCTGGAGACGCACATCTTAGACAGCGGCATTGCCAAGTACTTCATAATGTCGCAGTATGCCATACAGTATTTGGTCTGCTGTCGCACTTATCTCGATGAAAACGTGGGAGAGCTGCGAGAGGCACATGCCATAGCACAACAGGAGATTGCTAAACTGAGACAATCACTTAGCGAATCTAATCAGGAAGTTGTCCAACTGCACAAGAAGATCACTCAAATCGAAGCTATACGCGAGGTCGTCTTTCCCTGTCATCTCTGCCCAAAAAATTTCATCAGCAACGAGGCGCTTAACATTCATATCGGACGAAAGCATGGCGTGAGTGCACCCACACAAAGCGGAGGAGGAACTGTAGTGGCAGGAAACGCTGGTGTTAAAGATAAGGATAATGACGTGCACTTGATAAATACTATTAAAATGGAACTTGAAATAAAGCAACTAAAGGAGCGCCTAAATGCAGCCGAACGCAACATCAAAGAGCGGAATAGCAGCAGTTCAAAGCGCCCTTCGGCATCAAGTCCTCGCCAGGATCAAGGCATCGTCACCACGCACATGCGCAACGTTGGCATACAGAGCAATCTGTCCGAAGCTAAAGAAAAGGATGAGCTCAGTAGCGAAAGCCAGGACAGCGAGGCCAGCGAAAGAAAGCATCAGCTTCATGGTTTAGCCGAACGCCTGAGTAGCTTTGAGGCTTGGCAGACACAACTAAAACAGAGTAACGAACAGTTTGTCCAGAATATCAATCAGAAACTCGAGAACCTCAGCCAGGCACTTGAGTTGACCAAACAAAAGGATACAGATATGGAGGCATCTGTATCTACAGCTGAGGAGCGTGTGACCACACCCTGCCTGGAGGATCTGGAGCGCATTCTCACCGAAAAGGTAACTGAAATTGGTAAAGTTAGCGCTATTAAACTAGAAGAAGTCGTTAATCATCTGGAAATGGGCTATAATGATAAGTTAGAAGCACTTGAACGGGAACTTAAGCTACTCTCCGCTAGCAAAAAAAACGATCAGTCATCTTCAAGTTCGTTTAAAGTACACAAGACTATTCCTAAGAAAAATGAAACCAATTTGGAACATATTAAGAGTCAGGTGGAAAGGGAATTCAACCTGCGTGATGATGACACTTACTCCATAGAAGAGCTGGTGACGAATGCGGCACCGGTATTGGTACAGCAGCCCGAACAGAAGCCAAGGCAATCAGTCGTTACAAAAGTCCAAGAGCTTCCGAGTCGCAGCAGTTCAGGTAGTCATCCAACATTTACAAAGCCTGCAATAGATCAGAAGATGCCTTCAGATGAGCCACACGAAGAAACTGATGTAAGCGAAAATCTCAGCGAGGAGGAACAGATGAAACTGCAACTGGAGCAAAGCATTGAGAGCGAAGAGGAACCATTTACTTCCGAGCCAGAACGACAAATTTTCAATACTCCAAAGGGAACGATAAAAGAAATGTAAGTCCCAAGTGGGGTACTGTATAATTAATATTAATCAATTATTTTTCTCAGGAGTGAACAGCATCCATCGCAACCACTGACCCGTAAAGATGCACACAAGCTGGTCAACTCCAAATTGATTCCGTTTGGCTTTAGCATGAAATCGCACAGCATTTCGAGGCCACGCGTGAAGCGAGTGAACACAGAGTTGGTGCAGCAACGCAACAAATTCAGGCTGGTAAGTAGTGTATTAAATTAAATGTGTGTAAATCGAAGTCGCTAAATGATATTCCTCTAGGACAATCCGCAATTCTATGCCACTCGTAATCGCATACGCACATTTGTGGAGAAGCTCTGCTCTGCCCAGATGCCAGATAAGGCTCAGATGTTATTAAGGAATAAGGCACTACTGCAGCCGATGGACGTGCCCAAGGGGATAAGTGCTATCATTCAGAAAGTGGGTCTTGTGGAGACGGAAGATGATAATGAACCACTGGATCACACATCACAGTCTCAGGAGTATGATGAGGAGGAAGAGCAATCGAACACCTTCAGTTTACCAAAAGAGCAACAAAATCGCCGTCAGTTCAATGTACAACTTGAGCAGATGTTGGCAAAACCGGCGGCACGTTTGGTTTCCAAGCCCGGTATAGCGATGGCGCAGATTCATGAAACTACAAGACCGGTGCCATTACCACGGAAGCGTGTTATGTTTAATACATTGGACAGTGACAAAGGCAATGGTGATAATCAGCGCAAATAAATAATTACTTTATTGAATACAATTACAAAAACAAGTTAATTTAATACCAACAAAAAAAACTATGGGCAACGCTAGCAAACACTATGTGGCAGCACAGTTTAGTAAAAATGAGAACCGCAGATGTTTTCAATTGTTAATTGTTTTTGAATCGTATATATTATAGGGCAGTTAACTTCCTTTAACAAACAGTTTAATAAATTCTATAATTATTGCTGCTTTTATTTATATTTAGCGCGAGGCTTCATCGATATGGAACATCGATATTTTCCCAGCTGTGCTAAGTGGCAATTAGACAGAGCCTTATCGATATAGTTTATAAACGCCCTATCGATATGCATTAAACGGCGAATTCAGATTGCGATGCGGCGAAGTGTGGTTGCGCGAAAAAATTTCTCGACGTCGCAAAAAACTACAATAAGTTGCAATAAATGTTTAAAAGCACAGTTTAACAACGCACAATACAGTGAGAAACGCTGAACGTACATGGCGTAACAACTGAAACGTATTGAAATTCCTCCAGGGCAGCTGCGCTGTTAAGTGTTACCTGATTACCACCACACTTGCACACTTACAAATACACTCCTACACAAACGCAACGCACATACAGAAACATATACAGGCGCACAAGTTTCCCTCCTGTTCCCTAGCGCCCCCTCCATCAACACATACACACATCGGTGAAATAACATACATAACGTATACCGAAAAAACATAAGCTTGCACTGAAATAACGGAGCAAAAATAAGGTAAACAGAAAACAGATAAGAAAACAAACTCAGGCGGAACAGAGACACGGCGACAGGTACTATCAGTGGCAACAAGAGCAGCAGCTTCACAACAACAGCAATATGTCTGACATCATGAACATTGACAGCATTATCTCGCGTCTGCTAGAAGGTATGTTAGATCTCCAGAACTGTAACTCCCAATTCACCATTCAAACTCACATCTAACGTTATTCCGCAGTGCGTGGTGCACGCCCAGGCAAAAATGTACAACTTTCGGAGAGTGAAATCCGGAGTTTATGCCTGAAATCACGTGAAATATTCCTATCACAACCCATTCTACTGGAACTAGAGGCTCCGCTAAAAATATGTGGCGATATTCATGGACAATACTATGATCTGTTGCGTCTATTTGAATACGGCGGCTTTCCGCCGGAATCGAATTATCTATTCCTCGGAGATTATGTGGATCGTGGCAAGCAATCCTTGGAAACAATATGCCTGCTGTTGGCATATAAAATTAAATATTCGGAGAATTTCTTTTTGCTGCGCGGCAATCACGAATGCGCCAGCATTAATCGCATCTACGGGTAAGTTTAAATGATATCAACAGATAACGTGGCATCATCATTATAGAAGTATTCTTCATTAAATATACGTTGCATTGTTCTATTGATGTCAACCTATTTATTTCGGAACATAGTCTAATCTTATAAAGAAAAAATCTGTATGTTAATCATGTAATCTATCCGTTCACAGATTTTACGATGAATGCAAACGACGTTACACCATCAAACTGTGGAAAACGTTTACGGATTGCTTTAACTGCCTCCCAGTGGCGGCAATCGTCGACGAAAAAATTTTCTGTTGTCACGGAGGACTCAGTCCCGACCTATCCTCAATGGAGCAGATCAGACGCATAATGCGACCCACGGATGTGCCAGATCAGGGTCTACTATGCGATTTGTTGTGGTCTGATCCCGACAAGGATACCATGGGCTGGGGCGAGAATGATCGTGGTGTGAGCTTCACCTTTGGAGCAGAGGTAAACCCATTCGCATTCAAAACATAATGTATATTCAGTCCAACTTTTCATGAATTCTCATTGGCAGGTTGTAGGGAAATTTCTACAGAAACACGAATTTGATCTTATATGTCGCGCACATCAAGTTGTTGAAGACGGTTACGAGTTCTTTGCCAAACGTCAGCTGGTCACACTTTTCTCGGCACCCAATTATTGCGGTGAATTCGACAATGCGGGTGAGTGATCACTGTACTCTTCGGAACCAATTCACACCTAAAAATGTGGGTGTTATCTCGAATCTCTCCGCCTGCCGTGCTCCCACTCTATTTAAATTGTATTGCACAAATAAGGCAAATGCTACAGATAAGCCGGGATATCAGAGATAACCTTGCAATCGAACGAACGTGGTGTGAAATTAACGGTTCCAAGTAAATACAGTTAAACTTCCATAGTATTATAAACAAGATGATTACCAATAATGTCATATCTGTTATAATATTGTAAGATGAAACCTCCACATCATTTGCACTAATATTGTTTATCTCTGATTGCAGGTGCCATGATGTCCGTCGATGACTCACTAATGTGCTCATTTCAAATATTGAAACCCGCCGATAAGCGACGATTTGTTTATCCAAATTTCGGTAGTTCAGGCCGCCCGTTAACACCGCCGCGCGGCGCCAATAATAAGAATAAAAAGAAATAAGCAACCAGCCCATTAAAATTAACAACAATATAGCGGCCACACACAAAAGTTGATGTTGAAAAATGGAGGCGCAGAAAACAGTTGGTTTTTTTTTTTATCGAATATGTGTAATCGAATCGTGAGCAACGTTTTAAGGGTCAATACCTACCTTCATTCAAGATTTGCCTATTTTTCTTTTGAAAGAACTAAAACAAATAATTACTATTATAACAAGAGCAATGGAAAAGGAGAAAACACAAGTTAAGACACTTTAGTTCAAAGGTAAAAGTAATTCGTAGTGTTAAACACTGAATAAGCAAAAAGGTATAAAGTTTATCTCGAAATGTAGTAATTTGTATTTAATTTCCTTTTTTGTTATAGTTTCCCCTTGCTCTACTTGCGTACATACGTATATAGACAGACCCACAAGTACTAATAGAAAAAGTGAAGGAAAAAATGTATTTATTGCATTTCTTTATGTCTTTCCCCCGATTATTTACATACCAACAATCAGTTAGACAGAGGCAAATTATATTATTTCACATCTTTTGAAAACTAAATACACATAAATATTTAGAAATTTTATTATTATTTTTAATAATTATTGAAATTCTTTTAAAGTGTGTTTGCATCACAGATATCAGCTGTAATTTTAACTTTATTTTACTATTAATGAAACTATAGAAAGTCTACTAAATAAGTACTTCGGTCTAAAAGCCAAGGAAATTTTTAGCTTCAAGGTACATAAGTTTCAATTGTTTACACCAAAAATATTAAAATAAAAAAAAACTCGTGTATATTTTTAAATTGTATGCGTTGAAAATAAAAAAAATAATTATAATTAACTTAGCAGCAAAAACAAATGTTAAACAAAAATAAAATGTATGTAATAATTTCAACAGCGCTGCATAAACATTTCAGTGGCACTGTGTGTCACTTAGCCTCGTTGCCGATGCTTGCAACACGGCAATAAGGCCTCAAATGCAACATCAAATATATTATATTATATATTGTAAGCAGAGATAGATGCACAGATAGGCATTTGTGTTTGTATTTGGGAGTAACTATAGAACATTCTAGCGCTAACTAAAAGGCCAATAGGTCACGTTGGAGTTTTAATACATCGCTAAATATGTATGTACGCCCAGGCTAACAACCCAAGAGAAAGAAACGTAATAGGGTGTATAGGGAACTGAGTGTACTATATCATGCATTAAACTATATAAATATGTATGTATTGTAATATTATCTACGTATATCAAGGTATACTATGCTCAGCCCCTGAATAGTTCTTCATTTTACTTGTCCCGGGTCCGGTTAAAAAAGGTTTCTTTCGTCAAATCCCAGCCATACCCCGCGCCTAAATGAGTTCTTGAACTTGAATGTCCATATTCAGCTATAAGCTTAAGCTCTTCGCAAATTATACAATTGTCTATACAAACTCTAGTACTCTGTTTAACGTTGTATCGAATTCTACATATATGAAAACTTTAAAACAAAAACACAAAATTATTTAATATTATAGTTTCAAAGCAAAAGTATCTGTCAGTTTTCAAAAACAACTAGAACTTATATACATAAGTATATTATATGTAATATCATAAAGATTGCATCAAAAGCCGCTGAAGAAAGAATAAATAAAAACACCGCAGAGAAAAAGAAACGTATTTATAAACAAATCACTTGTAATTTTCGAAATTTCAAAAGACAAAACTAAACAACTAATTAATAATAATGAGAAAATATATGAAATACATTCAATGCTAAAAAGCAAAACGAAGGAAATATTAAAATTAAATTGAACATGAAGCACTTGTAACAAAATAGCACTGTTTTATTAAAAAGAAAATGAAAATACACATACGTATTAGCAATAAATACGAGTATTATTTGGTTGCTCCCCGTTCTACTGTGACTGGCGCATTATAGATTATGGAGTGGTCGGGACCATTGAACTCCTTCAATTAGTGTAGGACCTAAGCAGTGTATGCAAGCGAGTAGATTATTTGTAAAAAAAAAAACTCGAAAAGCTACAGTCGGATGCAACCGACAGTAGGGAACCCTGTACTTTGATTTGCCCCGGCGTCGGCAGTAATAGCAGTAGTATAATGTATGTACATACTCACATACACATGCACTTATACATACACACATAGACTTACTTATACATACAAATATACGCGCAAATACAAACAATATGCAATACTCAAAGAAATTATAACTCACAATCAGCAATCACGCATACGGACTGTGGCTTCTCCCTTCCCCAGCCAAATGACTACTACAGAAAATAGATTGTCCAATATCTCCGGTGTTTATTAGCCGATTGGGTTGCAAATCTAAAGCTTTATTCATGCAAAAAAGGAATCCAGTGACTTAAACTGTTCATGCTAAGAGCAGCTTTACAAATTTGAAGAGGAGGGGGATGAGTACAGTACAGGGTCTAAAAAGGGAAATTAGACCGCGAACCTTAAATGCATTAAATCTATGCGTGACCTTAATTCAAGTTAAAAAACTCGGAAAGCTACAGTCGGACGCAACCGACAGTAGGTGACCCTGTACTTTGATTTGCCCTGGGCGTCGATAATACCACATGCACATACATATAAACATATGTGTGTATACGTACATAAATACACTTATACATACAAATATACACGCAAATACAAACAATAACCAATACTCATACAGAAATTCATGCTCACAATCAAAAACCACGCATACGCCCTAGTGGCCGCATACGCTGTGGCTTCCCCCTCCCCAAGCCAACTGCCTAGTACTGAAAATTCTTTGTCCAATATCTCCGGTGTTTATTATCCGATTGGGCTGCAACTCGCACCAAACATGCAAAGCACCTAAAGCTTTAATCCTGCAAAAAATAAATCCAGTGACTCTAAAACTGTATATACTAAGGATATTTTTGCAAATTTGAGGGGGAGGGGGATGAGATATCAAATTAAAAACATAAACTTGGCCTGCCTATGTAATACACGAACCAAACAAAATTACGTCTCTAGCTCGTATAGTTTCCGAGATCTCGGTCTTCATACAGACAGACGGACAGACAGACAGACGGACAGACAGACAGACAGACAGACGGACATGGCTAGATCGACTCAGCTCGTCGTCCTGATCAAGAATATATATACTTTATGGGGTCTGCCACGCCTCCTTCTGCCTGTTACACACAAATGTCATTTGCACAAACTTAATAGACCCTTTTGTACTTTTTTAAAGTACAGGGTCTAAAAATGAAAAAGGTCTCTTAAGTTTTTACTACTTGATCAGGACGACGAGCTAAGTAGAGCTGGTCCACAGAGAGAAAAACTCAAGACAATTGGAGTAATAAATGCAGTAACGAAATTCAATTTTTAGAAATTGTCGATGCTTAAGCACAGCAATTCTAAACTTAATTTTAGTATATCAATTCTCATATTTAAGGAAGTCAGATTTTTCTCATATCAAGATTGTTTATACTTGGTTTGAGTTCCAAAATAGCCGATCATACATGCGCTGTACTTCCCGCAGCCATAGTGATGAATATTTTCAATTTTCAGGAAAGATTAATATGGTGCCAAGTATAATCTTAATCTTATGCCACACAATAATCTTATGATAACCTTTATCTGTGCTGTGAATTGTGGCCCAAGATATTCAAGATTCAATTTCCTGTACTAGGCAAGGGGGGAGCAGTGCGACCATGCAATTATGTACATATGTAAGTGTGTATGCGTGGTTGCGTGTGACTTTATGATATGCGTGCATGTGTGATTGTCTGTTAGCGTGTGTGTGTGCAAAGGAAAGTACAGGGTCTCATACTGTCGGTTGCATCCGACTGTAGCTTTTCGAGTTTTTAATTACTATTGCATACTATTCTGAGACAAATTCTCTTTTCAGAAAATTCTTGAACTAAAGACATTTTTACTTAATTTTATTACGGTTTTTTTCGCATCCATATTTTGTATTATAAAATTATTTTAATATTGCATGTGTTGTTGCGTCACTGTCCACATCAATGACAATTAAATCTTAAAGCGCAGCTACGTTCCAGGGTTGCACAAGGAGCACCAGTGCCCCTACCCGCTGTGTGCTCTTGTTGAAGTTGCAACTGTAGTAATTTCTGCCGTAGTGCATAGGGAGTAGACATCGGCAGCGTTTGCTGTCTGCACTCATTCGCCCTGTTCTTTTGCCACTTGGGGATTTGGTCTGCGGTGCCCAGTTTATTGTAGGCTTGCTGTAGACGCAGCTCATCCTGACGCCGGACGCTGAAGCAATGAACTGCATTACGGAGACGAAACTGTTGCAGGGACACGAGACGCTGCAGATCAGAGTCTTGAGAAGCGCTAGATCTTGGACTGGGACTGGGCACAGGTGAGGGCGTGGTCTGACTGTGAGCCTGGGCATGACCTTGGGCTAACCGGCGATTTGCTGCGCAGGCGTGTTGCTCATAAAAACGGCGATTGTCCGTGTGCTCACAGTGAGAGTTTGAGCTGTTGTCCTGGTTATTGTTGTTATAGTTGGTGCCCCAACTCAAGACCTTGACACGACTCTCCCGTTGCTGTTGCCGCTGTTTCTGCTGCTTGCAGGAGCTGCAGCAGCTGCTGCAATAGCTGGCAGTGGTCGTCAACGAGTTTCGTCTGCTGAATTCCCTGTTCAAGCCGCTGCTGGAGTGCCCCAATCCCAAACCCATTTCCATTTCATTCACATTACTGCTATTGTTTCTTTTCACACACGGTCGCTTTATAAACTGTGTTGGCTCCACGGTCTGCCCGGGTGATGACGTCAACGAACGCAGATCACTGCGTGGCCCAGACTCATGCTGCTGAAATCTCGCCGTCTTTAAGATGCTGCTACCAGCACCACCCGCAAAGATGCATCCGCCTTGGCCACAATAACATCTCTGCATATTTTCACTATTTTCCGTTGGGATTATTAATTGATTCGAGCTCCAAAAATAGCAGTTTGCGTGCTTACTGAGTGTTAAACACTGACTGACGGACGACTGAAGGTAGACGCCTAGCGGTGGGGGCAACCGGTTTACCGCCGAATCCAGCAGTACCGTCAGCAACACCCCCGGCCACAACGGATAGTGTTCCCATGCTCAAATTTCGTTATCTCTGTCTCTCACTTACTCCTGCTTCTCTCACCTCTGTCTCCGTTCCGCCTTGTTTTGTTTATATTTGAACAACAATTACGACAATTGCCTCGTTTCCATAGACACTGTCGGGCCGAGGACCCGGCACAGCCGCAACGAATGACTTAGGCAACAAACTTCAGTTATGGACATTGAGCTGAGACTAGGCTTAGAACTAGTAGTTGATTAGTTGTTGTTCCTATGACTACTAACATGGCATATACAAGTGTCGAAATCAGACGGGATTCTCTTTCCACACTCGCATTGATTGTTACACCTTTAATAGCTCTTTTTTAATAGATTCCAATCGAATCGATTGTGAAGTAATATTTCCTATTCAATCCATACTATCATATTGTGTTGTTACCCAAGACATCCACATATACATATACATAATATATGTACGTATGCGATTGAAAGTTAATCTTGCTTTACATTCTAAAATTTTATTACGATTTTGTAATATTCATTATTTTTCCAGTAAGAATTTATATATGTACATATTGTTTTCCTCATGTTCCCAAAACAGCGATATGATGTAAATAAATACCTTCTTTTTTTACAATTTAAAGTATTTTATATTAAAACAAAACCAAATTTATATTTTAGTAAATTTAATTGAATCAGCATGTGGCTGATCGATGTTAGCTATGATAGTTATGATACACCACGATAAAAACACAGAATTTACATAACCACGAACTTGTCCAACTACGGATGTATCGTATTATTAAGATAGAATAATACTGCAGAAAACTTTAACTTTATTACATAAAACTGAATATTCAGTTTTGGTCTCTACGCTAGAAAAAAGTTGACTAAATAAAAATTCATCGGCTCACTGTGCTGCTGTCAATGGTAACCGACTGCAGCCTTCCCAACTATTTAGTCGTTCCACTTACATACTTTTGTTACAAATATACATATATTAAGCGATATTCACATTTAATCTTCACCTCTCTGGCTTTCTCATCCAGCAATCTCCATTATTGTGTCCCCTATTGAAAGCTTTTGATTCGATCTGAGATACTGTAATTTGTTTCATACTATACATAAGAAACTTGCTACCGGTAATTTAATAGCAGCTCAATTAGGGTCCAACTAGTATCTTCAGTGGTATGTAAGGTTCAATGAACCGCAACCGCAACAATAACTAAAGGGCATTACAGGGTTGTTGAGTCACCGATCGCTTCAACGTTCGACACCTGTTCTCCACTGTTTTCCGAGATACCTCTCGGTACTCCATATTGACTGTGCAACCTCCAGACCATATACGAATCCAAGTGCGAGTACCAGTCCGTTGCACTGCCTAAAGCGGTCAGGCGGAAAGCAAAAGTTGCGGCATGTGGCAAGTATTGTACACTGGTATATGCATATGTGTGTTTATGGGCCAAAGCTCACGGAACACAGTGTAATAAAAACCTAATAAGGATATTGAAAAATAATATTGGAATATAACTATCAACATAAAATAATGAGAAAACTAATACACTCATACCTCGGCTACCGCGCATTAACACAAAATTACGTTAAGTGAACTTTTGGTTTTTCAGGCAAATATATTCAATAAATATATACAACATATGAACTTATGAATTTTATTAAAGTCAAGACTTTGTATTCATGTGTTTGGCCCACTGTGCGTGTATTACTCGTTAAAACTTTATCTTACTACGAGCATACTGCATTTCAGCAGAGAGCAAAGGAAGCTTTTAGGGGCCGAAGCTCAGTATAAAATTCGGACGCTCGGAGCATCCCGCGTACATTGCGTAGTGATAAGTCGTTGTGCTGAGAAGTTAAGCTCCGTGAGCAGTTAAAGTCGAACTTCAGTGCGTTGTTTAAATTTGCGATAGTCTTGCTAACAATTGGGGAAACTGCAAAGAGTTACGGAACTATGTCAAATCAATCGACAATTTTATTACTGCTGCTAATCGCCGTGGTTGCGCAGAAGACAACAAAATTTGTAACGGTCGCGCAAGATTTGCGTAAGTAACTACAACAATCGCAACAAAAGCAATTGCAAAAAGAAATACATATAGTCGTTAGTTTTTTTGCGTAGTTTATTTTCGAGTTTGGCTGCGGATTTTGATTTAGAGCCCACTCCCAGCACGCATTGTTTATGGCCAAAACGTGATCAATAAATATTTATGCACAAGTTAGTTAGTTATTTGCAACCGAAGGTCAAACACAGTAGTAGTCTCTAATGGAACGCCAGTATGTCAATTTAAGCATTCAGAGCCCATATATAGTACATATAATCGATATATTATATATATATATATATATATGCATAATCATCATACGGCCTGCTGCAGTTGCAATTGGCAGCGATAAACTGTGCCAGTGGAAAAGTTATGCAACGTACACCGAAAACTGGTCTGCAGCCTAATGGCCTATCGATATCGATGAACTAGTTTAAAGTCATTCACTTCCGCTTAATATTTCCTACCAGCCTAGTAAAAAGTGGCACAAGAGATTTTACAGGCACTATATCACACAAATTTTGATGTTTCCTTCTTTAACTGATCATCCATTGGGTTCTTGACATGATGCACTAACCAAAATGGAAAATAAAGTAAATATTTTTCAAAGATTTCAAGATTACCAACTTTTCAAGAGATTTGGGTATTATTATATTATTTAGGATACAAAAACAGAATTTAATAGAATTTATTCCGAATTTCCTAAATATGATTTTTCATCATTTATTTTATTTTGAGAGTTTAATTAAATTTATTTTCTAAATTATTCACTATTGATATAGATCGTTTTTCGTATTTTACTGTACAGTAGTTCTATTTGGAATACTTTCTTGCTGCAGGTCATGATTCGAAATTTATATTCGAGTTATGCACATAACCATGATGTCGAACTAGGCATTGAAATTCAATAATACGCTTTGTAGTATCTCTTGTATTATCCAAAACAAGTTTAGTGGCCAACGACCTCTGGTACTTTACGAAATGCTGACACAATTACACACTACTCCAGATGCGAGACTTCCGCAAAAACATTTTCAATGTCATGATCAACTTGGAATTTATTTATATTTCTGATTTTCAGCCGATGGCTTCCCAAAATGCAAACGCGACGCAAACTTTGACAAGTGTCTGGTGGATGCTGTTAATATAGCCATACAATTGCTGAAAACAGGTTAGTACAGTTAACAGTATGCAAACATATGTGTGTATGGATGTACATAATACATAACTTACATAGAAATTTATTATATTGATATTAAACGTATTAATTAACTGTTAAACCAATTAAATTGATTCCACAGGTAACAAAGAATTCGGCATTCCGCCACTAGAGCCGCTGTCCGTGAAGAAACTAGTTATAGACGCCGGTAACGCGCCCATTAATCTACGTCAAGCCTTGAAAAATGTGAAGGTACACGATATGATTTCGACTAGCAAGATACATCGGTACAGGTAATTAACAGATTCGGAAACATCGTTTAATTCGCATTGAAAACACATTCCTTTCCGTTTATAGAACCGATTTGGATAAACATTTAATAATCTGTGATAGCAAAACTGATCGGATCGAGATGCTGGGCGACTATGAGATGTCTGGTCGCATATTGCTGCTGCCCATTACAGGCCACGGCAAGGCCAATATTACTTTAGTAAATACCAAAATCGAGCATCGCCTTATTGGAGAACCCTTTGAAAAGGACGGTGTTAAGTACATGCGACTGAAGGAATACCGCGTTGCTATGGAACCAAAGCGTGTTTATCTGCGCTTTGAGAATCTTTTCAATGATAAAACCTTGTCTGAGGGTATGAATCGTTTCCTGAACGAAAATTGGGAAACAGTGTTCAACGAATTAAAAGTGGGCTACGCCAAAAGCTTCGGTCTGGTATTCCAAGAGCTCTCCAACAAGTTATTTGAAAAAATACCTTTTGACAATATATTTTTAAGTTAGTTTCGTTAAGTTCGTAATTTATCTTTTAAAGTAGTAAATAAATATTAAACAACGGTAATTTGCCTAGATTAGACTATGAAAAAATAACATGATCGTTTTTAATTAATCAAACCGACCGAAACCCAACCATATTAAATTTTAGGAGAAACAGACCTACATATGTTCGAGCTGGTTCAAAAACTTCAATCATTTTGGATATACATTGGTGCTACTATTGCTAGAAAGTGTTACGGTTTTGGACAGGTTGTTAAATTTCCAATACACCAAATACGTTTTAAAAAGAATAATATTTTCATTCATGCTCTGTAAATTTAAAAAATCTGTATTACATTTGGAGTATAATGTGCTATTCCATGTTATCGTGAAGCACCAGCTCGAACAACAGAGCTGCCATTTAGTTTTGGGATAACATAAAATTATTTTTTAAGTTTGTTTATTAAATAAAAGTTTATGTTTGTATCTATATATATAAAGTAGTTCGTTCTGAGTGACTGATCATCAACGCACAGCCCAAACGGTAAGATATAGCGACCTAATTTTTTCGCAGAATTATTTCCTATGACCCTTAGACGCACGTTAAGCGCTGATATCTGCAAACCCCCTCCCCCTTCCGACAGCGAAGAGCAACTGTAGCCACAATTTTAAAGGTAAAAACTTGGGGCTTAATATATAAGTAGCTATTGGCTACCTAAATCTATTCTGAAAATTTCAGCTTGATTGGACAATAAACAATGGAGTTATTCGAAATTCAATTAATTAGTATGGGGAAGGGGGAAACCAAAACAATTCTCGCATGCCAGATGAACTGTGTATATGTACGTGTAACATACGTTTGAGCATCGATATGCTGCCATATTCGTTTAAAATAGCGCGGGTACATACGTACATTTAAGCACATACATACATACATATGTACATCAGTACATACATACATTTATACATATAACCATACATTCGAATATACATACATTTAAACAAATGTATGTACGAATGTATGTTTGCATGTGTGTGCATGTATATATGTACATGTTTAAATGTACATGCACATTTACGTACATGCATTATACATTCATTCATACATTCATTAATACATTCATTAATACATGTATGCATACATGTACATACATTCATGCGTACATACATACATTTAAACATATGTACGTGAATAGATACATACATATATTTAATACATACATAAACATTTTTACATACATATATGCATACATATGTACATCAGGACATATCTACATACATATATACATATAAACATATGTATATACGAATGTATGTTTGTATGTGGGTACATATGTATGTACTGATGTACATATGTATGTATGTATGCATGTAGATATGTATGTACTGATGTAAATATGTATGTATGTACTGATGTACATATGTATGTATGCATGTATATACTTCAGTACATACATATTTATGTACATACATCATACACTCATTCATACATGTATGTACATTCATGCGCACATACATACATTTCAGCATATGTACAAGCATAGATATGTACATACATATATTGAAACATATTTACGTATATACATTTCAATGTGCACATACATGCATACATATGTACAGTGAACGCTTTACAGCTTTTGCCCCTGCATCCTCTGCAGACACTGCAGAATCCACAACACAGACAATCACATTCATTGTTTTAATATTCTTAGAACATACATTCATTTATACATTCCATCATGCATGTATGTACATTCATGCGTACATACATACATTTAAGAATATGTACATGCATAACTATGTACATACATATATTGAATCATATTTACATACATACATTTAAACATGTGCACATACATGCATACATATGTACATATGTACATAAAAACTATACAGCCATTGCCCCTGCATCCTCTGCAGACACTGCAGAACCCACAACACAGACAATTACATATGTATATTGTTTAATTGTTCTTAGAACATACATTCATTCATACATTCCTGCATACATGTATGTACATTCATGCGAACATACATACATTTAAGCATATGTACATGTATAAATATGTACATACATATATTGAAACATATTTATGTACATACATTTAAACATGTGCACATACATGCATACATATGTACATATGTATAGTGAAAACTGTACAGCTATTCCCCCTGCATCCTCTGCAGACACTGCCGAAAATTTAAATAATAATTTCTATAAAACAAACATATCTTAATATTTTTATTGCATATCGGTGTTATATTATATATGTATTCAAAGAACATATATAGTTTTTTTCTTGCCATTGTTTTTAGACCCTGTATTTTAAAAAAGTACAAAAGGGTCTATTAAGTTTGTGCAATTCAGAAATATATATGTAACAGGCAGAAGGAGGCGTGGCAGAACCCACAAAGTATATATATTCTTGCTCAGGACGA
The DNA here is from genome assembly GCA_035045005.1 of Liodrosophila aerea. Taxonomy (NCBI): domain Eukaryota; kingdom Metazoa; phylum Arthropoda; class Insecta; order Diptera; family Drosophilidae; genus Liodrosophila; species Liodrosophila aerea. Next base: position 70,716 of record JAWNNL010000055.1, read on the forward strand.
CGAGCTGAGTCGATATTGCCATGTCCGTTTGTCTGTCTGAGACTTGAACACCGAGATCTCGGAAACTATAAGAACTAGAGACTCAATTCTTTTTAGGCTCTGTACTTCAAAAAAAGTACAAAAGGGTCTATTAAGTTTATGCAATTCAGAAATATATGTAACAGGTAGAAGGAGGCGTGGCAGAACCCACAAAGTATATATATTCTTGCTCAGGACGACGAGCTGAGTCGATATTGCCATGTCCGTTTGTCTGTCTGAGACTTGAACACCGAGATCTCGGAAACTGTAAGAACTAGAGACTCAATTCTTTTTAGGCTCTGTACTTTAAAAAAGTACAAAAGGGTCTATTAAGTTTGTGCAATTCAGAAATATATGTAACAGGTAGAAGGAGGCGTGGCAGAACCCACAAAGTATATATATTCTTGCTCAGGACGACGAGCTGAGTCGATATTGCCATGTCCGTTTGTCTGTCTGAGACTTGAACACCGAGATCTCGGAAACTGTAAGAACTAGAGACTCAATTCTTTTTAGGCTCTGTACTTTAAAAAAGTACAAAAGGGTCTATTAAGTTTATGCAACTCAGAAATATATGTAACAGGCAAAAGGAGGCGTGGGGAAGGAGGCGTTAGGGAACGGTGACGGTGGCCGAGCGAAGCGAGGACACAACCACGGGCATTTTCATTTGGGGTTGGCGTTCTCGCGAGAAAGCAGGGGGCGAAGCCCCCTAGTATTATATAATTTTGCTGCAGCAAACCATTTTTGCTATATATAACTTTGAATCCAGATGAGTAAAATCCTTAGCTTAATAAAATTTTAATTACTTTATTTTTACAAGCTGAAGTTAAGAATTTTACTAGCGTTTTTTGAAAAGCAGTTTTAGAGATTTTTTCTTTTGGATACTTCACTTAGCTTTATTACCCAATTTATCGACGCCAAGAGCAAATTTAAAAAAAATAGTGCCATTTTGGCAACTCATAATAACGCCAATTTTGACGCAAAACGCCAAGTGCGGCATTCGTGCCCATCACTAAGCTTGCAGTTTTGGCACTTTCGAAGCGCAAAACTATTTTCCATTGTTTTGGTTTAAACAAATATCTGTGTATTTGCCTGAGGCATATGCCAACGACTATCTAGCCCGCCTGGCAGACAATATGGCCAGTATGGACGGCGCAGTGCCGGAAGCTAAATACCAGAAACTGGCAACCGAATATTCAAAGGTAAAAGTAGCAAAACCCAACAATAGCAACAGTTTACGCCCCGTTCTTAAAAATTTTTTTAATCTAATTTAATCAACTTCCGCTCACTCACACCCGCAGCTACGTGCCCAAGCGCAAGTATTGAAAAGGGCAGTGCTTGATGAACAGAGTAAAGAGGCGGTTTTGCGTGAGCAACTGCAGCAAAATGCAACCTCCTTAAGACGAACGGAACAGGAGGTGGACTCTCTGGGATTTCGCAACAAGCAGCTGGAGTCGCGTGTGTCGCAGTTGCAGCAGGAGCTAACGGCGCAGGAACAGGCACCCAAGAAAAGGGAGCACGGAAGGCGCGGACTATTAGGAGGCAGCACCAAACAGGAGCCACCAAGTGAAACTCCAATTCAAACAAATGCGGCGCAGGAAGCCCTTATTTTCGAGGAGTTACAAAAAAAAATTATGGAAAATGCACAGCTGACGTCATTGGTAAGTCCATATACTCCCCCCACGTTCACACTCGCAGAGGTCTCTATAATATATGCCAACAGATCGATGACAAACAAAGGGACCTGCTGCTCCATACAGAACGCATTGCAGAGTTGGAACAAAAGCTGGAAAGGCGCATTACCGATCAGAACGAGGTAGAAAAACGTTTGCGCAAAGAAGTGGAAACGCTGCAACACAGAAATTGTGAACTCGAAACAAAACTGGTGGATGCGGCCAGTATGGTTAGTCTCAGGTTTAATATATTATTCAACAAATTAACGATTATGTTTTGTCGTTTATAGCTAGGCAGTGAGGATGCTTTAAGTGCCACTGGAAGCGATAACACGCCAATGCACAATACGCATCAGCAACATCCGCATAATAATGCAGCCTTATCACTCACTGCCGATGAGCGGATAGCTCTGTTGGAAAAGGAGGTAGCACACTGGCGAGCTCAATACGAGGTGGCCAAGGCTACCCAGTCTCTCAGTTTCATTTCTTCAAACACAATTACGGATCTCGGCAAAACGTTGAACGATGCCAGCAGTATTTGTAGCTGCAGCACAGCTGCGGCAGGCGTTACCGTCAAGCCCTGCTCTATAGAGCATAAGGGCAGTCGAACGCGTGATTCTTTACAGGATCCACCCGAACCTCCTACCAAGGAGCAGCTGATATATAGTGTGTTTAGCAAAAAGTTTGAGGATATTTTGCGTCTCAAGGCGCTAGCTGAGTCTCGCCAGCGCTCGTTTGAGCAGGAGGTATTACATTTGCAGATCTGTTTAGAGAATGCAACACAAGAACTGAAAGCCAAGGATGAGCAGCAATCCAGCTTGGGTTGTGCGCTGCAAATGCTTGAGGACGAACTGGTAAGTTATACAAATGAATATACACACTATTATCCTAATCTACCATGTTCTTACAGACCACCACGCGAATTAACTATGAGGAACAGATCAGTGTGCTCACAGAGCAGGTGATCAGCTTGAGCGAACAATTGGCAGCTTCCAAATGAATTCTGAGCTTTCGCTCCTCTACTTTAAGTCATTCAAAAATCTATGCTCTTAACTAAAGTCATCTAAGCATGACCTTCAAGCTTAAACATGACGAGATATAATAGATTCAAAGCGATTTGTATGTAGGCAACAGCGGAGAAGCCCCATATCCTCGTAAGCCCAATGCATTATGTATATAGCTGAATATATATATGTTTTAAATATAATTCACTAAAGTTTAACAAAGCATCAACGACTATTTAATGATTATCTAGAGTTTAATTGAGAAGGACGAGCCACATGAGCACCCCTGCTCAGCCAACGGGTTGGCAAGTATGCGAAAGCCCGCCCGTATTAGTTCGCTATGATAGTCAACAGTAGCTCCGTTGCAATAGTCCAGCGAGAGAGCATCAATCACCACCTTGGCTTGCTCCTCACCAAACTGCAGGTCATCCTTGCTAAGTTTTTTGTCCAAATCGAATTTATATTGAAATCCAGAACAGCCGCCGCCATCTACTGTGACACGCAAAAAAGAACCATCTGTGCATATTTCCCGTAGCCGTTTCATGCAACTCTCGCTCACATGTAGTTGCATATTTGTGGTAGTTGTTGGTGCAGTAGCTACGCTTGCATTTGCGGCATTTTTGGCAACATGTCGCAGCGCACTGGTGGAAATACACGTATGCCTATACACGAAACCATGTTATACACAATCGTAATTTAACGTATTATTCTTATTATTTACCTCTGCAACATAGGTGTTCCTAGCTGACGCAATATGAAAGCCATTTCAGAAACTTAAATTTTTAAAATCAATACCAACTGTTAATCTCGTAATCAAAACAAAAATGTAATGAACAGCTGTTTTTTTTTAATAAGTGCAGCCCTGGTAATTTATATCGATAAGTTTTTCGCTGTGGGCAGACGATATTTAATGGAAGACTTTTTATCGATATATATAAAAATACATGTCTGGATCAGCGCTTGCTCATTTGTGTTGTGTGATGCGACATTTTTCAAACGTTGTGTTTGACTTTTTAATCAGAAAGTTTATACTGTTAAATTTTATTGTTAGTACATGTATTTTAGGGCTTACTATGATTTTTAACTGACAATGGCGCTAAAAATATCAGCAAATGCCAAACCTGATATAGACAATAGGCAACGCTATCAATACATAAATGATCCTGAACGTGTCAAAAAAGATCTGGAACGAGAGCGTCGCATAACTCGTTTACAGCAGGTAAGACGCAGTTCTGTTTACTCATGGCCTTGTAACAATTTCAAATCTTTGCTTTAGGTGCGTGAGAAATCGAGTAGCTTGGCCCGCAAGATACGTAAGGATGTTGCGGACGAGAAAAACCGCCAAGTGAAAAAATTCGAGGAAGCAAAGCAGCAGGAGCTAAATATGTGGCGTGAGCATGTTTTGGTCAAAAAGCACCAGGACTACCGCACATCTGTATTTCAGGTGGGCGCCGCCCACCGCGCTGCCCATCTTGAAAATGAAAAAAGTGAACGGCAAAAGCAACAGCGAACTGAAAAAATAAAAAAATGTCGACGCCTTGCATCCAAACGAGCAACAGAGAAGCATACCCCGACAACTGTACTGCTAATGGGTGGACATAAAAATCTGAATGTAGAAGGGCGTGCGACAACTGGCACTCAAACGCCAGTGGAACGTCAGGTTGCTGGCAAGGAGAACGTTAAAATTCATGATCGGGGCAAGCGTAAGAATCACACTCCGTGTAGTGCTGAAGACTCCCCGGATGACGAGGAACTGCCAACAGATGAAGATTATGTTGTACTCTCAGATAGCAGCAGTTGCTGTGATGCTCCCACTTCAATGTCTAATGGAATTCTGCAAAAGACGCCTCCAATTATTTTGGATGTGGATAGAGAAAGCGAGGATTCGCTTGAAATATGTTCACACAATGGCATCGAGATTAACGATCACTACATGCAAACGAATCGTCAATTCAGTCGCATTGTGCGCACCAGTCCAGACCCTGAACCGCAGCCTCCAGTTACACCACGAAAACGCTTCACGCAGATCTCCGACCTAGTGCGACGTGGTACTGAGGATGGACCACTGCCACAACCTTTACCTACTCAACATAAATCTACGGCCAGTCGAGGACCTGCAACCACAGCGGGCGTTAAATCATCTGGACAAACAGTAATCAGTAAACACGACCATGCTGGAGGTACAAAGCTTCAGGTGCATACGCTGAAACGTTCCTCCTTGAAGGTCAGCAGCAGTAAATCTGCTGTTCCGCCAAAAGTCATTGATGCGGGCGTCACCCGCAGCAGTACACAAACCGTTCCGATAAATGAAAAACCGAAATCCACCGCAGCTGCACGACCACCTCCGGGAACATTGTTAAAAGATCAACCGCCATTGCAGCAGCTGCCTGTGGCAAAGCCGCCAGCTCAGTCGATGCCAACACAGCAACCAATTGTGGCTCAGGGGCAGCCGATGCCACTGATGCAGCCGATGCAACCATTACCGTCATACGCGCAACATACACTATACGCTCCACAATTACTACCAGGATATTCCATATTGCCTTATTCATATGTGGTGCCAAGCATGCCACCATCCACAGCTCAGTATGTTCCACCTCCTGCAGCATTTACGGCAGCCCAACAATCAATGACACAATGTCCTCCAACTTCAACCGTTTCTGCAGCGTCTTCTCCCAGAGCTGGCACCACAGCCACTACGACACAATCTAGTGTATCCACCACTGCCACCTATACGTTGCGCCAACGTCCACAAACCACATCTATAACAAGCACAACTACAGTCAACAGCTCGACTGTTGACGGAGCTGGCAATAAAACGACTACAACTCAGGCAGGACGTGTGCATTTCTATGATCACAACAACAAGTATCATCGCAACTATGCGGCACCAACCCAGGCGGTTCAGATAAATCCCCCAGATGCCACGCATCTCAATGCCATGGACCACGCGCGTATTGAAACTCAACTCGGCCAATTGCGGGAGCAGGAGCTGGAAAAGTTGCGGTAAGACTTGTTTATGCTTCAGTTAGATTCCAACTCCTAAATGATTTTATTTGACGCCTTACAGTAAAGTGACAGAAAAACGTGGCGAGAAGGCGCTACAACGGGAGCAAGTGCGTAGGGATTGCGCTGAGCTAACCGAGAAACTGGATGCATTAGCGCAGCAACAACCTCAACTCCTTCAAAGCGACGTAATATTTCCTAATTTTTACAATTTAACGTTTAATTCAAATATTTCATGCCCATAGGCCAACTTCGTACCCAGTCATCGCTTTACGGATATGGCATCCAGACGCGAAGTTAAGATGAATGAGGCTATGGAGCAAATGTTGCTGCGTCCGGCCATTGTCACCTGTCCGGAGATTAGCGAGGCCAAAACATTAAGCGATCCACAAAAAACAAAGTGTTCGAGTACTTCACAAGCCATCAATCTGGGAGAACCACCAGCAGTGCAAGACGGAGATGCTGATAACGCTGGAAGTGGCAGTTGCTGTTCGTTACTTTTAGACTATGTGGATGATCAGAGTAAGCAACTGCGCTCCGAGCTAAGGAGTACGCACTCAAAGTCTGCCAAATTCATTAAGCTAAAGAACCTTCTACACCGAATCGAGAAGATTCGGAGCCAGCTTCTAGCCGAGCTGAAAGAGGGCGACATGAGCGAAGACAACGCACAGCGAGTAATCGAATCCATACGGCGAGAACGAGTTAATCTCCACACTAATCTCGACGATCGTGAGATGGAGCTACAACAAAAAGAAGCTTTGCTAGAGCAACGCCTGCACCAGTTATACAAGGAGCAGCAGCATATGAAGTGCATTAGCAAAGAAATCATTATTAAAGTACGTAGTGATGGCACAGTCAAACAGTACGTGCCGAGGTGTAAAACTCAGGAAAAACTAAAGTCACTGAAGACTGTTGCTCCTTCCGCTCCATCTGCTGATGGCGTACCAAGTCAACGTCAGCTCTCGATAGACTCTACTTCAACCGTATATCGGGAACTGCCTAATGTCAACTATGAGAATAGTAAACCAACAGATACAGCTACGACTACGGTGGGTGCTTCTTCAGCTACTGCGGCCCCACTAAATCCGCTGATTGCCCATTATGTGCAGCGTCTCTTGGCCATGTCACGAAATTCCGTGGATCAGCTGGGTGTCAGCAGCTCTGAGATACCCACGCCCACCGAATCAGTTATTAATCAATCGGGCAATAGATCCCCAAGTTCGAGGAGTGATGAACCCCCTGTCGATAACATTCGCATGGAACGTGTCCAGGAGTTCATTCAGGATAATCGCAGTTTTATCAACGAATTGGAGGATACGTTACGAACACAGCAGCACGAACAACAGCCGGATAAGCAGCAGCAGGAACAGAGTAACTTAGCTGTCTTTGATCAAATCTGGAAAAAACGTTTTAGTCAAAAGAAACAAAAGCCAACAAATGAGGAGCAACAGCTGAAGGAACAGAAGCGGAAACCATCGGAAAACCAACGAGAGCAACCTTCAACAAGTTCCAGGAGATCTATTACCACGTTCGCAGAATCAAACAGCATGAGAAACACGGCACGCTCCCAAGTCAAGAATACCGCCTCTTCTCAGGTGCAAGAGCAGATTCGGGTACAGGTAGCGGAAGCAATTCGCGCCTCCACAAACGCTCGGGGGCTGGTTGAAGGGATGGATACCAATCAAACATCCTCAAGCGCACGTCCCAACAGTCATGACTCTGGATTGAGTCGGGAATCAGCTGCAATCCATATGGAACGTTATGTCAAGCTTACAGAGAATTGTACGCAACGCATATCGGAGCTAACGGAACTCATTCTTAAGGTTCGTCAGGAAAAAAACCGTCTTGTGGAGGTCACCTTGACGTCGGGCAGCGAAGGAGGACGACATTCTACAGAATATTATGATTTACCAGCACTTCAACCCGATTCGACCCAGGAACAGCAGATACGCTCACACACCATCTCTGAGCGTAGTGATGGCCAGGATACTCATTCCAATTCGCCACTGCAACCACTACAGCCGCTGCAGAAAAACAAACCATCGGCTGCTAGCATGGACAGTGGCATCTCTGGCTCTCGTCCAATAACAGCACTGGGCGGAGCAGTCGAAGCTCTAGCGGATATGGAACCCACCTCCTTGACTTCATCCACTCAAAGTGGAGGCGTAGCACAGCGTCGTGGCAAGGTTCCTCCTGCGACCATAAGACGCTACACGCCGCAAGTATCGCCAGAGGAACAGCCTCACGAGCTTTCAACCATTACGGAAGTGGATACCCCTGCTCAGTCGCAAATGGCACCACCACTAACAGCTCAATTTCAAACATTTGAACAGTACGTGCAGTCGCAACAACTAGATCTGACTCAAGTGGATGCGAGTCAGAGCTTGCGGTTGCAGCAACAGTATCACGAATTTATGCGCACCGTAGCGCAGCTCAAAGCTGATCTAGATTACTGTGCATTTCCTAACTTAAGCGCCTACTTGAGGAACAAGAGCACAGTGGAACAGGATCAGGAGCAGCCTTGCTTGGATCTAATGAAGCAGTTGCGCCTCTCCGATATCAGCATTAACAAGTTTCCTAAGCGCCATGAATATCTGCGTCAGCTGCTGCCCCCCGATGAGCGAGACGCGCTAGACAGTATCGATTTGGACAGCAGTGACTCGTTTAACGTGGAGGCGGAGTTGCGCCAGCGTCGTTTGCTCAAAACCTCCTTCAGGCGTGAACCCCGCGGTGCTGAGGTGGCCAGCAGCACACGCCGTGATAGCGTGCCACGAGACAGCAACACACATCCGCCTGAGGAAAGCGGTATTGATCTATATCCGAATCGTTCGTCGGAAAGCCCACGTCCAGTTAGCATGCGCCATCGACACGGTAAAGAGAATTGCCAGTCGCATCAACCAACTTATCGAAGCGACGACAGTTCACCCGACCCGCGTTCAGCACATCAACGCAGCACTGGTGGCGCAGATGCACAACCTGAAGATGTCAGTCACCTGGGACGAAAGCTGAACTTGCGCGAGTTCCTCACCAAGGAATTGCTTCATCACGTACCCAACAAGGACAGCAGCTCCAGTATCACAGATGATTCAATAAAGAATAATTTTCTACATTCTGTACTTCATACGCTCTCACGTTCCGCATCCCCGCATAGTCCAGCTGTGGGCCATGGAACCAATGCGACCAACGACCGACAGAAGACGTCCACACCCACTCTACATACCAGCGGCTCCTTGCATAGCTCCGATACGCAGCTGTTTTCAATTGGCAGTGGCATTTCCGAGGTACGCTATCCGGACGGAACACCACCGGTGCCATCTAAAGCCCATCGAAAGTAATTTAATACCGCCATTATGTTTTCTAGTTTAAATTATTTCGAGTTTTACAAGAATCCGTTTTCTATGTCCAATTATTTATACATATATTTTTTATTTTGTAATTAAAGAATTTTAAACTAACTTTACAAGAAATATCATTTCTTCCTTAGTTCACTAGATTTATTTGTTTCAAGTACAAGAGTTCACAGTGTGTTTTATTTAATTTCATTCTCATTCACATACAGTCGAACTTCTCTATAGTGAACTTCTATACAATGAAGCTCTCCCTATTATGAATCGAGATTTCAAACTCACAACTTTTTCGTTTCAATTTCATTTCAAAAACTATAATTTCTGTATAATTTTCTGGTCCCGTCAAGATTCATTATAGGGAAGTTCGACTGTATTTGGTTAATAAAATACATTTAATATATTACATTTATAACCGTATTGATGCCAAAGTGAAAACCGTAGACTTTTAACAGTACCTCAATATAATAAATTCATTTAAATATAGTACAAAATGAGTTGGTCATTCTTCGGAGTATATTGACTGATTCGTTGGGTATATAGATTGTCTTTTCTACATTGTTTTCGATTAGGAATTCGTTACTTGGCCCTTTGTTCTGTGGTTTCTAAGTACAATGCAACTTACGGTAAGGCAGTATTTAATTAGAGAAAGTTTTCACTTGTCGCCACTAATAAAAGACAAGCAGAATAAGTATATAAGTACTGGATTGCAGTTTAAGTAAAAATATTAAAAATCTCTCAAATTTCAGTAGAGTCACCTTCAACAAATAACACTCTCTAGACCGACTGTACAACATGCGTAAAAAAATTCGAAAAATACAAATATATATAACACTGATACAGATTAATATAGGGATTACTGAAACTGATTTTGATTTGCTTTCAGAAAGCTGATTGTCATAATCAAAATCAAATCAAAATCAGTTTCAGGAATCCCACTATTATGTACTTATATACAAGTACTTATACAAGTAGTGTAAAGTTTAAGATTATACAAAATTTGCCATTTGCAATACCAATCCATTATAAAAATTATTTTAAGTAAGCTTTAAGCTTGGCTTTGTGTTCCTACAAAATGGACACCCCGTAGAGCTGGACCTATGCCACAGACTCTTGTTGCTGTTCGCCTGCGCGCTGCTCCTCCTGCAGCTGCTGCATTCTGTTGAAGGAGTCACTGGCTACCTTTTTGAGTGCCTCTGCCTCTCCACCTGTCGCCTCTACCATGTGCTTTAATACACCCTGCGATTTCTTGAGCAGCAAATGGGGCACATCAAACTCTGCCGCATTGCCAGCATCCATGACAATTATGCGATCTGAATCCATTACGGTATGCAGTCTGTGGGCCACAGTAAGCACTGTGCAGTGACGGAACTTGATACGAATTGTACGTTGGATGAGAGCATCAGTTCTGTAGAGTTCAACGAGCGCAATAGACATCATTTACTGATTTACTGATTGTGATAAGCTTAAAAACTTACTGCGGATCCACATTGGCAGTGGCTTCGTCCAGCACCAACACCTTATTATTTCGGAGTATGGCGCGAGCCAAGCAGAGCAGCTGTCGTTGTCCAACTGAGAAATTGCTGCCTCGCTCAGTCACCATGAAATCTAAGCCAGGAATAGCTGAACGGAGTTCAACATCCTCGAGAGATCTCCACAGCTCGGCATCGCTGTAACGCTCGAATGGATCTAGGTTATACCGTATGGTAGCCGAGAACAACACTGGATCCTGTGGTATGATGGATATGCGAGTGCGCAATGTCTCCAGAGAGATGCTACCCGTTTCAATGCCATCTATGTAAATGCCACCGTCAATGTAGGCCAGGCGGAACAAAGCTCCAATAAGCGAGGATTTACCCGCACCCGTGCGACCCACAATACCCACCTTCCATCCAGGCTCAATGGTCAAGTTGAGATGCTTCAGAACCGCAGAGCCATTAGGATCGTAGCGACAGCTCATGTCGCGAAACTCAACCTCTCCGTGTGGGGGCCATTGAGGCGATGGTTCCTTGCCCGTGGCAGCCGACTCCTGTTCCAGTTCCGTATACTGCAGAACACGCTCAACACTTGTCATCTGTTGTAGGGACTCGGCCACTTGACGCACGCCATATTGGACCATGCCAGTGAGGATCATGGCCTGTGAAATAGCCAAGCCTACATTGCCGCTGGAGGTGTCTGGTGAAGGAAAAGTATTAACATGATACACGTTTCTTCCATTATGACGCACTTACTCTCAATGGCGATGATGAAGCTAAAGGTGACACATGTGAGGAAAGCACAACTTACACAATCCAGCCAGAGGCCAAGTGCCGTATTGGCCGCCATGGTCAGCTGCCAGACACTACTGTGCACATCCTGGAGTAGATCGAACTCCTTGGCAACCACATCCTGCATCTGGCGGGAGCGGATGATCGATAGACCCGTCAAAGACGAGCTCAGATGCGAGAACACAGGACTGCGACATATACCCTCAAGACGCTTCAAATCCTGCGAGGGTCGCAAATAGAGCTTGAGAATGAGCATGTCAATGATAGCCACGATCAGCATGGCAGCCATCAGAATGGGATTCACCACAGAGATAACAATCAGTATGCCGAACATGACCAGCGCAATCTGAATGAAATCCATCATGGCACGTGGCAGCAGTTCATCAATGGCACCCATGTCCTTGGAGAAACGATTGAGTATACGACCCGAGGGATTCGTATCAAAGAATCGCATCGCAGCATGCAGAATACAGGTGAACATCCTGTCATGCAGCACTTTCGACGCGTGCATGCAAATCTTGAAGAAAAGAAACCCTCTGAATGTGGTCATAACCACAACTCCGATGATGAGAGCTCCATAGATGTACATGCACTCATACGTGGTGAAACTTGTGGCTGCACCCTCGGATCTTAGATGCTCCTGCTGGGTCCAGATGTTCGCGAAGTAGTCCGAGCTACTGCACACCACCTGGGAGAGCAGCATGATGCACACCATAAAACTGAAGCTCAGGAACGTGCTGCCCGCGTGGAAGTACTCATACCAAACACGAGGTGAAATTCCACCTGACGCCTGCGCCTCGGCCAACTCATCCTCGTCTTGATCGTAATCAGTTTGGTCGCTGTTGGTGAGCTACGAATGAGAACAGGTTATGAGACTGAACAACACTATAATTGATGCAGTGCGTCACTTACAGTCTTGCTGCCTTGAGTGGAAGTACTCTGCTTACGCAATGGATGGTACCCATCGCGCACGCCATCAATATAGGGTATTTCGTCTTCGTCTTGCGAGTCAGACTGCTCAGAGATAGTGACACTGGGAGATGATTTCAAGACTCCGTTGGCTGTTTCTGATTCATCCCTGGGCCTCTCCAGCAATTTGGCAAAATCGAGATCACTATTGACAAGATCCTGGTACGTGCCCTGTCGGAGCACACGTCCCTGGTCCACAATCACAATCCAGTCGGCCTCTGAGAGAAAGTGCACTTGATGTGTGACCAGGACACGCGTTGCCTTCTGTTGTGCCAGTCGTCCACGTGGTCCGATGACCTCGTCAAACAGATGTCGACCTACATGAGCATCCACAGCGCTTAGAGGATCATCCAAGAGATAAATGGAAGCGGGTTTGTAAACAGCTCGAGCCAAGCTAATCCGAGCGCGCTGTCCGCCCGAGAGTGAGGCGCCACGCTCACCCACAATCGTTTTGTCGCCACTGCTGAGCTGCTGAAAGTCCGTGGCGAGGGCACAGCATCTGGTGACCTCCTGATAACGTTTGCGGTCATATGTCTCCCCAAAGAGAATGTTGTTCCGCACAGTGCCAGTAAAGAGCCAAGGCTCCTGCGAAGCGTAGGACAGTTCGCCCTGCACAACAACGCCCCCATCAATGATGGGTAGTTCTCCCAACAGCAGCTGGAGCAATGAACTCTTTCCAGCTCCCACTGGGCCAATAACCGCACACAGCTGTCCCTTTTCTATCTGCAGATTGAAGTCCTGAAGCGTACGTTGTGGCTTCTCTACAGCCCAGTTGGCATTGATGTTCTTCAGGACAACGGCACGGGTGTCTCCATTCTCCTGCTGCTTTTTATGCGTGAGTCCGTGGACCTTCTCGTCGCGTCCCTCCAGCTGAAGAAAGGCCTGTATGCGGCGCAGCGACACCAGAGCCTCTGCTCCAAAGGTCACTGCCAGCGGATACCATATGGCCGCCACTAGCTGCAGGATGTTGTAGTAGCTGGCTGCAGAGAACACAAAGTCTGCGGTTATTTGTTGGCCCATTAGAGCAGCTGCCGCGAGTGTAATGTACAGCGTGGAACGCTCCGTGAACACCATCGTGCTGAGGTAGAAACCACGTAGGTATGAGGCATAGCGAATTTGTTGAATCTCACAGCGTCTGGCCTCCGCAACCACAGCTTGAAAGGGTTTCTCCCACGCATACATTTTGATCACCTGAATGCCCTGGACCAGCTCATTCATGATGCCCACTCGGGCGTCTGTTCGCTCCGCAATCCTCATTCTGAGCACCGATGTCAGCTTACTGAGCGCCGACTGCAGTGGCACAGTTTTAAGCAGCAATCCAATGACGCCCACTAGAGCCGGTATGCCTATGCGCAACCAGATGAGATAGCAGGTGAGCACTGCCTGAAGCGGCATTATCCAGATCCAGTGCATGAAAATGAAGCCATAATCCAAGCGATTCACATCGTTTGACAGCAGATTGATCAGATAACCCGCCGGTGTCTGACCCGCCGTCTTCATCGAGAGCCGCAGTGTCTTCCGATAGATCAGCGAACAGCAGGCAATCCTCATGCGGGCACCCATGAGGCGCTGCCTCAGATCCACATGATGCAGCAAGAAGCAGCCAAATAGTGTAGCACCCACCAGCACTGTGCCCAGGCAATAGACATCATTCCAGATGTACTCTGTGGCCTCCATCAAGGCGTTTGATGTGGTCGCATTGCTACTTATTGCTTCTGCACCTGACGTGGTTCCTTGCATCTGCTCCTTGAGTGGACTGTCCAATGCATTTGGTGCAATCACTGCCAGGAAAGTTATTAGCGCAAGTAGCAAAATAATCATATTTTATCTTCCAACTCACCATTGACGTCGTCTTCTGGTGATCCCACCGTTCCAACGGATCTTGCAGTGCGATTGAGCGCATCGGTGTAGTTCTGCGAAACGAATTCCGTAAAGCCGGATGGAGTATTCTGGAACTGCAGTAGCAACTGTGCCAGTACAGCGGGTATGAGCGTTCTATGGGAGTTCCAAAATCAATAAGCATTATGTTGTAGTATAGCTCCCACTTACTTAATAACAATGTAGATTAGACTGATGATTCCATTGAGAATTGTGGGTCCTAAGAAACAGCGAAACAAGGCGTTCCGTAGGCGAGGTTTCTTCTTATTACGATGCGCACGCTCCAGTTCCTTAAACCATTCACTATGATAGAGTAACCAGTTCAAATACTAGTTAAATAGATGCGAATCTATCACTTACTCCTCTAGACGATCGCCCAATGGCTCGGAGTGGTCCTCTGCCAGACACTCGGTCAGATCATCTGTGTTCAAACCCTGCCGAGATCCTCGATACAACAAGGGCACTGCCCAGGCGAATAACAGTTGCGAGATGATGTTAGCCCTCTCGCGGGGATTCTTACGTTCCGGCTTGGCGCTACTATCCATAGTTTATCATGGACGCGCGGCTATTAAAGAATACACAGAGGAAAGGTACATAGTATTAGTTTAGAGTTGATTAAAAAAAAGCCCATATCAAACTGATTCTTTATACGAACGACCTTGTACCTAATACTTTATACGTTTAGTTAGATTATGCTGAATCTCTGTCAGTCGCCCAGTTGAGAAGTCGGAAGTAACTCTTATCGCACTATAGGAATGTATACTCTATCCACCCCATTCTCTGAGCTCTTGTATTATGTTCTTTTCAAATGAAGTAACGATTTGCTTGTTCGTCAGATCGGTGTATTATATTACATACTACAATAGGTTGGTAAATTCTCAATAATTATTCAAATACACTTGCAAGTCTAAATTCTGCGTAGAGGCACTATGAGTCTCTTGTTACTATAAAACATATATTAAATTTGCAACTGTATTAAATGCTTTCTCTTTTATCATGCTGATTCAACAACGTTCCTTTTACTGATAAGTCTAAACACACTTTTCGATAAGAATCTATCTAAGTAACCTAAATAAGAATGGTCTCCAAGATAAGTATAAATTTAACATCAGCAAATATAAACTCTGTGCAGTATTATCTGTATTTCTATTTGCTCCCAAAGGCACAGCGATATACCTGTTTATAAAAAATACATGTTAATAATGGGTGTGTGTGTGTGTGTGTGTGTGTGTGTCGGTCGTTCGCATAATGGTTTATTTGTTTGAACAAGGTCTAGATTTGATAAGCGTCGAGACTTCAGCATAAATCAAATTGCATCAAAAGTCAAACGTGCACAATATCACAATTCTTCTGACAATAATCATAATTTGTAGACCCTGTACTTTAAAAAAGTACAAAAGGATTAAGATTGTGCAAGTCAGAAATGTATGTAACAGGCAGAAGGAGGCGTGGCAGACCCCAAAAAGTATATATATTCTTTTCAGGACGACGAGCTGAGTCGATTAAGCCCTGTCCGTCTGTATGAACACCTAGATATCGTAAACTGTAAAAGCTAGAGACATCATATTTAGCAGTTAGATGCCCCTATAATGCAAGCAGATCAAGTTTGTGTTAGATTTTTGATACCTCCCCCGCCTCCCCAAAAGCCGCGAATAAACACCACAGCCACAATTTTAAAGATACAAACTTGTGATTTGGCATACAATAATCTTATGATAACCTTTATCTGTGCTGTGAATTGTGGCCCAATAATAAACACCGAAGATATTGGAGATTAAAGTTTCCGTACTAGGCAAGGGGGAGCAGCATGCATATGCACATAAGTGTGTATGCGTGGTTGCGTGTGACTTTACGATATGCGTGCATGTGTGAGTGTCTGTTAGCGTGTGTGTGTGCAAAGGAAAGTACAGGGTCTCCTACTGTCGGTTGTATACGACTGTAGCTTTTCGAGTTTTTGCGAGTAGCAGCTCTTATCAGGCGCCCAGAGGTGCGGAGGGCAATAGATCTACTATCATTGTGGATAATTGCAATTACACGAACATACATATATACTCGTATATCTACATATTCTTTAGTTTGCAGCATTTTATTCCTGGTTAAAATTAACGACATTTTATGGATTTGCCAAGTGAAATTGATTACTATTTATAGTGATTAATATTAATATTAATTATTAATTAATATTTATAGTTTAATTTGAAAAATGTTCCCCTTAAGATTGTTCTTAATTCTTAATTAAGATTTTATGACTTTCTCTCAGTGTCTATCTCTATCTCGCCTTCTTCAGCACTGCTAATAGTCTCAGTCCAGTTCGATCCAGATATACTTTATTAAACTTGGTGCATATATATGTACATGTAGTCCAATCAAATGTTAAATATGCATTCCAGGCTATAAGTGTCACAATTGAGCACGAAAATATATTTTAATCGAAACAGGAATTAAGAGAATAATATTCAAAGAATATATTCTTGAAATTCATAAATTATTATAGATTGCTGATTACTTGTGCATTTCTATAGGTACATGTATATTTGTGCATATATATACTAGATTTCGTATTAATTTTATAATTATTATACATATATGCACAAGGACTGAATCATACGAAATGATGCATGATATACTACGAGTAGTATGTATATATGTAGAGCTTTCGGTTTCTTTTGTTGAATATTGTAGAATTTTATTTGAGAAGAGATAAGTTTTCATATGCGTCAATTAAGCTTCACTCCATTAAATTTATCAAAATGCAAATGCTCTTTGGAGCCAGATGCCACAGCAACAAAAGCTCAAGCCAAACAACAATAATTTGGCAGTCAGCAACAAGAGTTGTCGCCAAAACTCAATTATATTTATTCACCAAATCGAGTCGTGAAACATGCAAATTGAAACTCACCAAACTCTCCCCCAGCTAACTCCTAAGCTCTTGTTGCTGCTGCTGGATACACAACACGCAACAGTTGTTTTTTCCTGTCTGCAACTCGCTTAAATATAATAAATAAACTGAATTCTGCTGAATTCGAACAAGTGTAGTTAAAAAATACGCCCCAGATTAGAGAGATAATTTGATTAATTAGGCATGAATTTATTTTATTAATATGAACTGATAGTCACGTTCATTTCGTTTTTCATTTAGTAGTCACTTTTATATGTAGTTTTATTACTATTTTCCATCAGTTAATTGATATCGGCAAAACCGATTCCTAATCAACCGGCAGTCAAGTCGTAGGGCAAGAGACGTTTGGGGGTGAGGTGAAATGTGGCCAGTCATTGGCACTAAGCACGGGAGGAATAGGGCGAATGTTAAAAATATCACTTTGTGCTATGTCGGAAAACAGTTTTTACTTTGTGAAAATGTGAACATTGAGAACTCAGTGCACAGAGAGAAAAGCGTTTTTTGTTGTTATTATCAGAGTTAATGACGTACAGCCATACAGCTGGCAGTCAAACATAGTACAAAACAAACACACGAAGAGAATTATACATATGTATGTATGTATGTATCTGCGGCAGACGTGTATACGAATATACGGTTGTTTCGATTTCTTTTCGCTGTTGCCACCTACCCAGCTAATTGTTTAAATATGCAGTAAATATGTTTAATTTATCACAGTTTCGATTACTTATGCGTTTATTTTCTTTTTGTTTGTTTCTTTTTTAACGGCACAAACTACTTCAAGCTTTTGATGTTGTAACACGTGCATGTGAAACCGACTACCCGCAAGCACACCAAGTTCAAAGGCAAACTCCGCCAGCCGACACAAGCACCCGCTCGGGCGCACAGCTCGAATGCAACTGAAACGAGAATATAATGTGAAAACGAAACTAAAATTGAATGGAACGCGGCATTGGACTAATAGGAATCATTCCAACTCTCGCTCTTCGACGCTCCTACTTTGGGGAGAGACCGTGAGAGCGGCTGCTATTCTTTGGCTCCCAAACGCGTGAATCAGCTGTTTCGGCTTATCGCAACACAACAATATTGCAAATTTGAATAAACACACGACTACAAAAGTTGTTTTTATGTGAATCCTATTAATTTATACTTCAGATACTTACATATATATACAATTTAAGAAATGTAATAATAACGATTAACTGTCAACAAAATATGAACTAAATTATTTTTTAATATATTAAAAATATATGTTATTATTGACATTTAATTAAGCTCATCGACAGTTGTACGAAAGTTGTATTTTTTCACCTTCTTGTAAACCGTTTTTTAACGCAAGAATACATTTACTCTGATGTAGATCATATTTCCATTTTACATCTTTTGTAATTGAATATTTATGCGTAATCAAGAACTTACAACAAAAAGGAAAAAAAAACAATAGATTCAAGTATATGCAGCACATATGTATATGTTTTTTATTTTTTGGAGGAGGAATCGCGCTCTGGGCTGTCTGAATGCTTAACAATTCCCGAGTGAGAATTTGCATGGACAGCAATATGCGTGGCGAACGCATTTTCAGTCCACTCAGCGGAGTTTCGTTTATTCAATCGGGATTGGATTTGGTTCAGATTTTGTGCATACCATTAAGGCACCATGGAGCCAACTCATTGAATTTACAAATACTTTAGACTACGTCTTTGGTATACGTCCAGAGGTACTATGTTACACTCTGGATTTTACCGTATCCCAGTGGGCGTATAAAAAGTTATGCTTACTTCATTAAATTGATTTGTTTGCTATATTAATTAATTGTATTTGCTTGCTATAAATAACTAAATTACTATAGGCATTTCTATGAAACGATAAATTGGTATTTATATGCTGAACAAAAAATACAAATACGAGTACTAAGTTTATAATTCTACATTTTTATTTAAAAATTTTAGTAATAATAAATTTTTTTTTTATTTTCTGAGACAAAATTTTTTTTTTTCAAGTTTACAATTTGTTGTTAATAACCTTATACTATGTACATACATTTAGTTATAACTTTAAAATTATATTAATAAAACTATAGACCTACCCATTCAAAAACTATTTTTATTTTAAATATATGTAATTAATTTGTTGAAAGGAAAAAAAATGTTTTTATTTAAACAAAAAATTGTAAATTAAAAAAATAAACTCCAAGATGATTTACACTGTTAAAGAATTAAGTTTTTGCAAAGTTGGATTTTGGAGCTGTTTGCAGTTACCTTTGCACTCATTGCTAAATTGAATGTGTTGGTTCTCAAAAATTTTATTTTTGATCCTTGTTTAGAGTGATTTTTTGCAAATGAATTATATTCTGGTTATACCGAACATGAAGGAATACTGAAACATTTTTTCCACGGAAAATGGAAAAGTTAAAAATGCACTTACTTTTTGACACTTATTTCGAGAAAATAAATATAAATGTTTAAGGCCACTTAAATTTTTCCTTTGTTGAAAAGTTTATCAATAATGATCCAAAGAATTTGGGAAAAATAATTTCAATTGGCAAGGCTAAACTTCATCGTTATTCGATTGAATTTTGCATGCATTTCTTATCCACCGGTTTAAGAACCGTATTCTTCTAATCAAAAATTTGCCGTTATGTTTTGCGCATGTTTTCGTAAATTTTGAACATTCTACAATAACTGTAATAATAAGCTCATTGACCTTGTTCAAAAAAAATTTCTTTTCAATTATATCCGCCTAGATTAAGTCTTACACTGTGCACCGTATACTTAATATTTCTATTAAACTAAAAATATTTCAAGGCTTCTATTAATTGTTAACATTATTCAATTTGAATATGTAAATATCCTGATTAGTTAATTTAAAGTTTTTAAAGATGAACCCAAAAACTTTCTCACGTCCCCAAATCTATCCCTATTTTCTTTTTAGACCCTGTACTTTAAAAGGGTCTATTAAGATTGTGCAAGTCCGAAATACATGTAACAGGCAGAAGGAGGCGTGGCAGACCCCACAAAGTATACATATTCTTGATCAGGACGACGAGCTGAGTCGATCTAGTCATGTCCGTCTGTCCATCTGTCCGTCCGTCCGTCTGTATGAACACCTAGATCTCGGAAACTGTAAGAGCTAGAGACATCATATTTGGCAGTTAGATGCCCCTATAGTGCAAGCAGATCAAGTTTGTTTTAGATTTTTGATACCTCCTCCCTCCCCCAAAAACCGCAAAAAACTTCCACACCCACAATTTTAAATATACAATTTTGTGTTTTAGCATACGATAATCTAATGATAATCTATATCTGTGCTGTGAATTGTGGCTCAATCGGATAATAAACACCGGAGATATTCAAGATTCAATTTCCTGTACTAGGTAAGGGGGAGCAGCGCGAGCGTATGTGTGGTTGCATGCGACTTTACGATATGTGTGTATGTGTGCGTGTTCGTTACCGTGTGTGTGTACGAAGGAAAGTACAGGGTCTCCTACTGTCGGTTGAATCCGACTGTAGCTTTCCGAGTTTTTTTTTTTTTAATTAAGTTATTTTTGGAATTTTACTGTATAACCAATTATATTATTATATCAAAGATGAATCTAAAATGAGTTGTATCCTGCCTATTTATATTTGAAATGTTCATATACTAAGCCACATTCATTTAATATTTAATCAGTTAAAACAGCATTTTGCCCACAGTGCATTGTAATGCAACTAAATGTTTAATCGTTGTTGTTGTTGTTGTGCAGTCTGAGTTCGAGTTGGGTTGGTTAAAAGGCACAAGCCGGTCAGCGTGTCGAATCAGTTGTGCGTTGGCCTTGCCCTTGTCGGTTTCGTGTGCGTATTCGGATTCGGTAGGATAAACGTTATAGTTCCTGTCGCTACCCGCAAGTGAGTTTCTGATATGAAGAAGAAGCAGGTGGGCCTGTTGGAATGGGCGTTGCAGCTGTTGAAGACGCTGCTATGGTGTATTCTATCACAGTTCGGCACGAAACAACAGGTAATACCCGAGGCATGCCTTCCGCGTCTGCAGATTGTGCCCACGTATGTACCCATACCGCGCGTTAAGGGAATACCGCTGGTCGGTACGCTCTTTGATCTGATCGCTGCCGGCGGAGCACCACAGTGAGTAAGAACTAAAGCATACGGTGCAAATCGTATACTCGTAATACTCGTATCTGCACAGGCTGCACAAATACGTCGACGCACGGCATCGTCAGTATGGACCGATCTTTCGTGAGCGTTTGGGCGGCACACAGGATGCAGTGTTCGTATCATCGGCCAAGCTGATAAGAAGCGTCTTTCTTCGGGAGGGTCACTATCCGCAGCATCCGCTGCCAGATGCCTGGACATTCTACAACAAGCGGCACGGCTGCCAGCGGGGACTTTTCTTTATGTAAGCGAACAAATGAGTTGCAAATCAATTCTCAACCTAAGCTCTCGTTTTTTCTATTCACCATTCGCTGACTGCTGGATGGACTGCAGGGAGGGTGCTGAGTGGCTGCACAACAGGCGTATACTTAATCGTCTGCTTCTCAATGGCAATTTGAATTGGATGGACGTCCATATTGAGAACTGTACGCAGCTCTTGGTCGCCCGCTGGCAGCGCCACATAGAGGCGGAAACAGATAGGGGCGAGGGAAAGCAATACGAGTTGCCCCAGTTGGAACAGCAATTGTATCGCTGGTCTATCGACGGTAAAGGGAATAATCAAATTTAAAAATAATATTGATGAAATCTGTATCTTACAGTACTCTGTGGAATTATGTTCGGATCGCAAGCTTTAGCCTGTCCGAAGGTGCAATCGGCCCTCGACGAGTTCACCCATATTGTGCACAAGGTATTCAAGCACAGTTCCAGGTTAATGAATTTTCCCCCTAGACTAGCGCAGCTACTGCAATTGCGCATCTGGCGGGAGTTCGAGGAGAATGTTACCGAGGTTTTACAGCAGGGGAACGAAGTCATAGAGCTCTGTATAAGATCGCAACAACAGGATGTGAAGCATTATGAAGAGGAGCCAGCACTTTATCAAAAGCTTCAAAAGGCGGCGGTGCCAGACGATATGATCAGGAGGATATTTGTAGATCTGGTTATCGCAGCAGGTGACACGGTCAGTGGTCTGTCCCACTTCGTACGGCGCATTCAATGCTAATAACGATTTGTCATCCAATTCCTTGCAGACCGCATTTAGTAGTCAATGGGCTTTGTATTTGTTATCGCAGGATTCAGTGCTGCAGTACCAGATCGCTCAGGAACGTGCGGCAGGTGATTCTCAATTGCTGCACGGCTTGATCAAGGAGACTCTACGTCTCTATCCAGTGGCTCCATTCATAGGACGTTATTTGCCCCAGAACTCACAAATTGGAGAACATCTTATTGAGAAAAATGTGTGTTTGAGAATAACTTCACTCTCTGCCTGAATTTTAAGATTGCTCTTTTTTTCAGACCCTCGTGCTAATTTCTCTATACACCTCAGGACGAGATCCATCAAACTTTGACCGACCGCTGAGAGTCCTTCCTGAGCGCTGGTTTCTCCCTGGCAAGGAGCAAGTGCATCAGCCCCATGGTAGTCTGCCCTTTGCCATCGGTCAGAGGTCTTGCATCGGTCGCCGGATGGCACTCAAGCAGCTTCATTCGCTTCTCGGCCAATGTGCTTCCCAGTTCCATATCTGCTGTCTTAACGAGAAGCCTATAGACTCTATTCTGTGCATGGTCACAGTGCCCAACCAAACCCTACGCCTGCAACTAAGTATGAGGAACAAATTCTCTCTACCTGCATCAGTGTAGTTGCATATCTCTATGATATACATATAGTAGCAAATAATAATAATAAATAAAGCAAAATATCTTTTAAATACAAAACGAACTTTCAACAAAACTTTCTATTACAGAATTTCTTCTGATATAATTACACGAGCGGTTTAAATTTTCCAGGTATATTGCAATTGATGTAATTTATTATTTTAAATTATTTTTGAATTCATAAATTATTATAATCAAAGCAATTAAAAATTACATATCAAATTTTTCTTTTAAAAAATATTGTAATTGGATGCTAAATTTGGTTTTAAAACAGTCATCAGATAATTTCTATGAAGGATACTAGGAAAGAATCCGATGAACTGACTTGTATAAAGTACTGACAATTTCATTTTTATTGCCTGCAAAAACTTATACCTAATACGTTTAGTTTAACTGCAGTTATGTTGACATTTATATCTGCAAGTGAGTAATATTTAAATTTTTGCGAAAGTGTTGTTGAAATATAGTAGTATAATGAAAATCAATCTCATTATATTAATGATGTGCAGAATATTATCTGGTGTCGACATCCAATCCAAGCCCAAAGTGAGATGTCCTTATTAATTGTACGTTTGTAAATGTGCATATAGTACTATATACTGCTTCAGATACTCGTAAATAAGTCGGTTTTTGTGAGTAGCTTAAAATTAGTTAATACCAATATAGTTTAATACAAGTATTGTAAATACACCACACCTAATAAACAATTAACATAAAAAAAACAAATTAAAAACTAAAAACAAAAAAAAAAAAAAATTAAAAACTAAAAAAAAACAAATTAAAAACTAAAAAAAAACTAAAAAAAAAAAATTAAAAACTAAAAAAAAAACAAATTAAAAACTAAAAAAAAAAACAAATTAAAAACTAAAAAAAAAAAACAAATTAAAAACTAAAATCAAAAAAACAAATTAAAAACTAAAAAAAAAAAACAAATTAAGAACTAAAAACAAAAACAAATTAAAAACTAAAAACAAAAAACATTAAAAACTAAAAAAAAAAGGAAAAAAAAAGGAAAAAAAAGAATGGGTATTTTAAATTTATGTTTGAGACTTTAAATGTTTGTTTCTAAGAACACAGGTGCTGTGTTCAAGCAGACGCAGCAATTGCGTTTCGTCTGTTTTCCGCTCCTGGCGAGGCAGCTGCATCCTTATAAACGAATCACTAGCTATTTTTCTCAGTGTGTCGGCCTCTCCGCCCGTTGCTTCGACCATTTCCGCAAGTACACCTTGAGAGTTCAACAGCAATAAATGGGGTATATCGAACTCTACGGCATTTCCAGCATCCATGACAATAATGCGATCCGAATCCATGACTGTGTGCATTCTGTGAGCCACAGTTAGCACTGTGCAGTGACGAAACTTCTCACGAATGGTGTTTTGAATTAACGAGTCCGTTCTGAAACGATAGGCAGAATAAATTTCAGCGTGGATAGCAAAAGAGAGAAATACTCACAGTAGATCCACATTAGCTGTGGCTTCGTCCAGCACAAGGATCTTGTTATTCCTGAGAATTGCTCGTGCGAGGCAAAGCAGCTGTCGTTGACCAACTGAGAAATTACTACCTCGCTCAGTAACCATGAAATCCAAGCCAGGAATGGCTGAACGAAGTTCAACATCCTCGAGAGATCTCCATAATTCCGCATCGCTGTAGCACTCGAATGGATCTAGATTATACCGTATGGTCGCCGAAAATAACACTGGATCCTGTGGTATGATTGATATGCGAGTGCGCAATGTCTCCAGAGAGATGCTACCCGTCTCAATGCCATCTATGAAAATGCCACCGTCAATGTAGGCCATGCGGAACAAAGCTCCAATAAGCGAGGATTTACCGGCACCCGTGCGACCCACTATGCCCACTTTCCAACCTGGCTCAATGGTCAAATTGAGATGTTTTAGTACTACTAAACCTTTGGGGTCATAGCGCAGGATCATGTCACGAAATTCTATCTTTCCCTTGAGTGGCCACGTGGGTGACGGGAATTCCTTGATTTCGCCATCTTTCTGTTCCTGTTCAAGATCTGTGTACTCCAGCACACGCTCCACACTCGTCATCTGTTGCAGCGATTCAGCTACCTGACGGACACAATACTGGACCATGCCGGTAAGCAAAATGGCCTGGGAGATGGCCAGGCCTACATTGCCGCTGTAAGTAACTAATAAGAAAATGAATTGAATGAAGTGTTATTTATTCTCATGTCTACTGATCTCACCTTCGCTGGACACGATGAAGCTGAATGTGACCACTGTTAAAAATACACAGTTGATAGAATCCACCCATAGTCCCAGTGCTGTGTTAGTCGATTCAGCAAGCTGCCAGACGCCGCTGTGCACATCCTGCAACTGATCGAATTCGTTGGCTGCCATAGCCTGCATTTGCCGCGAACGTATGAGAGATACTCCGGACAAAGTGGAGGTCAAGTGTGAATACACAGGGCTGCGACAGGCGCCCTCCATGCGCTTTAGATCCTGAGCGGGTCTTAAGTACAGCTTGAGAATAAGCCAATCCGCAATGGCCACAATGATCACGGCGGGGAATAGTACAGGATTGACCACTAGAATTACGGCCAATATACCGATTATAACTAGACCATGTTGAATGAACTCCAGCATATTTCTAGGCAGCCACTCGTCCATGGTGCCAATATCCTTGGAGAATCGATTTAGTATTCTACCCGAGCTGTTGTTATGGAAGAATCTTATGCTTGCATGCAGGACACATTTAAACATTCTATCGTGTAGCTCCTTTGAGGCGTGCATGCAGATTTTCAAAAAGAGGAATCCTCTATATGTGGTCATCAAAATCACTCCAAGGATAAGAGTTCCGTAGATGTACATGCACTCGTACGTAGTGAATCTGGTGGCTTCGCCCTGATATCTAAGATGCTCCTGCTGTGTCCAGATATTGGAGAAGTAGTCGGAGCCGCTACACACCACTTGGGATAGCACCATGATGCACACCATGAAACTGAAGCCCAGGAAGGTGCATCCCGCCTGGAAGTATTCAGACCACACTTTGGCAGAGATACCACCAGTTGCCTGAGGTTCGGCCAAGGCATTCTCTTTCACTTTAGTTTCATTAGGGTTCTGAAAAAATAAATCAAAGGTAAATATTTAAAAAAAAATTAAGATTGGACAACTTTTCCTCACTAAACTAAACTTTTCCGCAAATTAATTCTTTCACCATAATTTATGATAAATGTGGCTCTACATAAACTAACCTGCACTCATAAAAACTTGATTTTAGTAGGGTCCACATATGCCCACCTCATGGGCGTACGCAGGTATGGGCAGGGGCCAGTGCCTCTCCACCTACGATTATCAATTTTAATTAAATAAAATTTTAATTCTACTTTCATCAGCTTACTAAATACGGCATTGGGAATGCACATCTAATATTAGCTCACATTACTGTTTATGTAAAGTAAACTAAAAGCTTCTTCTAAAAGTGACCTAATTTTTTAAAATTTCATATACATAGAAAAGAAGAGTTTGACCTAGCTTTGTTAAAAACACCCACACTATCGGCACCCTTCTAGCACACGGCATTGCAATGTCTTCACTAGTCACTCTTCGATCGCATCGAACAGGTGACTTTTTATCAACCAGTGTTGTGAACCGAATAAGGAAAAAGCACCATAAAACTCTATGCACCTTTTCACATTAGAGCGATCTTTCAGCACTCTGCGAAGAGCTAAAAGCTGGCTGAAGAGCACAATAGGTGAGGAATGGTTTAGTAGACTTTGTCTGATGAGCGTTCCCAGAAATTTTGTTAATGAAAATCCTGATCTAATTGGAAAGATAATTATTGATAAGTTTTCAGAAAAGCCGAGACATTTAAAGCTTTTCAACCTGTTTAGAATAACAATCCGAGCAAAAAAAAAAAACTCGGAAAGCTACAGTCGGATGCAACCGACAGTAGGAGACTCTGTACTTTCCCTCGCAGAAGCTAATTCACACACACACATACCACAAAGTCAGATGCAACTACGCATACACATTTATGTACATACATTATGTGCATGCTCGCTGCTCCCCCTTGCCTAGAACGGAAACTTTAATCTCGAACTGATAAAGCGTACCATAAGATCTTTGTATGCTAGAGCACAAGTTTGTATCTTTAAAATTGTGGCTGTGGTGGTTTTTCGCGATGTGGAGGGGGGAAGCCACAGTGTACGCGGTCACTAGGGCGTATGCGTGGTTTTTTATTGTGAGTATGAATATCTGTATTGGTTACTGTTTGTATTTGAGCCTATATTTGTATGTATAAGTGTATGTGTGTATGTATACGTACATGTGTATGTGAGAATGTGAGAATGTACATATTATCGACGCCTAAGGCAAATCAAAGTACAGGGTCTCCTACTATCGGTTGCGTCCGACTGTAGCTTTCCCTATTTTTTTAAATATACTATTAAATTTGATTAACAGTTGCTAAACCACAACGACAAGAGAAATTACAAACATTTCAAAAACTTTTTATTTTGATAATTTGTCTAGGGTCTATAGCACGAACAAGTCTAATCTCTTCTAAAGCTGCAATGCGTTGATACCGGCATTTCCTATATTTTATAAGAATAACAATATTTGCTATTTTGTAAGCACAATTGGTAAGAAACGAGTATAAATCAATCGAAAACATAACCAGGTAATGCTGAAACCAAACCTATTACCCTGGCATAACAAGTTGTTATTCAGAACAGCTCAAATTATAAAAATTAATTCAAGCTATTAATACTAAACATAAATGTAAACATTCTAAATATTATTTAAAAGACTTGGCCTCACCCTAAATTTGTTCCTGACTTCGGCCTTGACCTATTTACATATGTTTCGCAGTTGCATAAAGTAATTAGACGCTTATTTCACACCTTACCACTCCCATATCTATCCATTGTAAATGGGAGTAATCTATGTCATGGTAAATAATGACAATGATATTCTTATATACGCTTTCAGAGTATTATTGAGATGAGAAAATACTTACCAATTTGTTATCATTCAGCGTCTCGCTTTGGTTCCGAAGTGGCTCGGTGCTATCGCTGGTCACATTCGTTTCATCGTCCTCCTCGTCCAATTCTTCTGGCTCGCTAAGGGGCGCTATACGCTGTGACTGGGATTGGCTGGTATTATCGTCTACAGGGCACATGTCGGCTGATGACCCCAGAAGCTTTGCAAAGTCGAGATCGCTGTTGATGATCTCGTGGTAGGTGCCCTGCATCAGAACTTGTCCCTGATCCACGATTACAATCCAATCTGCCTCGCAAAGGAAGTGCACTTGATGAGTAACTAAGACGCGAGTCACCTTTTGTTGTGCCAGTCGTCCACGTGGTCCGATGACCTCGTCGAACAAATGTCGACCCACATGAGCATCCACAGCGCTTAGGGGATCATCGAGGAGATAAATGGAAGCGGGTTTATAGATAGCTCGTGCTAAACTAATACGAGCACGCTGTCCTCCAGAGAGAGATGCGCCCCGATCCCCTAGAACTGTATTGTCCCCATTGGGTAACTGCAGAAAATCAGTAATTAAGGCACAGCATCTGGTAACCTCCATATAACGTTTGTGATCATATTTCTCCCCAAAAAGAATATTATTCCGCACAGTGCCCGTAAAGAGCCAAGGCTCCTGAGATGCATAGGAAATATGCTGATGCAGTGCCACCTTGCCGTCAACGATGGGCAGCTCTCCCAGCAGTAATTGGAGCAAGGAGCTCTTGCCAGATCCCACAGGTCCGACCACAGCACAAAGTTGACCCGTTTTAACTTTTAGATTCAAGTTACGGAGTGAGGGTTGCGGCTTTTCTTTCTCCCAGCTGGCATCGATATTCTGTAGCACAATCGCTTGACTGTTATCCTGTGGGCAGTTGGCCAAACTCTGCGCTCGATCCTCCTGTACAAGAAAGGCCTGAATACGACGCAAGGAGACCAACGCCTCGGCAGCCAGATTAACTGCCAGAGGATAGTAGATGGCAGCCACCAGCTGCAGATTATTGTAGTAGATGACCACAGAGAAAACGAAATCTGCCGTAATATTTTGACCAAAAAGTACCGATGCTGCTAGGGTCAGAAAGAGTGTCGATCTCTGTATAAAGAATCTGGTGGTACGCTGAAATCCATACAGATAGTTAGCATAGCGCAGCTGTTGAATCTCTCGGCGTCTGGCCTCAGACACCACGGTTTCAAAAGAATTCTCCCAAGCATACATCTTGATCACATGAATGCCCTGCATTAGCTCATTCATTATGCCCACTCTGACATCCGTTCGTTCGGCTATGTTCTTGCGAAGCGTTGAGGTCAGCTTACTGAGCGCCGTCTGTACCGGCACCGTCTTCAGGAGCAGTCCAACCACTCCAACCAGTGCTGACACTCCTATCTGCTGCCAAATGATGTAGCAGGTCAGCACCGCATGGAACGGCAATATCCAGATGTAATGCGTGAAAACCAAAGCATAATCCAGACGACTAACATCATTTGAAATGAGGTTAATGAGATGACCAGCCGGTGTGCCGCCAACTGTGCGCATGGACAACCGCAGAGTCTTTCGATACACCAAGGAGCAGCAGGCGATCCTCATCCGCGCGCCCATCAATCGCTGACGCAGGTACAGGTGATGCCACAGAAAACAAGCCACAAAATTTATGCCAACTAAAAGACCTCCAAGGCAATAAGCATCTTTCCACACATAGGCCAAAGAGGATTTCAACTGGTTATTGTTTGTAGCCGCTGCAAATAGACTGTCTGTGATTAAATATAAAATAAAAGTAAAGTAAAGTATGTATAAAACGAAAAATATCTCTATGTAAAATTTAAAACTTAACCAAAATCATAATAGTATAACCTATAATCGGTACTAACCGTCTCAATGTGCATCGGTAACTTTTTCCATTCTAACATGAATAAAATAATAGTACAGATTTATTATGATTTTCTAATAATGTTAATCGGAAATTAAATGTAAAAAATCTAAAAACTGAATTTATTTATGCCTTATCACATCCACTAATATTTTGCCATTTTCTTTTCTTCATTTTTGAATGCATATGAAAATATGCATTATAATTTTCAAACATATCTCAATTGTGTGAGTCGAGTTTTGCACTTAACCAATACGACAACCAGAACAATCGACAAATCGAGCCTGATTGTGGGAGGATTATTTGTATCTATATATTTAGACCCTGTACTTTAAAAAAGTACAAAAGGGTCTATTAAGATTGTGCAAGTCCGAAATGTATGTAACAGGCAGAAGGAGGCGTGGCAGACCCCATAAAGTATTCTTGATCAGGACGACGAGTTGAGTCGATCTAGCCATGTCCGTCTGTCTGTCTGTCCGTCCGTCTGTATGAACACCTAGATCTCGGAAACTGTAAGAGCTAGAGACATCATATTTTCCCCTATAGTGCAAGCAGATCAAGTTTGTTTTAGATTTTTGATACCTCCCCCCCCCCCCCCTCCCCCAAAAACCGCGAAAAACTGCCACACCCACAATTTTAAAGATACAAACTTGTGTTTTGGCATACGATAATCCTATGATAATCTTTATCTGTTCTGTGAATTGTGGCTCAATCGGATAATAAACACCGGAGATATTCAAGATTCAATTCCCTGCAATAGGTAAGGGGGGACCAGCGCGAGCGTATGTGTGTTTGCGTGCGACATTACGATATGTGTGCCTGTGTGTGTGTTTGTTAGCGTATGTGTGTGCGAAGGAAAGTACAGGGTCTCCTACTGTCGGTTGAATCCGACTGTAGCTTTCCGAGTTTTTTTTGTATCTATATATACATATACATATATATAAAGTAGTTTGTTATCACTGACTGATTGGTCATTAACGCACAGCCCAAACGGTAAGACCACTGTTTTAAAGATACAAAGTAGATATAAAGGCAAGTTACAAAAAAGCGCCAAGTCCTCTACCTTTTTTTTGGTGTGGAAATGAGGAATATGTAAAATTAATATTAAATGTATTTACATTTTACATTGAACCGAATATCAACTATATTGCGACCGACGCGAGCCCGAGGTCCTGTACTTTAAAAAGGACAAAAGGGTTTATTAAGGTTGTGCAGTTGACATTTTTGTGTAACATGCAAACGGAGCATGTATAAAGTATATACATATGTACATATATTCAGGCCTCTTCCCATTTACAAATTCGTTCAATCGATTTAGTTTTTGGAAAAAAATGGGGTTTCAAATTTTAATTCATCGTTTTCGATTAGATTCATATTTGTTCCATTTCGAAATATGTACTAGATTAGATCGTGTGTAAGTACAATAAAATTTTCGTTTCTTGAAAACGATACATCGAATCTAGGAAGCCCATTTTTTCAAAACGTAAATCGATTGAACGAATTCGAAAATGGGAACAGGACTGATTGTTAATCTGGACGGCGAGCAGAGTCACTATAGCCATGTCTGTCTGTCCGTATGAACACTTAAATCTCGAAAATTTTAGAAGCTAGATTCACTGTGTTTGATTCATCTAAAGTGCAAGCAGATCAAGTTTATTTTAGATTTGTGATAGCTCCACACAGGCACACATATATATAAATAAGCTTAGCTGAGATGTTCAGACCCAACGTGCTATAAGATAAATTTATGTATTTTCAATTTGACAAACATAATAAAGTTCTAGATGAAATCACTTACTATTACTATCACTTACGGACACGTTTGTTCCAGTCAGAGCATTAGTATTATTAGCCATGAGAGCTCCGTCGATAGTCTCTGTGGCTGCATGTTGTAGCTGCAGCAGAAGCTGAGCCAAAATAGCGGCCGTAAACATCCTAAAAAATTAATGGATGAACAAATGAGAAATACTAACATCTTACTCACTTGAGCGCAATGTAGATAAAGCACAATACTCCATTGAGCATAAAGGGAGTCCGGAAGCAGTTGAACAGAGCACTACGTAGCTTTGGTTTTCTCTTCTCACGCTCAGATACTTGCATCTCTTTGAACCATTCTCTGGGAGGCAAAGGTAAGACAAGATAACTTAATAGATTTGCAGATAATACACTTAAATTACTCACTTCTCAAGGCGATCGCCCAGCGGCTTTGATTCGTCCTCCTTCAAGCACTGTGTGAGATCGTCTGTATTTAAACCGTGCTTCGATCCACGATATAGTAATGGTATAGCCCAAGCAAATAACAATTTCGAGAGCCAGTTTGCCTCGTGGCATGGATTTCTCCACTGGGGTTTGGCGGTGCTATCCATGGTTTATTGATTTTTAGCTTCTCATGAGGCAGCGTGCACTCCGTTTGCCGCCGATCAGTTGATGTGAACTAAATAGAACCTACTCTCATTATTATACAATTACGCGGGCTAACAGCTACAGTTAATCTTATCTTGTTCTTTATATGTATATTATACAAAGTTCAGACTAATAATCTACTATTGTCATATATATGTGAGGAATTGCCGCTTATAATTGAACTACGCGACTTTGGTATACCCTACGATTTGTAATGAAACCAAAATACATATCGCATTCGTGAATCACACCATTCTGTGGCAATTCATCGATGCTATTTTTTGCCCATTATCGATGTTCGTATATGTACATATATGTATGTGAAGTGCATTCCACTGACCCGATTATTGCAACTGTGTCTATAAATAATTCGTATCAACACTTGGTTTATAACTTTGTAAATTTATTTACGATTTTTGTTTAAGTAGTGTAGACAAATGTTAAGTAATTTTGAGGTCACAACCACTAACTACGAGATCCACAGCAACCACAGTTTTAAAGATATTGTGATTCAGGTCTGAATCAGACCTGTTCTGAATAACGAGTCGTTTTGAAAGGGGAAAACAATTTGATTTCGACCGTATACCATATATGTACATGTTAAATTTGCCAAATAGTTTTCATTCCGACTGCTCATAGGCACTCGTTTTCAAAACGAGCATTTTCGGAATCGAAATGTCAGAACAGCAAAACGTTCGGAATCAAAACGATTCCGATCAATTTACTCGGAATCGAAATTCAGAACAGGTCTGATTGTGATTCAGCTGATTCAAGTGGATTATGGTTGCATTCCTATAGGCTATGAATTGCAGCCCAATCGGAAATTAAACGCCGGAGATATTCGATAAATAATTTGGTATACTAGCCAAGACAAGGAGTGGGTATGCGGGTATGTTTCAATTTGCATATATTTCCATGTATACATACATATGCGAATAATATGCGAATTTGAAAATATAAATTTATTTATGAATTTATAAATATAAAGTTCTTTGTCCTAACTGACTGACTGGCCAACATCGCACAGACCAAACAGTGAGACACAGCGACATTATTTTTCGCCAGACAAAAATCTGTTTAATGTGCTTGATAACAAGTTATATCTTATCAAATTACAAGTCAACGTTTTGTTTGCTGCCGAACTGTAATATGGTTTATGGAGTTTATAAATATTAGTGATAACCGCAATAGAAGCGGGCGGTTTAAACTGTTCACTTAATTTAAAGTTTTAAAATTCTATACAAGTTATTTTTTTAACTTAAATGCTGCTGACTAAGAAATCATCGCCATTAACATAGCATACATGAGCATAATAAAACACAGCACAAATAGTCCTTGACTTGCCACTCCCCAGAACAATTTGCCCATGATGAGAGAGAACACAATAAGGCAAAGTGTTGACATTGAACCCAGGGGGCGAAAATTAACTCGAGGTGGTAATGGCTGCTCATAGATCTCCACATTGCCGTTACTCTTTTCAAACCATTGTTCTGACATAGGTGGGCTTAAAATCTGCCTGGTGAATTTGCCGAAGTAGTCTGGCCGATCGTACATCCTCTGCAAGACAATGCCAAACTGCAAGAGATTTGAGTTTAAGACTCGCCATAATTGTTAATGTATTGTTTTAACACTCACTCTATTATTTATGTACTCTGACAAGAAGTGCATCACCTTAACCACTATCGCCAACTCATTCCACATTATTGGCAACAGCGCAGGATCAACAGTGGGCTTCATGCTGGACGCATTCAATGACATTTGATGTGGCGTCAACTTTGAAATATCTAGGAAATCGTTAGAATCAAAGAAGCTAAAATTCTTCAGGGAAGGCGACACTGGCGGCGTAAGCTCCATTGATTGTATATCCTGCATATACAGTGAACCCGGATTTATCTAGATACACAATTTAATCAGTTATGAATAATGAATGCTTCACTTCAACTCAAACTTACACCGAAGATTTTGCAGAAAGCATCGATACATTGTCGCAACACTTCAGGTATGCGGCTTAGATCTTGCAGCATTACTTCATCCTGTGTAGCATTGCTAAGCATTTTGTTTAAAAGATTTTTTATAAATCCCTCAGATCTTTGACGATCTAATATAGTGTTGCGCAGAACTCTTGTATCCTTCAGCACAGTATTTCGAGCTACGCTTATCACATACAAAAACCTGTGAATCTGACCTTGCATTTGTTCACTAAATAGTTTAGGTATATTGGAGCTTAGCAAGGGACTCCATTGGGCGTTGAACAAATTGTTGTGGGATTTACTGTAAAGGATATTATAAAATATTTGAATATTTATAGAAACGATTTTTCGATGGCAATACAACTTTCTTCAAAAGATATTGCTATTGTGCAGTAGAAGATCTCGCTGTACTACAGGGAACTCCTCTTGCTTATCTTCTCTGCAATTAATTTCTTATCATATAATCAAACTTACTTTAATGCGTTAACCTGTCGTTGTGGTGAGTCAAATCCATAGTTGTTGCCAGAATGGGTACGCTCGAAGCGCTGCAGCCGTTCGATTAAATCCTGTTGAGTAAATGTTTTCGCCAGTCGTTGCAGCATGTACGCATTGCGGAAGACAGAGTAGTCTAGGCGCTCAAATCGTGGAAGCAGTTGCATGAATATGTGGGTATAAACGATCAGGTTGTCTATGATGAAGCCATCGAAGTTGCTGCTTATAGGAGGCGAAGTATTAACCTGACTAAAAGAAGTATCTGTTAGCCTGACAGATAATAGGATTGTATAGTTGCAACTTACGTTATGTTAATAGTTCCGAGTGTGTACCGCCAGGGTTGAATGTAGCTGATCCAAAGCTCCAAAACCACTGCTAAGGAGCTATCCAGGGGCCAGCGATCGATAAGACTGCATATAAAGGAGTAAATTCGAGCCTTGACCATACTTTGTGATGCTTTGCGCAAGGAACATAGCGAGCTAACATCTATACGCGCTGCATTGCCAAAGAAGTGAATCTGCTTGATCAGCGTTCGCACTCCCCGTACAAAATCACTGCTAGGCAAATGGTGCTCCGATTCGATGTCATACCGCAGCCAAATATCCACAAAAAAATGCAGCACAGACTCGGATCGCCAAACAAAGGCGCGACTAGCCACAGTACCACTTCCATCTACAGAAGGCGGTGATGCATTACCTCCTCCACCGGTCCCACTTCTACCATCGCCATTGCCGTTGCGGTAAGAGCTGGGCAGCTTGAGATAACGCAGCTGACGTTGTGGTTGCAGCGACTGGACTGGCAGTGGCTGGGGCGATTTTACGCTGCTGCAGAAATTGACTGGTTCTATTATTGCATTCGGCTGCTGTGGCAGAAAGTTATCCAGATATTCCGCTGCTAACAACTGGTAAATAGTTCTACTGCGCTCATTATGTATCTGCATGGCGATGGGATTGATGGTGTGCAGAGGCTGCAGGGCATACAGCGCAAAGTGAAACATATAAAAGTCGAAGGTGTTGAGAGACAGGGAGTAAACTTGATGTTTGAACGGATCTATGTTAATTAGATCTGCATAGAACATGGGCCCAGCTTGTAGCATGTTTACAAATTTGCGCTGTGGATATACGGTAGATAATGTTTTTGAGCTAATACAGTATTTTAAATATATTTACCGGCAAAAGGTCAATATCAATATCAAATTTGGCTGTTTCGTTTAGCAGCCGGTGGCATATGTTCATCCAAATTCCGTTAACACCTAGGAAATTATGTAGGCTTTTAAAGTAATGAGGAGCATTCTCCATTGTTGTTGTGCGCAGTCCCCAGCCCAGCACATTGCAATTAATTCCGAATATGGAGTGTACAATATGTGGATATATTTCCTGGATTTGCCTTACTGTGCAACGCTCAAACAATATTTCTAATTGGTGTAGCTTGTCGAGCAACGGTAAGCTCAACACTGCCACTATGTGGTTCTGCAATAGTAGAAAATTTGTTAATCATTATCATTTTAATCGCAATTATTATTAAAAACTTACATTTAAATTTTCTGGCGGCATTGGTTGAGCCATGTTTCGGCGTGTTTTTGACGACTAGTACATTAGTGCTGGCAAAACTAATATTATCGATGTGTGAAAGCTTGGTAAAATATCGATAAGCTACTTAGAGGGGTGTTCATAATATATCAATTATCAATATATCGATATTTAAATAAAAATAGTTCACACATGTGCGAATGCACAATCGATTGCTCTATCGATCGCCGAAATCTTGGTAAAATATCGATAAGCTACTTAGAGGGGTGTTCATAATATATCAATTATCAATATATCGATATTTAAATAAAAAAAGTTCACACATGTGCGATTGCACAATCGATTGCTCTATCGATCGCCGTGCACTATTCCATCGATAGTGCAGGGTTGTCTAAGAATTTGGTAAAATGTCGTCCATTATTAAATCATACTAAAACTTAATACTTTTTGCTAAATAAACTATTACAGCTTTGTTAATTTTGTAACTTTTTTAATTAAAAACTTTCAATATATGTTTAATTTAACAAACTATCGAAAACAATCGATGGTTTCATAAAAACAATCGTCGGCTATCAGTGACCCCGAATATTTCATCACAGGTGCTTGCGTATTTGTTGTGGAAGATTCATGAATGTGAATATAAATGAGAATGTGATAATATGAGAATATTAAAATATGGGCATGAGAATATGAGAATATGTATAAGAAACTTTTAATATGAGAAAATTAAAGTAAGTGAATATGCAAATTTGAGAAAATATAAATGAAAGTATGGAAATGAGCAAAAGAAAAATGAGAAGATATGTATGATAAAATAATAATTTAATTAAATATTTTGTTTATATTATCGATTTCAACTATAGAACTACTAAAAATCTATTAAAACGATATGTTCGATTTTTATTACGATTGGGTATTTTCGATATGATATTCTATAAGATTTTTTTTATATTTTCCACCGATTATCATAGCTCATTATTTTGACAGAGTGCACATATTGGCAGTGTGAACCTGGTATGGCAAAATGGGTCCCCATTCTTAAAAAAAATTATAACAAGCATAAAATGAACATAGTAATAATTGCAGTTAAGCATATATTCAATCATATTATATATATTATTGAAATTGATTTTAACTTAAACCTGTTTTAAATGTAAGCCAATTTATCAACAATAAGAGCAAATTTAAAAAATTTGCCAAAAAAGCGCTAATTATGGCGCAAAAACGCCAAGTGTGGTAACCGTAAATTTACACGCCGGCTATTATTGTGCTGTATTCATTCGCGTTTTGTTATTATTTGATTTGTACAATTTTGTGGCGTTAAATGAAGCGTAGAAGTCAAAGCCAAGCCCAGACAGGCCAAAATGCCAGTAGCAATCGAAAGGCAAAAGCCGGAACGCTGACCGTAGATCAGTTTAACTCCGATGTGATATGGCAGGTACGGCTTATTGCTTGTGATGAACACCTTAAACGTTTTAATAAATATGTTTGTATTTTTACAGTTAGCATCTCAGTACTGGTCGCCAGAGACCAAGGCAAATCATCTGCCGTATAATGCAGAAATTATTGAACGTATTTATACGGAAGAAATGGTAGGAAGCAAGGGTAGTGCGCGTAGGATCAACATACTGGAGTTCAGCCAGTACCTGGAGCAGTATTTATGGCCGTATTACAAGAGAAAAACAGCTACACATGCTCATCTCATGTCGATTGTGATAATGGCTAATGAAAAGTTTAGAGAACGCGTTGAAGTTTGGAATGTGTTTGAGCAATGTCCAGATGAGTATCCGGCGTTTTTTCGCCATATGCTAGAATCTTGTCTACCTGACCAAGCTACCAATGAGAACAAGAGCACGCTGCGAGAACGTACAGCTCTGTTAATGTTTCTCAATCATTGCTTCAACAGCATGGAAGTTGAGCTGTGCCGTGAGCAGGCTAAGCGGCTCGTCTCCCTCTCCATGTGGCATTGCTTGCAACCGCGTAAGTGTATAATCACATAGATTTATTTCATTTATTGATCTACAATCTTTGTTCCATAGGTCGACGGGAACAAGAGCTGCGGGATGTACCCGAATGGAGAAAGTACTGGAAGCGTTTACAGAAAAAGGAGAAGGATGTGGCTAAACCCGACGTGATGTGGGAACGCCACTTTATGCAAAATCTCATAATTGATTTCCTGAGTATACTTGAACGCATTCCTGATAAAGGCGAGCTAAACAGCAACGTTGTGCAATACTGTGAACGATTTCTTGAATTCATAATCGACTTGGAAGCATTGCTGCCAACAAGACGCTTTTTCAACACTGTCCTAGATGATTGTCACTTGATTGTGCGGGCTCTTATGAGTCCGTTGGTACAACGAGAGGAAGGCAAACTATTTGGCCAGGTGAATATCAGACTTTGTGTGTTTAATTAGTATAAATTAATTACATATTAAGTACAAATCTCAATGTTTAACATTGTTAAACTACAAAAACACTTATCATAGCTGGCATAGTTCCTAAGATTAGCTTAGAGATTATCATGCAGTCCGCCTAATATTGGTAATCAATAGTCATTGCCATTCATGTAGTGCATCTCATCACCCCAATCGCTAGTCGATGGCGGTTCATTGTAGCAGCAGGACTTCTTTAACAAAAACGTTACATGGCGCTGGCGTAGTACGCAGATGTAGAGCAGCAGTGGTGCTTGAAAGGCGTTCACTAATATGTGCGCGTAGAGTAGTCCCTCTAGGCCCAGCCAGGACATGGTAAGGAATAGCCAGGAGAACGACATCACCAGC
This sequence comes from Liodrosophila aerea, assembly GCA_035045005.1. Classification (NCBI taxonomy): domain Eukaryota; kingdom Metazoa; phylum Arthropoda; class Insecta; order Diptera; family Drosophilidae; genus Liodrosophila; species Liodrosophila aerea. The sequence continues at coordinate 109,598 of JAWNNL010000055.1, forward strand.
ACCATCAGTGAGAACATAATGAAGCTGCGAAAACAAGGACATATATTAATGTTAACATAAGCGTCAATCGCACCGCTTTAGTCTTCTTACTTGGCCTTTAGCTTATGCGCAATGCGCCCATAGACAGTACGACGATTGATCAGCTTCCTTGTAGTCACATAGAAGAATATATTAATGATAATTGTACAAGCGATGGGCGCAAAAAATATGCATATGCCAAGCCAGCCAATTGTCTCCTGTTCGCCACGCTTATTTTCCTTCTTGTAGGACTCCGCATCTAGAAAGAAGTGCGCAAACACTGCCAATCCTGCCATGGTACCCGTACAGCCCCAGGCATAAGCCGAGTAGTAACAATACTTCCTGCCATCCGTCACCCGCAAAAACACATTTCTTGAGCGAAACGTCTTCCATATGTAATAACCAAAACTGTTTAGCCAGAAGAATGCGGCAAGCAAACTGATGCACAATATTATATCCGCCACAATGAAGCTCACATGGTTGGTAAAATTGGTAAAGATGCATACCAGATCTGCGGTTTGGCTAACCATCAGACACATGGCAATTGTAGTTACTATATTCCCGACGAGATCTCTGCTAAAAGAAAGACATTTAGAATATAAATAAAGGCTGAAAGTCTTAGCCATTGAAAAGATTTCATAACAAAACGATCATTCGATTAGGTGATTTTGCTCTTAAGATGTTATATCCCTCGCTGAAAGCGTACCTACCTCAGTGTGGGCAATATGAAGTATATAATCGCTATGATTAGTAAGATTATCAGTGATATGCCATGGAATATGGGATTGATTATTTTAACCAGCAGATAGTTAGAGTCGCTCCAACTGTTCTCCTTCTTGGCCAAGCATATGTGGGCAAACAAACTCTGCTTATGCTCTGGAGAGATTGCCTAAATGCAATAAAAACATTTAATAACAATAAACAAATGATTTTCATAATTTAGCTACCTTATCGATACAATATTGTCCTTTTTCGTAGTCATAATAACGCGGCTTTTTCGCCTCTGCCAGATCTTCATCGTAATCCGCCTGTTCGCCCAGCCGCTCTTCTATCTCATCCTCAGTATTTGTATAGTGTCTCAGCTTTCCATCTTCCAGTAACACCAGCTTATCATAGCTCTAGCCAAAGGAAACAGTTAGATTTGATAAAACACTGTCTGTTTTAATACTTACTCCGGCGTAATCCAAAACAGGCCACATCTGTTTGGAGGCACAATTGGGCAGGCCTATGACAAACTTGAAATGTCCAACTGGCCTATTCTGATCGCCACCATAGCTGGCGAACTTCGGCTGGAAGTAGTCTATAAAAAGAATATGTAAAGAGGCATTTCAATTGAAGAGAAGTGGTTCAATGGACGGGTATATAGATGGACAAAGGAAAACATAAATATTTATTACTTCAAATTGAGATTTTGCATTCAGAGTATGTTAACATCATGCAGTGAATGTGAATCTCATTCTTATGGGATTGATGCCAATAAACAGATAAATGTTTGTTTTTAAGGTATTTTCCTTTGATTAACATACTAATTAGACAATTATTTGAAATAAGTATTAGTTGGATTAATGACATATGGAAATGATTTCTTCTACTGCCAAGCATCTGGCAAATATCTTAAATTATGTTAGCAGTGAAAAAATGTGCTTGAAACTGCACCCCACTGAATGCCAGTCACTTCATGTGGCATGCAACAAGGAGGAGTCAAAAATCTATAAAGTTGAATGGCCAAGTTCCATTTAATTGCCACAATCGTTGCCATGGGCAACCCCCGCTTTTGATTTCCTTTAATTCATGGGAGTGGGATTCACTTAAGGGAAGAGTCGAGTAGAGGGGTAAACCTTACCTATTTCAGCGACCTGCTGACATGTATTATTTACGTGGATTTCAAATTTCTCGCAACATTTGTTGACCAACACCAGGCTGGGATCATTGCTCACTGGCAGCTCAATGGATTTCACAGTGGGCTCTTCACTGGCCACATGGGCTGTGACAACTACTAGCCTCAGCGCAGAGAGCAGGGCTAGTAGGGCGCAGCTGCTTTTGGCCAGGTATGGCAAAAAATGCGCGCCAAGCAACATCTTAAACGAATGCAACAACAAATTGAAGCACAGATACAACTATACCCACACACACACACACACAAATACACGGCGTTGTGAACGCGTAATTGAATGCGTCATCAAGGTTGTGACGGTGACTGTGACTGATGCCGGTTTTGAGTCAAGATCATGACTTGCATACCCAAAACTATAGCGACTAGAAAAAACAACGAAAGTCGCTCTATTTGTGTGGAATGATAGCTCTAAACTTTTTATTTTGCTGAATACACAAATTCTTATTTACAAAATAAATGCTTTTGTGCAACTAGCGCGAAAATTCCATTTGGCATCGAGCAAACAGTGAACAAGCTCCGCCGACCAACAACTGACTGAGGAAACCGACTCGGAGTGTGCCTTTGCCGCTTGCTTTGTGTATTGGAACGCTCTCTTAAATTCTAGTTACTGAAACAGACTGAAGCTAGAGAGAGAGAGAGTGAGGCAAGCATTTAGCATTGGCATTGGGCTAAGTGTAGAGTTCGTTCTCCCCTTACCGAAACTCTACACAGCAGCAGCATCAACCACCAAACCACCAAACACAAAAAGAAAAGCAGGGCTTTAAACTGGCTCTCTTGCACTCTCTCGCCTCCCGCTCGCTGTAACACAGTGTGTTCTTTCTTGTGTAAATTGAACGACGGAAATTATCAATTGGAGAGAAGCAGCAGCGACCGAAAGAACCGGCAAAGCAAAGTGTATATGTATGTGTGCATGTATGTGTGATTGAGTCTGTGCCATGGGTAGCGTTGTTTGTTGTTTGTTGTTTGTCTGGCCGTGTGATGACGTGATAAGAGACGGAGCACAACAGCACTTCATCTAGCGCAATGCATGTGCACCAGGAAACTGCAAAGCCAACAACAACAACAACGGCAAGCCCTCGGTGCAATTTAAAACTCGTGCCTCGTCTTTCATTATGCGCCACTTGTCAGCACTTTTGGGCAGGAACTGCTCCCCTCTGAATATTTATGTCTCCGCTGAGAGCAACCGTTTACACACTGCACATCCATAAAACAAAAGCAAATAACAGATATTTGTAAACTACATAAATATTTATACAAATGCATGCATATATATGTATATTTTATATGTATATTTCCATATGTATATTTTAATATTTCAATCTATTAATTTATAGTCTTTCAAGCGCCCTATAATGTTTCGTTAACTGTAATCCATGGGTTAACTGTTAGTTGTGTAGACATTTCTTGTTTTCATGAAGTATTTACCTTAAGCGGCTGTTGCAGACCGGTCCGTCGCCAGACTTAAGGTGGAATAAGAGAGAACGAGAGTGTTTTTCTCAAAGAGAGAGAATTGTGCATATGCATGTATGAATATGTATATGCATGTGTTTGTAGAATACTCGACAGGTAGAACGCGGTAGTAAAACGAACTTACGTTCCATTCAATGCATACGCAGGAGCGGTTTAAGTTGTTTAAGGGCCTTAGTTAGTTAGTTAGTTTCTCTGGTAGGGATCGTGTTCCAGACATAGACCTGTTGGTCCTTACTGACACCGGTTGTGAAAAACCCTCGTGTTGGGTCTACGTTTGGAGACCCGCTGCCTTGGAAAAGCTAATAATTGTCGTTATTCGCCTCCTTAATTGAGGCGAACGTTGGTTTTCCTAGGTATCTCATGCGGGATCTGGTTAATGCTGTGCATCTGCACAGAATGTGCTCCAGTGACTCCGCTTTCGGGGGTAAGACATTTCCTGCAGTCATCATTGACTACTAGGCCCATGCGCTTGCATGGGTTCCCACCATGCAATATCCAGTTAGTAGACCTGTGGCCAGTCTGCACTCCTTTCTCGGGAGTGACAGCAGGTAGTTGGCTAGGCGATCATTCGGTTTTACACACATGATTTTCGTCACTCTGCAGCCTTCCGTGGATTTCCATCTGTTGTGCACCTCAGATGTTAAGGGCCTTGAGTTTATATTAAAATTTACCACATACTATTTAAATGTTTTTCCTTCAGCTTTTAGATATGCTAAAATTTTACACCCGTTTCGAGATTAATGATGTCACTGGAAACTCGTTGACAGATCATGATATGACCCAGCTGCATTATAAAAAGATAACATCGCTGCAGCGTGCTGTATTTGCCAAGTTTACCTCTCTCCGTGTATTCGCCTTGTCCAATGTGGCGACTGTGGATAATCGCGAATCTCTGGAGAAGCACTTTGGCGCATTGGATGCGGATGGCCTTAAGCAAATAGCCTCATTTCTGAATCTTGTCCCAGACGAGGCTGTGGAACCATTTCAATGGCATCGTTTGGATGAAGCTTTTCTGCGTGAGTTGCTTATAACACGCCATGAGAAGCGTTGCTCGCAGCTGGAGGCACTCAATGAGATGCCCTTGTACCCCACGGAACAGATCATTTGGGATGAAAATGTGGTGCCATCAGAGTACTATACGGGTGATACCTGTCTTGCTCTGCCCAAGCTTAATTTGCAGTTTCTCACGTTGCACGACTATCTACTGCGGAACTTCAATCTGTTTCGATTGGAGTCCACATATGAGATCCGTCAAGACATCGAAGACGCAGTGAGTCGCATGCTGCCATGGCAATCCGAAGACGGCGATGTTGTCTTTGGGGGCTGGGCACGCATGGCATTACCAATCGCCTCTTTTGCGGTTGTGGAAGTCGCCAAACCGCATCTCGGCGAGAAGAAACCATCGCGTGTGCGTGCCGATGTAGCCGTAACTCTATCAGTACGTCGCGAGATCAAGGAGGAGTGGGAGAGCCTACGCAAGCACGATGTCTGTTTTCTGATCACAGTGAAACCCACACAACCCTACGGCACCAAATACAATCCAAGGGAACCCTTTGCACCCCAGGTGGGACTGGTTTGTGTGCGTGGGTGCGAGGTGGAGGGCATGCTGGACGCCAATGGACGAGTCATTGAGGACGGACCAGAGCCACGGGTGCAATTACCTGGCGAAAAGCGGTGCTATCGAGTTTGGTTGGACTCCAATCAGTATCGTATGGACATGGATGAACTGGAGAGGGTAAATATTCTATAAATTAGTTAAAATCAAACCAATGATGTTTATTCCAATCTTGTGCAGGGCGAAAATGAAGATGACTACATTGATGTCTATCAGAGCTTTAATATACTTATGCGTCGCAAACCCAAGGAGAACAATTTCAAGGCTGTACTGGAGACGATTCGTCATCTGATGAACACGGAGTGTGTTGTTCCTCCTTGGCTCCACGATATACTACTTGGCTATGGCGATCCGGGAGCGGCTCACTACAGCAACATGCCCAATCAGGAGCGCTGCCTGGACTTCAACGATACATTCCTAGATTTTGAGCACTTGAAGAAAAGTTTTCCGGAATACAAAGTCAAATGTGAATCCCAGGAGGACTGCAAGGAACCGCCCTATCGTCTCATCTTTGAGGACGTGGCTCAAAAACGTGACAGCGATACTGAAACGGAAGAGGAGAGGAGCAATGAACCCATCCCTGTTAGTAAATCTATTGTGGTGCAACCCTACAAGCCGGAAGCGCGAGGGCCCTATCCCAGCGATAAACCTAAGCAGTAATTTAATATTCGCCTAAAAATGTGTATATATGCTAATTTGAGATTGTCTTTTTTTAGGAACTGTATTCGTTTCACACCCACACAGATCGAGGCAATCCGAGCTGGCATGCAACCGGGTCTCACGTTGGTGGTCGGTCCTCCGGGAACGGGCAAGACGGACGTTGCCGTACAAATCATATCGAACATATATCACAACCATCCAAGTCAGCGCACGTTGATTGTGACACACTCGAATCAGGCACTGAATCAGCTTTTTGAAAAGATCATGGCACTGGACATTGATGAACGTCATCTACTTCGTCTGGGTCACGGCGAAGAGGCGTTAGAGACGGAAAAGGATTACAGCCGCTATGGGCGGGTCAATTACGTGCTGGCTAAGCGCATAGATCTGCTTAGCCAAGTGCAGCGGCTGCAGGAGGCGCTGGATGTGAGCGGCGACAATGCCTACACTTGCGAGACGGCGGGATACTTTTATCTTTATAACGTAATGGCGCGATGGGAGAAGTTCCAGAGTCAAATAGAGACACGGAAAGAGTTAAAGGACATACAAAAATTATGTGAAATCTTTGAATCGGAATTTCCGTTTGGAAAATTCTTTCTGGATGCTCCTCAACCTATTTTCCAGGGCGATAGCTTCGAAGCACTTATGGCCATTGCCGAGTCCAACTTCCGATACATTTCTGACATCTTTACGGAGCTAGAGGAATTCCGTGCCTTTGAACTACTTCGCACTGGACTGGATCGTTCCAAGTATCTCTTGGTAAAGGAAGCAAAAATAATTGCAATGACCTGCACACACGCTGCACTCAAGCGCAAGGAGCTAGTGAATCTTGGTTTCCGCTATGACAACATCTTGATGGAGGAATCGGCTCAGATATTAGAGATTGAGACATTTATTCCACTGTTGCTGCAGAACCCACTGGATGGATTAAATCGCCTCAAGCGCTGGATTATGATTGGAGATCACCATCAGTTGCCGCCAGTTATCAAGAACATTGCCTTCCAAAAGTACTCGAACATGGAGCAGAGTCTGTTCACACGCCTGGTGCGATTGGGCGTGCCCACTGTGGATCTTGATGGCCAAGGTCGTGCGCGTTCCAGCATCTGCTCTCTCTATAAGTGGCGCTACAAGAAATTATGCGATCTGCAGCATATCTTTGAGCACGAGGAGTACAGGAAGGCCAATACAGGATTGGCCTACGACTATCAACTGATCAACGTGGATGATTTCAAAGGGGTGGGCGAGAGTGAGCCGAATCCTTACTTCTATCAGGTGAGAGAATATATTTATGTTTTTACTTTATATATAAATAATCTTGTATATTCTTTAGAATCTTGCTGAGGCCGAGTACACCGTAGCCTTGTATATGTACATGCGTCTGCAGGGCTATCCTGCTGCGAAGATATCCATACTGACCACGTACAATGGACAGAAGCATCTTATACGGGATGTCATCAATGCTCGCTGTGGCAACAATCCACTTATCGGCTGGCCACACAAGATTACCACCGTGGACAAGTATCAGGGCCAACAGAATGACTACATACTGATCTCGCTAGTGCGCACAAAGGCAGTGGGTCATTTGCGGGATGTGCGTCGTCTGGTAGTGGCCATGAGCCGTGCCCGTCTCGGTCTATATATTTTCGGCAGAGTTTCTTTATTCAAAAATTGCCTGGAACTGCAGCAAACCTTTAAATTGGTAATAACACTATACTCTCATTATTATTCTTCAACACAAACTAAGCTTTACTTCCTCCACAGCTCATGCAGCGTCCTTTGAAATTATGCCTAGTGCCAGCAGACACATATCCAACGGAACGTTTGATCAGCCAACAGCTACCTAACGACGATTGCAAAACAGTGGAGACCATGTCAGAAATGGCAGAGTTTGTTTATCAAGTGTACATGAGTAAGATGGAGCAGATGAAGGATACATTGCCTTCAGAGGAAGAAATACGAGCACTTCGGCAGCAGTTACCAACTGAAGACGATGATATGGAAGTAGGTGAGGAGCAGAATGAGCCAGCTTCGATTGAAGGTGAGAGCAACAATGGATCGCCTACGAAGCGTGCAAAGGAAACACCTAAAAACACGTCAGAAGGTTTTAAGCCGACTCTCATTGTCAACGAGATTAACGTAGATGAAGCGGAAATGGAAGAGAAGCAGGAGACAACTGAAGAAGCTGTCTCTACAGACACTAGCGAGTCTAAGTTTTAGGTTTTGCTGATGTAATTCATATAATTTCCATAAGTTAAAACAAATCAATAAATACACTAAACACATACAGAATCTACGGGATTCTACTTCTTGGGAGCTGTAATTCCCTCCAGCTGTGCCTTTAGCTGAGCATTAGTCTTCTTGAGGAAGGTTATCTCTTCAGTAAACTTCTTCTCCTCGGAAGCACGCAGCTCGGCATTACGCCGTTCGGCCTGTTCTTGCTTCATCTTCATGTCTGAGATAATTTCCTCGAGCGCCTCTTTGTCCTGTTCAAGGTTCTTGACACGATCACGAAGCATCTCCTTTTCCTCGTGCGCCTGCAAAGCCTTGCGCATACCAAATGCAACAGAGCTGCAATAAAGTGTTTCGTAGGCCTCCATGGACATGGCAATCTCGTCACGGATACGCAACAGCAAGAGTCCGCGCTCCGAACAGTTAATGGTCACCTGCCGTATAATCTCATCTAAAAAACAATCTCATTAAATGGCATATTTAGGATAGACTCTATAGCTTACCAAAGCACTGTGAATATAGCTCTCGACGCACTGGACAGATGCCAGTCTCCCGAGCCTGCGTTTGCTGTAGGCGTGTGTCCAGCATCTCCTGCAAGTTTATCACGTCCTGACGAGTAGCCGGAGTGCTAGATACAGACTGCTGCCACAACTGGCCATCCTCTTCCCAGCAGCGTGGTGGCAATATGGAGTTCAGAATTTCCTCTGTCTCTTTTTTGGTATCCAATAGAGCTCCGGCGGTCTGAGGCCGTTTCATTTCCAACTCCGTCAATGGAGCTCCTTTCTTGTCCGGGTGCTTGACAACGAGCACCGGGTTATTATAGCGGACCAACGTCTGAAATTGGCCGACACCAACTATTTCCATATCATCCATTTTTCTGTTGTTTCTGTGCTAATCCTTAATCCTTAAATTTCAGATAGTTTAACAAACCCAATACATTAAATCGTATTGGATATCAATATTTTGTTTGCTTTTGTTTCAAGTGTAATGCCAATGTTATTTTATTTTTACTTGTGAATAGTTTAAGACTATTTGTTGATTAGAAACACTGAAATACCTTTGTCGAGGAAAAACTGAACTTATAACTGGAAAACTCCTAAGCAACGGTTCAGTGCTGTGGCAACGGAAAATTTCTAACAAATAGCAACAGGTAACAATGGACAACCTGATCACCACTTCTATAATAATTTTCATTGATACACAGTCAGAAGGAGGCGTTTCAGACCGTACAGAGTATATACATACATATATATATTCTTAATATACTTCTGTAGGAACGCGTCTATTTCGGAAACTATATTACATTCGTTAACAGACCCAAATTTAGAATACTTAAGTTTATTTCAAGCCTTGGATGGCACATCCCTTTCACACTAAAATTTATAAGAACGTTAAAAACAAGCACAATTTTGAAAAAATAACTGTCATGCGGCACTTTACTTTAAAAAAGTACAAAAGGGCCCATTAAGTTTTTGCAATTGACATTTGTGTGTAACAGGCAGTAGGCGTAGCAGAGTCCACAAAGTATATATATTCTTGATCAGCACGACAAACTGAGTACATCTAGCCATGCCCGTCTGTCTGTATGAACATTGGAAACTATAAATACTTTAATAATTTTATTAAACAAAAACTAAATTTTTACTCATATTTCACCAGTTGAGTAATTTTCTACCATTAGACAATATATCCAAACATTTTATTTTAAATAAGATGCTATTTGCTAGTTCCTTTATGACACAAAATATTTTAAAGCTTTAAATGAGACCAGTGATCAATGCAGATCGCGATCAATACATGCCACATATGTATAGTATGGCTCCGAAAAAAACTCACAATTCTTTGCATAACAGAAGGAAATTTAGATTTGTTTCTTAATTAAACGAATATCAGAATTTTATCTTGACCCAATTGCAGCTGTGCAATTATCCCCTTAACAGAGCTAAAATGAAAAACTGATTTGGGTTTTATGATTTTTTATTATATGTATATATATATTTATATGTGTTGTGTAATAATATATAGTGTAAATGCAAACAAATGAGTTTTGTTGTATCCTTCCATAAGATACAAATTGATACTTCGATATCGTATAACATTAATAATATTTAACTAAATTTACATCTTGGAATTATGTTAATGTGTTTGTATGAGCAAGTGGGGCTAATTAACCTATATAAACTTAGCACTAATGCTTAAACATAATATGTAAATTGGAAGAGCAAATAATTATAATTTAGTCTTTTCTTCTAATACAAAAATTAATCTATTGCTTGCCAAAATTAAACTAATATCGCGTGGCGTTAATCGAGTAGATGAAAGTGAAGCCTTGTCGAGAGTTGTTCATAGGTAACGCTTACATATTAAACTAGATATCATCATTAGTATCATTATATACATATATAATAGGCATATGTATTATTCGTATATATTATTGTCATTATTTATGCGGGAGAAATTCCACTATGGGGTTTGTGTATACTCTGAGCCTGTACGAAATTGCAATTGGCAATTATAAAAGTTTTTAATAATTTAATACTTGCAATTCATTTAGTTATTGTTACTGATATTTGAAATGATTTCCGTTGTCTATTCAATGGCTTGCCAGATATCTACTACACTGTATATCTGATAACTCCTCATATCGTGTCTTGTGAGTAAATCCAAAGAAATACAGATCAGGTTTTAACTAAACGTAAGCACGGCAAGAAATCGCTCTAGAGTTATCTATGTTGTATCTATAGATAGTCAGATAGCTGCTACATAATTTACAATTTGAGAACTTGGCTGCAGTTTAGATAAGCTCGGCTACGGCATCGTCGCCATCCCGTATGGGTGCTTGGAATGTGGAGCCAGTGAACTCGTACATCTGTCAAGAAGAATCCATATTAATATTAATTTCGCAATACTTCAAAATAAATAACAATTGCTTACAGAGGGAGTTCGATTGTTGCGCAGCGTTGCGTAATCCGCAAAATCATTTCCGTGTGGATGCATACGGGTAAGCAATAGCCCGTTACCGCCCATGCCACCGGCACTAGCGGCACCACCGCTGCGCATAGAACCACCACCGGCAGCACTATTGCTGCCAGAGCCTGCAGTGAGGCGGTTCTGATTATTACGTGGTTGTATGGTGGCATAGGTATTATCCACCGACTGACCATGATGAACCTGCTCTAAGGAGCTTCGATGATCCAGGTGACCAGGTGTATCCGAATTGGATATGTGATCAGGTTCAGAGAAGACTTGCATAGTGAGTTCCTGCTCCTCATAAAGTTTCAGTTTCCTAGGGAAATATAATAATATTAGTTTACAGATGGGAACTATAAGTAACTCTACTTACTGCTCTATCCACAGGGGATTCTCAGTGGTATTTAGATCTTCTATGATTTGCTTTTTGATCAGCGCCTCCTTGCGACGTGTTTCTACTGGCACAGAGAGGTTCCAGTGCTTCAAACAGCAGCACAGTACAATGAAACTAATGACGCCCACAAAGAGCACAATGACCAGAGCCACCAGGCCCGCCACCGCCAGATCAAATTCATCCTGCACAATGGCTATGTAGGCAGGCACCACATTCTCAATGGCAAACCCAGCATAGTAGTCCTGAGGAAAACAATCAATTAGAATTGGACAAGGCAACACCTAAGTAAGCTACTACCTTAAGATAATCATAGTTTCTATCGATGTCCTTAAGGATTTCATCCACTGGCGCAATTTGTTGAGTCTGTGGATCCACGGCATGGAAATAGAGGTCACACCAGTCCATACGAATGCGTCCAATGGAGTCCAGGTGGAAACGTATTTCGTCTACAATAATACGATGCTGTGTAGCATTGCGCAGCTCGGCTATTATCTCCTCTTGCTCCTGGTAAACTTCTTCCGGAGGGCGAGATAGTATGACCCGCACCAGCTGTGTGCCATCAAAGACCCAGATCTAAAGACGATATAGATTAGTAAGTATACCCACTGCCCATCTAAATCTCAACCTACATTCACTTTGGTTATAGCTGAGCGTTGCGGTTGCTCCAGTTCCCTGGCCACAATCTCTAGCTCGAAGCGATCTTGGTTATACTCGGCCATTATGGTATTGGCCGTTATCCGACCATCTTGCGAGATGGCAAAGGGACTGGGCACAATGGAACCCGTTGATTTTGTGGCTCCAAACTTATACAGATTTGAAGCGACAATCATGTATTCAATCTTGGCGTTTTTGCCCTGATCCGCATCGCTAGCATTCACTAGCGTAATGGCCGCATTCATCTTGGCATTGGCATTCACACCGGCGTAGTAGACAGCCTTTTCGAAGATTGGCGGGTTGTCATTCACATCCAGCACTGTGATAATCACCTTGGCCACTGTATTATCCCGGCTCAGCGTTTTAATGGAGAATGCCGCGCGCTCCTCCTCGGATATGTGCAAATCCGACTTAATGCTAGCCAATATATACAGAGTAAACGCATCCGTCTCCTCACGGTCTAGGCTTTTGTTCGTAAAGATATCTCCCGTTATCTTATCCACATAGAAGGCGCCGTCCTCGTTCCCCAGCAGCATGTAATAAAATATATCCCGATTATGTTTACTCCTTGATGCAGCCTGTATGTGTCCCACTTTAACATCTCTGCCGCTGTTCTCATTAATCGACACCTTGTATGGATTAACACCGTCCGGAAACTCTGGCCTATTCTCGTTTGCATCCACAATGCTCACGCTCAGCAGGCGCAACGATTCAAACGGTGGATTACCGGCATCACGTGCCACCAGTATGATGTCATAGCTGAAAGATACAAATCAGAGTAAAGCAGATTACGATAACGAATGATTACAGGGTGATCAACTAAGTCTTACTTGGCTCGTGTTTTTCGATTCAGTTGCTGTCTGGAGCGTAACTCTCCACTAGCCTCATCGATCTTGAACTCTGCCGTTTCTTGGACATTCTGATTGTTCACCTGAAGATGATAGCTAATCTTGCCGCTCTCGTCAGTATCATTGTCCAATGCCTTGACTGTGAGTAGCAGATAGTTCGGTTGTACAATATCACCGGGAATTTCAATAGTGGCATTCGACAGAGCCGGAATTAAAAATTCCGGACGATGGCGGTTCACGCGTAGTACAGTTATAATGGCTGTAGCCGTGCTCTCCATTGTGCCCGATCCCTGCGTGTCTCTGGCCGAGATCAATAGCTTATACACGCCATGTTTACCGCTTAAGCTCTGCGCGGGATAGATAATACCGGACTGTGCATCTAGTCTGAACAAAGCGAGCTCATTTCCCGACGTAATTATGTATCGCACATCTCCGAACAAGCCCTCATCCAAGTCTATGGCCTGAACTTGGAGCAAAGCTGCCGGTGGCTGATATGCCGCATTTTCCGACACGGTCGAGTTATAAACTGCTCGAGAGAATACGGGCGCGTTGTCATTCACATCCAGTATATTTATGTGGATCTAGAAAAAGGGGGAGACATATCAATCGAAGCTTTTTTGGACTAGTGGCTGTTTTTTTACTACTTACTGTTGCCGTTGCCGACTTTTGTACTGTGTGCGGTGCTTTATCCTGAGCTACAACTGATAGAGTAAGCTCCTTGATCTGCTCCCGATCTAGAATTGATTCATTGGCGACCATAACGTTTCCCGTGTAGGCATCTATACTAAAGTACTTCTTATTCTCCCCAATGAGAGAGTAGAGGAGCTCCCCAAAGAGACCAACATCGCCATCGTGGGCCTCCACCTTGCCGGCTACCGTTCCACGCGGAGAGTTCTCCGTGATGTTGAAATAATACTCGGATTGAGTGAAATGTGGTTCATTATCGTTCGCGTTGATTATGTCCACAACAACGTCTGCCGTCGAGGTTAGGGCTGGTACACCTGTATCGCTGACCGTGACCATAAACTTGACCTCCTTGACGGCTTCATAGTCCAGTCGAGCAATGGTATAGATAACTCCCGTGGTACGATTAATGCCAAAATAGTCGTTTGCACTGATGTTAAATTCACCAATGCTGGAATCCTCATCAATGGCCAGCAACGTGGTGAGCACTGTGCCCAGCGGTTGCTCTTCGGCCATCTGCAGTTTAATCACTGGCTGCTCGGGGCTCCAGGGAGCATTAAATCTCTATAAGGAAAGAGTAAGAACAGTTTAGTTACGAAATGAATGTCAGTTGCTAATTGTTTTTGTTGGCTTTCTCATACGACTCTGGTTTTCAAAATGGTGCAAGAAATGTCCCTCGGCAAGCTGAAGTTAGTGTTCATTAATATTATGGCCATATTATACAAGGCGACAGCATTAAACGTGCATCGATTACACTCTGATCTGCGCGAGGTCAAGGTGGTGGTCAATCAGTCTGCCAAGGAGGATGTCTGGATAAGGGAACTTTTTATATTTCTTGTATCTGCTTTGATTTTGATGCGCTTCCTACTCTGCTTCGTTGGATTGGCATCGAATATTGTGGCAATGTGAGTGAGAAGTACACATCTATTCGGAAATATGCTATATCTATCTGCCTCTATCCGTAGTTACCCCATATTGACCAACTCTCAAGCGGAACTACTCATGCCCACAATTATTGTGCAGATCTTCGACAGTGTCGTCTTAAACATCTATGAGATTGTTCTGGGCTATGCCTGCTTCAAGTATCTTCATTCTCAGAGCTTTGCCGTCTTTGTCATCTTCTTGGCCAAGATGATTATCAAGACTACCTGCTGTATATCTGCGCTGTAAGAACACTTCCTCCTCCTGCTCTCGTCTCTTTCCCTAGGATTCTATCACTAATCCCCATTTCTCACAGCAATATCTACTTGGAAAAGCATCATCAGCTGACCTCGTCTGACTTTTCGGGAAATGGCGCAAACTTGGAACGGGACAGCACAGAGGAGTTCGAGATAAGCCATCAACATTTTCGACAACAATAGAAAAGCAATAAAAAAATTGCAGAGTGAACTTGAGATTGTTACCGGCGGTATTTTATTGACATCGATGATCTGAATGATCAGCAACCCGCGTCCCTGCTGCACATTGGGCGCTGTGCTGTCCGTGACGAGCACATTCAGTCGCATGACAGCAAACAGATTACGATCCAGGGGACGATTAACCACAACTTGACCATTCCGCTGGATGGCAAAGTATTCCTTAAACTGTTCGCTCTGAGGCAACTCTTTGCCCTCCTTGTCAATGGCTGTGATGTCATCAGTGGCTGCAAATTCGAGAGCCGTGTGCGTTGGAACATCTGGATCGAGGGCAATCAGCGTGTGCACCAGCTGACCTGTAGCTGCATCTGCACGCACCTCTGCATGCTGAGTGGCTGGCACAAAGTAGGGATCCTTGTCATTGCTGTTCTGCACGTTGATAGTGAGCGTGGCGGTGCCCGTAAGACTGGGTGTCCCCAGATCTGCCGCTTGTACCTGCAGTTCGTATGTATTGCGGCGATCATAGTCCAGCTTACGGGACACGAAAACTTCCCCGGTGCGCTCATCAATGCCAAAGTCATCGAAGCTGCCCTTCTGTATGCGGTACCTCAGCTCAGCATTCTTACCGGTATCCAAATCCGTGGCCTTCAGCCGCTCCACACTGGTGCCTATCTCCGAGTTCTCCTCGACCACAGCACTGTAGCTTTCCTGCACGAAATTGGGCACATGGTTATTCACATCCCTAACCTTCACATTCACACCACAATTCGCAGTGAACAGCCCGTCATTCGCTTCGACCACAAATATCAGCTGTTCGCTTTTCAGATTAGTCACATCTAAGTTTGCATTTGGTCGAATGCTGATCTGTCCGCTCTGCTTGTCAATCTCAAAGATGTTCTCAATCTGTGGCGATCCAACAATTCTGTAGCTAATGCTCGACATAGTATCTGCATCGCGTGCTTTGACGACTAATGGCGAATCGAATACCAGTGCTCCTTCGTCCACACTCGCTCTGTACAAAGGACTCTCGCATACGGGTGGTGAATCATTGGCATCCGTCACGGAGATTCTTAACGACACCACTGAAGAGGAACCCTGGCCATTGTCATCAGTAGCCTTAATAACAAAAAAACAATCACAAGATTATTATTGTATGAATATTAAAGATAATGAGTAAAGTCATCATTAGATAGCCAGTGGATTTTTATACTATTAAAATAAACCCATAAAGCTTGATTTAGGTTCATAAGATCTGACCTTACCGACACAAATTTTAACTTTTTGGCTTACTTCGAATGTCTTTAAAGTATGTTTAACAATTAATTCAACTATTAGTCAAGCCATTTCTTATTATTATTGCAATAGTTTATAGACGTCTTATTGACTATACATTATTGCGCGTTATGTACACTTCGATGTAAGGTCTATAAGCTAAAAACTCCACTGAAGATTACTTTTAATTTCACAAACATTATTTCTCATTTCTTAAGCTCTCTTCAACAGTCGCTTCACCTAGTTAATTAACCCAGATGTAGATAATAAATATGTTTTATTTGTTTCTGGCTTGAGGTTTACTTTGTCTTTGTTTTTCTCGCTTATTTGTTAATGCCTTGTATTCACCTTGTATGACAAGAAGTACGTGGTCTCCGTTTCATAGTCGAGACACGTCGCCTGCGCCAACTTGCTGTCGTCATTAGCTGTAGGTAAAGCAGGAGCTGGCTCATGCCCAGTCTGAGGCTGGGATTGGGGCTGTGACTGGGACTGGGACTGGGACTGTAGTGGCATCTGCGTGATTAACGTATAGTGCACAGAGGGCTCTGTGTTAATCTCACGCAGCTCTGAGAGCATTTCAAGTGCGTGAGCATCAGCGGAGTCGTTCTCATTCCCATTCTCATTCAGATTCCCATTTACATGCTCTTGCTGTTCCTCATACTCATTGGAATGAAGGTCACGTCGCTGGCGCCTGTTGCGTTGCGCTTGACAATCGGCGAGGCTAATGACACCCGTTAGCGGGTTGACATGAAATAACTCGGCTCCAGTGCCGGAGAGACCGTAACGTATGCCGGCATCCCCGAAGCTGCCGGAATCTATATCCTTGGCGGTAATCGTCGTGATGTACTGACCGGGCATTGCCGCCTCCGAGATGCTGGCCGAGTAACTCTCCTGCTCGAAAGAAGGCTTATTGTCATTCGCATCCAGTACGCTGACGGTAATAGTGGCCGTGGAGGACAGCTTTGGATTGGTGTCCGTCTCTTCAGCTATGACTAGTACAATAAACTTGCGCTGATTGGGATTCTCATAGTCCAAACTGCCGTTGGCCACGCGTATGTTGACTTGAGAATAGCCTGCGACTAGTTTTGGTTCCACATCAAACACTCCAGAGACATCTTCCAGGCGCAACGCAAACTTTGAGTTAATACCAACATCAGCATCACTCACACTCATGTCCAATGCTAGAGGTGTACCCGGCAGTGTGTTCTCGTCCAGTGACACTTCGTACTCCTTCTTATTAAATGTGGGAGGCGAATCATTGACATCACGTATTGTCACTGTGGCACGGGCTGTGGCTGAGGTCAGTGGATCATCGCTGGGTTGCCCATTCACCAGCTCACGTGCGCGTATCAACAGTGGAATGAGACCTGTGGAATCAGTTAATGCCTCACGATCCAATGGCTTAGCCGTACGCAGTTCTCCGCTGTGCGCGTCCAGCAGGAAATAATCGTTGGGATCTGCATAAAAATCAATGGATTAGTATGTGTCATATGAAATACTTATAATTTAACTCACTGCTCAATAAATCGTAGACTATTTTACGGGGCTCCCCAGTATCGCCATCTCTGGCATGTACAGTGAGTACCAGGGTGTTGATTGGACTGTCCTCATCGATGACAGTGGAGAGTGAACCCTGGAACACTGGAGGCTTGTCCTGGACATCTTTGACTCGTGCCTCAAATGTCGTCTGGGTCTTATGAACGCCATCTGTGGCTTCAATCTGGAAGTGGTAGATCATGCGCTGGTTATAGTTAAGGCTACCGTTCAGCACCACTGCGGCGGTCAGCACTGTCGCTTCACGGGACAACAACTGCAGACGGAATCTGTAAGACGTTCGATAAGTAACTGAATTTCTTCATAACTAGTGAAAATGGTTTTACTTGCTGCAGGCCTCAGGACTCTGCTGCTGCGGTAAACATTTTAGATCTAAGCTATCGCCAATGGTATCGCGATCTTTGACTAAGATCTTATTGAAGATGGTAGTGCCCACAGCTGCATCCTCGTTCACATCAGCCTCGTAAGGAGTCTGCGAATAAATAGGTCATCGATAACGATAATCGCTGTAAAAAAGTGTTTATCACTTACATTTTGAAATTCGGGCGGATTGTCGTTCTCATCTAATATTATAAATGTTATAGGCTGCTGCACCACATTGTCTTGTTCCGATTCACCAGCTGGATCTACACGATCTCTTATTGATACTAGAAATGTCAAACTGCCCGTTTCTTCGCGATCCAAGGGTTTTACCAATGTTATATTTCCCGAAACCGCATCAACACTAAAATGATCCGATCCGATCGAGCTAAAGGTAACATTGCTACCCTCCGGATCGTAGCCCTCCAACCGGAAAACCACTGTACCCACGGGCACATTCTCATATAGTACGATATTGTTTAGTGTTTCTGTAAATACGGGCGGTAAGTTCGTTTCACCTGTAAAAGATTTAGAGTATATGGTGAATTTACCTTTTTAGGGAACTCAAGTATCAAACACTGTTTTTTGAAACCGTACAAAAGGTTCTATTAAAATTTTGCATTTAACATTTGTGTGTAACAGGTAAAAGGAAGCATGCAGTATAAGGATATATTAGATAATCAATTTTATGTATGGGCATATGATTATTATTATGATTACAGTATGTGTAATAGCTGCTTTGACTGATCGACACCCGAGGCAACGAGTTGCGCCCAACTGTACGCCCTGTACTTTAAAAAAGTAAAACAGGGTCTATTAGGTTTGTGCATCTCAGAAATGTATGTAACAGGTAGAAGGAAGCGTTTCAGACCCCACAAAGTATATATATTCTTGATCAGGACGACGAGCTGAGTCGATATAGTCATGTCCGTCTGTCTGTCCGTAATAATAGATCTCGGAAATTGTAAGAGCTAGAGACATCATATTTGTCAGTTAGATGCCCCTATAGTGCAAGAAGATCGAGTTTGCGTTAGATTTTTATATCTCCCCTCCTCCCCCGCAAACCGCGAAAAAACATCACAGCCACAATTATGAAGATACAAACCGGTCTTCATCATACAAAGATCTTATGATAACCTTACATAAGATCTTATGATAACCTGTAAATTGTGGCTCAATCGGATAATAAATACTGAAGATATTCGAGATTAAAGTTTTCGTACTAGGCAAGGGGGAGCTGCGAGCATGCACATAATGTGTGTATATAGTATATGCTATATACATAAGTGTGTATGAGTTGTTGCGCCTTACTTTGCAATATGTGTGTATGTGTGTATTGTTAGCATTAGCTGCTGCAAGGGAAAGTACAGGGACTCCTACTGTCGGTTGCATCCGACTGTTGCTTTCCGCCGAGAAAATTTAAAAAGCTAAAAGTCTAGAGTCGTTGGGATACTCTGCACTTGCTTAGCCTTAACTATATTAGCAGCTGCATCTAAGACGACGGAGCGGAGTTATTAAAAATCTAAAACAAACTTGATCTGCTTGCACTATGGGCGAACCTAACTGTTAAATATTATGCTTAATATTGTATGCTATTCCTTCTGCATGTTATACACACTTGTCAGTTGCACTAACTTAATAGAGCCTTTTGTACAGGGTTAAAAAAAAATTGATCATAAAGATATTCAAACATCACAAAGATAAATTTTACATGATATACCTTAATCTTGTGGAAATTTAATTGAAATATTTATTACCACTAATCAATACCAAGATTGAACATTTTTAATAGAACAAATCAGGATTTTTAAACACAAATAGCTAAGACCAGTTATAGTTTGTATTTAATGTTCGATTGGTCCGAAACTACTGTGAGTCCCGCTCGCCAGTATATTCAAAACAGAATGCAAATATCCATATAGAGAATCAATTTAAGGCACTTACTGCGTACTAGCCCCGCTGTCAGGTAGATGATAAAGAGCACCAGCGACCAGTTCATTTGGATGGCTGTAAAAAGAAAAGGAAAAAATGTTTATTTTACTTATACATTTTGTGCTAAAACGTGTAAGCATACTAAGCTAAATTCCAGATTAAAATAAACTGCGAAAATGGTGTTAACTTCTTTTCACTTTAGCATGTTTTCCTCTCCTTTGGATTTGCATTTCGGGGTTTTTTTCTGATTTTGTTTCTTTTCGGCAATTTGTTGTGCAAACAAACAACAAAGATAAATTAAATTTCATGTTGAAAATTCAATTAGCTGACAACACAAAAACAGCAGAAAAAGTGGACGCGTGAGGGGGGGCGGGGTAAGGGGCATAAACGGGCGACAAATGCGCCGGGCTCCAACAATGGCCATAACAATATAACGACACTGATGACAACACAACAACAACAACACAACAACAACGACAATCACAACAACATTGTGCCAAAATTGTGCACTTTAAGTCAAGTCGAAGTCCGGTGTGTCCAGGCTTTCCCGGAGACTTTCATACGTATGCTTAAAGGCGCCAGCGCATTAAATGCCTACGGGCAGACACGCACGACCAGCTAAAGGCTTATGGCCATGCTGGTGCCAAATAAAAGGGGAGGGTGGGAGGTAAGTATCGGGAGAGAGACATTCCTTACTTATCTGGCAAGCAACAGTGTTGAATGTATGTTCACTCTCACCTACAGACTGACCAGACCGAGTATGGGTTTATGAACACAGGTTTCTATATTTCATAAACGTACTACTTACCCAACCAGAAGTCAATGCATAACTATGTAAATGGTTACATCTTGTTTCGGTATTTAAGGTTGGGACTAGCTAGTATATTTTTACGTACGTATGTATCCAACAACCATGAACATAGAATATAAGATATATATTGCAACCGTCACAATATGTTCAAGTATGGACATAAGGAAATAAACATATGTATAAGAAATATGTAAAACTACAAATGTATGTAACAGGCAGAAGGAGGCGTGGCAGACCCCACAAAGTATATATATTCTTGATCAGGACGACGAGCTGAGTCGATCTAGCCATGTCCGTCTGTCCGTCTGTCCGTCTGTCCGTCTGTATGAACACCTAGATCTCGGAAACTGTAAGAGCTAGAGACATCATATTTGGCAGTTAGATGCCATTATAGTGCAAGCAGATCAAGTTTGTGTTAGATTTTTGATACCTCCTCCCCCTCTCCCAAAAACCGCGAAAAACTGCCACACCCACAGATACATTTTGGCATACGATAATCTTATAATAATCTTTATCTGGGCTGTGAATTGTGGCTCAATCGGATAATAAACACCGGAGATATTCAAGATTCAATTCTCAGTACTAGGTAAGGGGGGAGCAGCGCGAGCGTATGTGTGGTTGCGCGCGACTTTACGATATGTGTGCATGTGTGCGTGTTCGTTAGCGTGTTATTATAGTTTTAGTTTTTAGACCATGTACTTTAAAAAAGTACAAAAGGGTCTATTTAATTTGTGCAAATAACATTTGTATGTAACAGGCAGAAGGAGGCGTGGCAGACCCCGTAAAGTAAATATATTCTTGATCAGGATGGCGAGCTGAGTCGATATCTATCTGTCTGTCCGTCTGTCTGTATGAACCCCTACATCTCGGAAACTATAAGAGCTACAGACTTAACTTTTTTTTGTTAGGTTCGGTTGCGTCCGACTGTAGCTTTCCGAGTTTTTACAATTTAATTTTTAATATTACACTAACTTTTTAATATTACACTAACTTTATTTTAGAGCTTTTGTCGTACTTGAGTTAAGTAATTTCTTCTCGGTTTCTTCATTTTCTTTCTTGATTTTTCTCCCTGCCTATGTATATGCTTTATGGGGTCTGTCACGCCCCTTGCTGTCTGTTAGGTAAATTTTCCCAAAAGGTTAAAAGTATAGCTGCCACATCTTTCTATTTGAATGTTACATCTTTATTGCGAGAGTTGCCTTTTTATAATTTATGCAGATTAAAGATTGTTTTGTGGATAAATTAAATTCATATTCAACTAGTGGCTGTGACTGCAACATTTAGTTGCAACTTCATGCTTGTTTGTGCTGACTCAACACACACACACACATATATGTATATGTCTGCCTGTGTGTGTGCGTCCGTGCTTAATAGCATTTTGTGCTGACATGAACTTCTTGGTCCCACCTAATAGACAGTTGATTGCAACTGTGCCATGCCAGTAATTTATGATCATTTGAATTATTATTTCTGCTAACACACACAAACAGAGACACGTGTTCATGTCAGAGGATTATCTATGCAGATTTCTTAGAATTAAATAGACATGTGTTGGCATAAATAGTTAATTTCATGGCAAAAGGATACCATAACGTTCGCCTTGGTTGACCTTAAATTTCGTAGAAATGTTAAGGATAATACGATTAGAATATGTTATTTATTTGTGAACAGAAACAAACACAAATAAGTTTATAAAGTGTAGTATATAAATAATACGTGGGAACACGATTTCTAAATTTTTGCTACTTAGTGTAGCATACTTTTTGGCTGTAAGTTCCAAAAACTGTTGTTCAATGAAATAAAAGCTTTATTTTGTATATTTTATCATTTATTTCAGATTTAAAAAAACCTAATCGTATTTAAAAAAGATATCTTCAATTTTGTATTTTTAATTTCAATCTAAAAAAAATATGTACAATAAATAAATGAACAATATATGAAATGTGAAATTAAACAAAATATTTACTCTTATTTGTACATCCGAACAAAATATTGCAGCTCCATTTATAATAAGATTTAAATAGGTTCTTTGTCAAGCAACAAGAGTATAATATTACGTAAATTATCTTCAAAATTGTAAGCCAATATTTCCGTGCACTTTTGCCATGAATTTTCCCTTAATACGCTTAGTTCTTTAGTCCTTAAGCAGTTCAACCTCGTGTACGCAGTGTAAGTAAATACTTGGGGCAATCCATCAAAATCATCAAATTTCAATCATATATGAGAGGGGTGCACAGGTTAAACGTGTGTGTGTGTGTGTATGCATGTGGGTGTGATTTCCCTGTTTCCTGTGTGTCGATACTTGAACCTGTTGATGGATTTTCGCCTCGAGATTCAAGTCCTTGAAAGAAAGAGTTTTGCTGAATGGGTTACTCGCTCACCCACTCAGTCTTTTGGGAAGCTCTCCTCTCCACTTTCATACTCATACTCATACTTATTCTTCTCCTGCTTAAGCCATCATCATAAAACGTAAGGTACACCTGAAGTCAAATTTGCTTTATTGCAACAGGACAGAGAGCGAAAAAGGGGGTGAGATGTGTAGAAGGGGAAGGGAATCTCATGTTCCCATTGCGCATCGCATCGCCGTTGAGTGCTATGTAAACTTGAGGTTCGTGTGCCGTAATCCGTAATCCTTCATGGAGATTGCCCCCTTCTGCTCAACATTTCTCCTGCCATCTTCACTGTGCCAAGCATAATAAATCATATTTATTTAAAATAAATTGTACTTCGGCTGTGCCATACTGCTCCCTTGTTCCGTTGTTCCTTGTTCCTTGTTCCTTTCTTCCGCTTTGCCGTTCTACAATATTCGCAGCCAAATCACTTCATTCAGGGTCTGCGTGCAATAATAATTGAATTATGTTCGCATCAGAAACTCTTTTCTTCCTTTCTCCATCTCAAGGCTCTTGACTTTCCTCACTTCTTACTTTTGCATCTTGTTGCAAATTTCTGTTTTGCGCTTTTTATGTTGCATACTCTTTGATGGGGAGCCTCGAGGAGTGGGGTGTAATCCAGCTATTCCAACTTGCAAGCTTCAAGTTAAATGTCGACCCACTAATAACATTTTCATCTATCTACACTTTGAGAAATTGAATGAAAGACGTTTTATCCTTTTATGAACTTGGGTTTAATTACCATCTAGCCTAAGGTAGAAAAGTTAATAAAATACTCAGGGAGAGCTGTGCTTAAACTGATTGTGAAATGTACATTCAATCGTTAACATATCTAAATGTTACTTTAATGTTATTTGCTTTTTTAAGTGTATGTATTTTTATAGTCAGTTTTTTATTCTCCCTCTCTCATTGCATTATAGCAACATAATAAAAATGTCAAACTCCTTATCCTTGTGTCGCCTCTTGTAATACATCTTAGTCAAAATATGTTTTTTATGTCCTTTATGTTCTTTTTGCAACATTCCTGCCAAGCTTATTTTCTTGTGTCTGCTCCTCCTGCCGTTTGTATACCCGAAATTCATTGCGAATTTATAGATAAGGGTATACTTGGCTTAGACAGAAGAACTCAAACGTTCCTTATCGGAAAGTCTACGTAGGTGATTTGATCAAGTTTTCTCACCTTCCTTAAACACCTTAAAAAGCACAGTTTTAAGGAGAAAGTTAATTAATTTATTTTTTAATATCTATAGTTATACTTTAGTCTATTATCAAAGCTAAAAGTTATTCATAAATTATTACCGTACCGTACCTGAATGTAGAGTATTTTGCTATCGAATGCGACCGACTGATCGGCGGCATATCTACTGAACTACTAACTCATTTGTATTTGTTTTTTGTGCAACATTCGCTATGAGCTACGACTGACGATGATGATGAAAATGAAGATGATGATGAAGATGAAGATGATGATGATGACGATGATGTCGTGTCGTGTCGTGTCGTATCGTGTCGTATACGCAGAGTTCACAAAGTGCTCCACTTAAGTATGCTATGTAAATCACCTGTGCGAGCTGAGTTCTACACCAATTCCTTATTCAAGTTAGTTCCGTTCCGTTCCGTTTCGCTTCTGCCTTGTAGCTCTCTCTCGGTATTGGGCTCCATCACTCTTTGACCTGTTTAACCTCATCATTCACAGAGCAGAACGTTGAGCGCGTGTGAGTGCTGACATTTTTTCTTTATGTCCTGCATTTTGTTTGGCCCCAGGCAGTTGTCACTCATCGTCTCTGTCTCCTCTGTTTCTCTTCATCTCTTCAGCAGTCGCCAGATTCTATTTAAACGACATTATATTCAGTTGCCGCCTGGTCTTATCTTTAGAGCTTACTTTCCTCTAGGGTATTAGCATTCTAGAAACAGTAGCTAATGCCATGTAAGGGGTATATTAAATGCAGGCCCATAGGCAGAAGAGCAATAAATAATATTTGTTCATTATGTATGCTAACCGAGTATTTATCCATGCAGACAATATGTAGATAATTGTCATTCTAATTGTTATTATCACATATTTAAATTGTGGCCCATGAGATAGCATAATAATTTATGGCATTATGACCGTGCTTATCCGCTGCACGCGCCACCAAAGTAACAAATCGCAAACAATCCCTAAATTCTCCTGTAAATTGAAAACGCTAAAATACTATAGAATATTTTTAATATAAATATTTAAAATTTAATGGTATACCAAGCACATAAAGTACAGAGAAATCAATTCTTCAAAGTTCTAAAAGAAAATTATGAATTGATATCTTTAAGACATATTGAACTTCGTTTAAGTCTCACTAGTTTCATCTTCTTTCCTTACTCCTGAGCTCCTCAGTTCTGGTCAGGATTATTTCAGTTTGAAAATCGTTTTCCTCTTCTTTTTACAGGATATTTGCAGATTTGTTCATATGCTTTTCAACTTTTCAACGCCTGACTCGCATTCAAATTGCCCTTTTTTATATGCGTCGTTTGTTTTATTTCACGCGACGCTTTCGCTTTCGCTTTCACCTCTCGCAGCCCTGCACCCCTGCTCCTCGCTGCCCCTGCCAACGGTTCAGTGGTATCGTTCTCTGTGGCTCAAGCGGCCTTTTCTTAATTTATTCATAAGCTTCGTGGCAGGCAGGCGGCACACATCTTGAGTGGCAGAGAATGGCTGAGAAGAGGGGCAACAGCATTGCTATTACTCATGTGGGGCACACACACTTCATGCTCTCTGGCCCTACTGCACCCCTACTGCTCCTACCTGCAAAAGCTCCCACACTCAACACTTAGCATTTGTAGCAACCACGTGCGTGCGGCATCGTAATTCAACGCCAGCCTGTTTGTTTAGCTCCGGCAGAAGCCAGTTTGAAGCAATTTCCTTCAGACTGTGCCACCACCTGCAATGCCACTCCCCCTCCCCCTCCCTTCCATCTCTAGTCTATCATGCTCCTTTTAGCTTATATAATTACGCTTTGCATGTTTTTATGCGGAGAGCGAAAAACAGAGAGTGAGAGCCTTGTGCTTATTTCGCATTCACAACATTTGCGACAGTTTAACAAATTTCGGAATTTAAATTTGCAACTTGCATTATTATTGGAAGTGGCACAAGTAAACCCCCCCCCCCCCCCACGTTGTTCCGTTGTTGTTTTTATGCTGCTGTTACTTAACTTTAGCATAAATCTGTTTCCATTAATCGTTATCACAGCCTCACACGAAGAACAACACAAAGTTTTCTTAAGTTTATTTTCAAACAAGGTCTGAAAAAAAGAAAAGATTCACATAATTATGAACACTACGTGACGTATTGGAACAACTTGTGGAGGCTTAATGAAAAGCCAAAAAGCAGCTCGAGTTAAGTATTACCAAGTTTTCCGCTTGCACTGAGGCAACCATTGTTGTTTTTCCCACGAGCATTAAATGGGGAGCATTAAACTACCCTGAATCACTCGAGAACCATCAGGTGGGTAAGCCGAAAGTTAACTTAAAAAAATAATAAAAGTAAAAAAAAAGCGGTGTCAAAATGAAATTAAAATTGTTCTTGTTTCTTCTCCTTCTTGCATATTGAGATGCGTTAAACAGTTGAGAATTCTCTGCGCCATGGCGATTGTTCAGATGTCTACCCCGAGCAGGGCGGAAGTTTCAAATTGGTTTTATGTTGAGGCGAAATGAGTGACTCGACTTCAGCCCCAAACTGGGCACCTCCATGTGCTTGGAGGTGGAACAGGGGTAGTGCTGCCAGTTCAGTGCCAGGAAATGAAATTTCTTGCGAATTCCTTTTTTATTTCATGTTTCTTTGCTCAACTTAATGGAATGGTAACTGCCAATAGGATAACTGCGAGCCTGAGCACTGGGAGAAGATTTAGCAGGGGACACCATGGGTGACTTTGGAGCCTGAGGGGTTCTTTTTATTTGCTTCTGGATCCCTATTGACAAGTGGCCGCTTAAGACTTTGACTGCTTGTCAAACACAGCAAATGTTTTGAAATATTTCATGTACTTGACAATATGCGAGCCAACTAAATCGAACCACCTCACCATTTACCCATACCATTGCACGATTCCCTTGTTGTACTGGACCTGCTGTGAGGCTGATTTAGTCCACAACAGGAGGCAATGATGCTGTGCGCCATTGTAAAATGTTGAAAAAATAAATAAATAAATCACAGTAATGTATTGGTTGTATTTATTTTGACAACATAACATTAGCTAAGTTTAACCCTTAGCTGGCACTTGACTAATTGACCCTGAGTAATATGACAAAAGAAAATGAGTTTAAGCCACGATAAATGGTAATTAATGCTCGAATTCTTCCCGGAAGGCTACAGTCGGACGTACCCGTAGCAGGAGATGTATATGGGCATTTCCAGGGGTCGCGAACGTACGTTCGTACGCGTTTAATGCAAAAATAAAATAGAAAACAAACGTTTTCTGAAAATTTTCTTTTGCTTTTTTATAGAATTTTGGTAGCTCTTTGTTTATTGTAAATGATGGGGTTTATCGAGTTTTCATTTTTTAAATATTGGCAAAAAAAAACATGCGGTCGCAAACGTACGCAAAATGGAAGTCGACTTTGGCTTAATCTAGTAAAATGCAAAAATCAGCGAATCGGGATGAATTATTCTAAAGCAATAACTTTACTATGAAAATGAATTAATGTAGCTTTCTATTGCGCCTATTCCCAAGAAAATATCTCCATTTTTTTTATGATATTTGATATTTCTTTCTTTACAAAAAAATACGATGATTATGAAGATTTTCATTTTCGGTCCTGGTTGACCATTTTGCGGATATGCCCACATATAATATAATGTAATGCAAATTAAGCTCTGATACCAACAGACCAATTTCTGTTTTAGTTAAATAAAATGTCAAAAAGTCTACTGTCGGGCGCAGCTGACTGTAAGAAATACTCCATTCTATACATGCCCACAATCACAAGTCCTAACGTAAGACATCGAGCGTCTGCTGAATTCTGAAACAAACTTGTTGCACTATAGTGCAAAAAGAACCTAAAAGAAAAGTAGCTTGCAAGAGATTTGTAAATACTTATATATCTTTAAAAAAAAAAATAGACAGACAATCAAATTAACTATATTTTCATCAAGTCTTTTGCTCTAAATGTTGTTCAATATAATCCGGTTGTCCCACAGGTGTTAAATTTAAGCAAACAGCAGTTCTAATTCTAACAAAGTTAAATATTTGGATTTCCTTTCTTTATTTTATCCTTCTTTAGAGTCTTTAGCTTTGCCTACTCTTTAATAGAACTTAACTATTTATTTTTAAAGTATAGGAAAAACTTTTTTGCTTTCGGCTGACGGGTTTCCTCTCTAGGAGATTTCATAGCTTGGTTCAAGTTGTTAGCGCAGACCAAGAAGGAGACACAAGTGCAACAGTAACTGCAACATTAACCGAAACTGCAAGTACTATGACAAAAGACAACTTTCCCACTGCACTTATTATTTCTCGACTTAAATCGCAGTCCTATTATCAAGCAGCAACAATCAACTGCAGAAGCAGCGCCAACAACCAGAAGCAGCTTAAGTATTGCCGCTTCAACACTTTTGTAAGAGTTGCATCTAAGATGAGAGATGAAGGGAGCAGACTTCGGTTGTGCGGTCGGAAAAATGCACTGCCTAGATAATGCACACAGGTAAAAATGTTGAGCATGTGTGTGTAGGTGAGATACAAGGCCGTTGACAATTGTTAACAGCCAGCAAACAACATAAATAGGTTACTCAACATGTTCAAAAGTAATACTAGTCGTTGCGACACTGTATACTTCCAAAATATTCTTACTAACTATATACATATATATCGTATATATCTACCTATATATAAATTTCCTTATCCTAACTGAATGACTCACTGGTCAACATCGTATAGCCCAAACGGTAAGTGACCTTATATTATGGGCACGAAGTGCCCCTTAGGTCGAAAGTTTGCGAAATAACCTTGTATGTAACAGGCAGAAAAGTAGGCGTGGCAGAGGTCTCAGAAACTTTAAGAGCTAGCTAGAGACTCAATTGTTTTTTGTTTGATAGGTTCCTATATTACATAGGCAGACCAAGTTTATGTTTTACTTTTGATATCTCATGCCCCTCACCATAAATATTCAGCAGTTTTTTTAGTCAGTTATAGAGTCTTCCTTCTTGGATGGTATAATCAATTTTGTATACTAAGCATTGGGCAGGTACGCGTCTGCTAGGGCGAATGCGTGATTTTTGATTGCGGTCATGTATGTATGTATGTGTGAGTATTGGTTACTATTTGCATTGACACGTTATTTGTATGTGTGTATGTAAAGGTCTAGGTAAATATGTATGTGTGTATGTATTTGCTGCTGCTGTTATCGACGCCAAAAGCAAATCAAAGTACAGGGTCTCCCACTGTCGGTTGCGTCCGACTGTAGCTTTCCGGGCTTTTTATTAATCCTAAGATTACTACAAGTAGTGTTTTCAAACAGATCGCTTAGTGGAGAATCACTGTCAATGGCATTGACATTGAATAATATTCAAATAAAATAATGAAGTTTGTAATAATATTTGGCCTTAAGGTGTCTGGTTGATGTGACAGATATTCTTTTGCATTCAGCGATATGTAGATAGATACTTTGAGATAGGAATAAGTTGAAGAAAAAATATGCTGGTATATAATTTGACCCAAGCAGGCAAGCACCTGCTACGTTTAAAATGGAAATATGTCTTCTTTGAAATCTGTGAGCAACTGTAGCTGTATCTGTACGTTGTATCTGGCACGTTCAAGGAAGCACTTAAAATATTTGAGCACGCATGACTGATGACGGCTCTCGCCCATCTTTCTTGCCGTCATTTTATCGGTAAGTAGGTATGTAAGAGAATTTATATATAGGCTATATGCCTCTAATGCACTTGTATCTAGCAGTACGTGCCACAAATACCACCCACATAATTATTCAGCCTGCCTGCTTAGCTCCATCAGGCACCTGCTGTTGCTACTACTACTGCGAATTTCTCGAATATTGAGAGGCAAGCAACATTACACAGAAAATAGCAGGAATAAAATCAAAGAACGAGTATGGCTTTAATTCGACTTCAGATAGTAAAATTACAAGTTCGATGCAGCCAAAGGGAAAATTGTAGATACCTCTCATATACATATACTCATAGATAGTTTTTACTCAGGGGTTAACTGAATGCATACCACATAAATACATTATTTAGTAAAGTCAACATTTTGCATATATTTAATTTAATATGATTAAATAGATTAAGCTCTTGTGGTGGGACACGGAAATGATATGAGCACAGCTCCACCACAGGATATGGTTGATAATGTACAACAAAAGTAAATAATACCCACAATTAAATGTAGAGGAAATGAGAATACCCTTTACATGAATATGATAATCAGTACGGAATGGAGATGGCACTTGTCCATTTTCCTGAACACGACACGATGCTATTAATTCCAAGGATTATAGTAGTGAGCAGCCGATAGTGCCGGATCTGTTAGTTTTCATAAAAGGATTCGATAATAAAGGATGACTCTTAGAAGTTTAGACACCTACAGACATTCGTACATGATTACTACGTAGCAACAAATTTTATGGGGTTGATGAAACAAATTTGGTTTTTCTAGACTTTTTTCGAAATCCAATAAAGCTTCATTCACTCATTTATAATTCTTACATAAAGTGCCTACAAAATATAATGATGTGTATCATGTTGGAGTAGGTCGTGTAAGCATCGCGAAGATAATCACGACACGCCACCATCTTTTGTCTGCTGTACAAAATATGTTTGAATGTAAACAAGTACGTACATATAATATTTATTTTAGAGTAATTTCATATAATTTAGTTGTACATTTTTTAATGTACATAATAATTTCATGGCATAACATTTTTGAAAACAAAATTTAAAAAAAACTAAAAATAAAGGAATTAATTTGATTGCTTGATTCAGGTCATATGTCAACTTGGTTATTCAGAGTGGCTAAAACGGAAAGTAACACGTAAATAAACAATGCTACGTGATACAAGTAAACAGTTATTATAGTAATAATTCAAATATTATGACCATGATAAAGCAGACGATTAAGTCGAGAACTGGTTTAAAGACGCAAAAGTTGTAATAATTACTTTCTTTTTTATCAGACAACAAACATCCCTTCCTCCACCTACAATTTGTAAGCTCAATCTACGTACTCTCTTGCTGCTATTCATTTCCCACAGAACCAGTTAAGCTCATTTGATGACAGAAGAAAATAAAAATATGTAAGTAAAATAAAATAACAATAAATATTATGACTTATATTAAGAGAATACCAGCTCTAGAAAAAGAAGACAACAAGAAACTGAACTACTTGGAAAATATGAAGAAGAGGGTATAAAGTAAGAGGGGCAAGTGTGAAAGAAGTGGTTTACAGAGAAAAATAAAAGAAATAAGGGCTATTATCGTTATTACGTGAGCTGAATACCCAACACACTGGATCTCTGTGGTAATAGGAAGAATAACAGCAATAACAACATGTGGAAACTGTGATACAAATATTAACAAACAATAACAAGAACTTGCCAAGATGTAGAAAAATCATGAGGAAGATATGACGCCGATGACAAAAATTCACCTAAAGTCACCGTAAAGTGCTAAGACTCTCTAGGTTCTAGTTTTTTTTTCTCTTTTAAGTATATTACTCTCTCCTTTGCTTTTCTTTTGTTGCTATTCCTCTCTTGAAAACAGGGGAGAGCTAAACGGATGTGGCAGCAGCGGGGACCAATAGCCTGGAAGTGATTTTTAAAAGCACTTACAGCACAAGTATTTTACAACGTTGTTATATACATGTACATACTAATATATGCACATTCTATATATGCACATATATATAAAGTGGCATGTGTGTTACAAGCGAATGAGAACTATTCCAACACAACCAACAATATCAACAAATCTGAAAATCGCAAGAGAAAAATAACATAATAGCAACATACAGTAATTACAGTTTTCGACTATTTGAAATTGGAAACCAATTAAAGCGTCAAATCAATTGTGTTCTGTACATACATATGTATGTATGATATATACAGGGAAAAAAGTCTGAAAATCTAGAGGTTAGTTGCAGCCAACACTCAGAGACTCTATACTTTGCATCTGGAATCGATAGCAGCAGCAGACGACGAGACAGACGTCAAAGCGCCTCTACATACATACATCAATCGCAAACCCACACACATACACATTCCACTATGGGAAAGACCACCTTTTCTGGCGAAAAGTGATTTTGCAACGTGTAAATTATTAATAAATAATTTGATTAGTCGCACATTATAAAAACACTAAACGAATATTGCATACCACAAATTTTAACAGAGCGCGTCACTGTTCAGTTAGCAGCTAAGAAGTTGTGTTCGCTTTCAATTTAAATAAGCTTAAAAATTACAACAACAAAAATACGCCACTTTATATAAAATATTTTACTGTAATTGATAAAAATTTGTCTCTATATTTTTGTGTTATTGTGAATCATAAAACATGTGGAAATTGGTAATTAAAACTAATCTTTGAGAAAGGCAACAATAAGAGTCGGGTAAAGTCAATCAATGAAATCTATTAGGTATTGTAGAAATATTAACTCTAGTTTAGAGAATGGGGATTTGCTCGCAAAGGACAGACGGACTTGGCTATATCGACTCAGCTCGTCGTCCTGATCAAGAATATATATATTTTGTGGGGTCTGCCACGCCTCCTTCTGCCTGTTACATACATTTCTGACTTGCACAAACTTAATAGACCCTTTTGAACAGGGTTTAAAAATGTTGCGCTTTTCTTGGGTTATTAATTTCCGCCACAAAAACTGGACATTTTCTCCATAGTGTTGGGATCGAGGGTGCTATCAAAAAATTAATAAATTTGATCTGCTTGCACTATAGGTGTATCTTAAACATGATGGCTCCAGCTTTTACAGTTTCTTTATAGAGATCTAGGTGTTCATACAGGTAGACAGATGACAATATAGTAGACTTAACTTATTCTTTGCAACTAGCCGCATTTTATTCCTTTGAGTACTGTATTCTTACCCAAGGAATTGCTTCCAAATCCATACACATTTAATAGAAATGGGGCATTCAACATATTGAATATATATTAGATTCACAGCTAAAATGGAGCTTAAAAGGATATTAGATTATATTGTTGTTTAAATTGTATTCAAATTGATATGGATTCGGCATAGAAGGGGGTCCAGATTGCATATGTGTAACTGAATTGGAGGCGGATTTTGGGATTTAGTTATAAATATCACTACCACCTACTCGCACAACCATGAAAAAACAACAGAAAAGATTCAATTGAAATTTAATGCAAATGCGAGTGTGCGAGTGCGTGTGAACGCAAAATATGTAGCATACTTGTGGGCGTAACATTAGCAATAAATATGTATGTGATTTTTTGTTTGTTCCAGCTGTGTTTTCTTTTGTATGTTTTATTATTTTTTTATTGCAATTTGTTTCAATCAGATGACTTGTTTGTTTTTTTATTAAACCTTCAACAATATTATTTTTGAATCGCAAAACAACAAATAAGTAAAGACAAAAGCCACAGTGTTAGCAGCCACAAATCTGTTGCACTATTGAAATATTTTTCGAGAGGGATAGAGTTGCAGAAGCACCCCTAGAAAAACTTGCCCAAACTCTCATCTCTCTCTCTCTCTCTATGCTTGGGCCCAGACAACTTTAACAAATGTCACACTCTCTCCCTCTCCGTTTGCCACAAAGTGGGTTTTCAATTGATGCGTGCGTTACATCCTTTTCCAGATTTTCTTACTTCTTTTTAACTTATTGTAGCCAAGCGATTTTTTCTGAGATGGAAAAGTTGCGGAGTTGGAGTAGGTGTTACGCTGCTGTCGACGCCCTTTTTGCTATAAACGTCGTTGTTTTTATTGTTGTCGATTGTGCCACAAACAGTCTGTGTGTCCTGGATGAGTCCGGTGTGTGCATGGAGCTCAACTTTGTGTATGTGTGCATGTATTGAAAGCATGTCTGATGTACTAAGAGTTACTACAAAAGTTATGAATCTCAGCATTAAAAGTTTAATTTTCCAGCTAATTTTCAAACGAATAAATATTTTGCCAACTAAATTATAATAGTCTTAATATTTCCAAGAATTATTATGGCTATGGTTGAGAAAATAAAGTAAGCAACTCTTTGATATTTGAAATATCATAAAGCTCCACAAAAATGTTTAATTATTCAGATTGTTAATTCTTATAATGTACTCGTACATACCCATAACTGACAATAGTCTAAAAGACCCAAGTTCTGTTAACCAAAGAGTATTTTGCTAGCGCTTAAAATGCTTTTAAAAACAAATTTACCTGCCATTTTCTTAAACGCCGAAGCAGAACAGCAACGACAACAAAAGCCTCATCTAGGCGCAGTAGGAATTGCTAAAGAATGACTGCAAAAGCGCAAATTTTAATAGACATTTTCAGTTCCCTTATCCTCCTTTTCTCCCATTCTAATATTGATTTATTGAGTTACTCATATAAGGCAAACACAACTCATATCCCTTTTACAACTGACTACAAAATGTGCTGCAAATAAAATGATGGCATGGGACAGTCAATCTTGCAAATTCAGAGGCAGTCAGCGACAATGAAAAAGGTGGGGAAATGATGTGCTTAAATTGCTTCGGTTTCAGTTCTAGACATCAGCCACTTTTATTTGCTAACAACTTAAAGTCTAATGACTTTTATGTATTTTTCTAGATTACTGTAGCTTCTGCATCAGCGGCACTATGAAGTGTGCATAGGCAGCATAGTCGAGGTTCGAAAACTGAATAGAGGCATGAAATAAGACGAACTTGCCACGCATTTAAGTAATGCTAATCTATGAATGATATAAGAGCTTAACGTTAAATAAAACCAATTCACTTTAGAATCTTTATTGTTTAGAATTCGGTAAAATATATTTTTGAGGCCGCTGTACACTTTACCCTGTTGTTTATTAATATTATAATCCTAATGTCTAAAAGATACAGTTGTATAAAGGAAGCCCTCTACGTGACCAGTTCATCATATCTTGGACACATCATGGTCAGTCCAAACTCAAGCCTTTAGCTGTAATCCCCCAAATCTATACATCCATTTACTGAATCCAATTTGGAATTTCTTCTTTTAAGTACCAAATTATTATTTACTTCACATATATATGTAGTAGATATCGTTTAATTTATTTAAATCTAGCCATACACATTTACGTTATAATTACAAATATCATTTGTAATACAAAATGCCTCCCTATGAATAACTCTCATATCACGGATTGTCACCCCACTAGTCACATTTATCATTTTGGGTTTTGTAATATCATCTGCTTTACACCAGACACAAACCCAGCCAACATATTGCAATTCGTAAGCACATTAACATCAAGTTAGAGCGCAAAGGAGGATAAAACGACCTTTGCGACGATTATGCAGTCTCAAACTAAACCAAAACGATTACGAAGCAAACAATTGTGATCAGCCTTTGCAGCATACATACATATATCATCTGTGCTTTATTGCATACTCCGTTTGTGTTGCTTTTCTCGTTTTTCTCACACACACACTCACATACACACAATAGAGTCTGCGGCGGAGAATGGCCCGTAAAATTGGCGTAAGAAGTGCGACTACAAATTGTCATGAGGAGAGGCAGACACAGAAAGAAGAATAAAAAGAGAAACCGAAGCGAACTGAACATTTTATTGTGCTGCCAGGAATGGAAGGAAAGGAGAAAGGACTTTAATTTAAAAACCACTAAGAAGCCATTTTTTTCTTGTTGTAGTTTCTTAATGCAGCTCAACGCACTTAGGGAATACATAAGGATACACATGCACAACCCCTCTGTTTCGCAAAGAGGCTGTAAAGAAAAACAATTGACAGCTTTTAATGAACGAATTGAAATTGAAATTGTAAAGTGCGTGTGTAGCGACTTTTATTGCAATCGGCAAAACTGGATATGGACAGGATAATGCCCAGGCTTACACTAACAAATTGATAGCCTGCAAAGTGTGCCGCTTAATGGCTGAAATGTAAAACAAATTTGGAGTGTAAAATGTGTGCCACACACATTAACGACAATTGCATTTCAGTTGGAATTGTATTTGCTATTACAAAATGTAATTGTCCTTAGTAATCTAACCTCATTGAAAAGGGGTCTAAAATAGTTACAGACAAAAGAGTAGGAAGTTACATCGGTCATAAAATTGACCCACTTCTTTATTAGAGTAATAATTCCATTTTTTATGGTTGAGAATTCCTTGCAATAGTGTATGTGCTTTTTGTTAATCATCATCATTCGATAAGATACGAAATATTGTGATCTGTTGAACCATCCTGATGAAATGCGTCCGGACTATCCTAATCTCTCCTCTTGATTCGTGTTCTTCAGTCAATGTCTCCAGATTGAGCAATAATAGGAATAAATAATAAGTATACAAAATCAGAAACGCTTAGATAATACACGAACCTAACGAAAAAATGTGTGTGGAATCTAACACACTCAATAGCTTAATACATAATATATAAATATGTGGGATTCGATAAGAATACAATGAATACGATGAGTGTTCAAGCACTAACATAGAATACATAGAATAACCGTCACAATATGTTCAATATGTTAAGGAAATAAGAAATATGTAAAACTACAAGACGATAACGCAGATTACTAGCAGCAATATCAACAGCTGCATACCACAACCGTTTGGGTCTTGTAGCAGATAATGTTTCACACATGACCTAAGTAAACAGATCACATAAACCTAGAATGTTGATAGCAGAGAAACATAAGGAAATGTAAGTACATAGTTTAGTTATACCTAAACATAGATAAGTACCATAATGTAAATCATCATATGCATAGCCCAGAAATGGGTATAAATATAGAATACTGGCTCCTTGGCCAGTGAGTTGTTCATCAATCGTTAACCTCCTGGTCTTTCATTTGTTCTCTGAACAATGAGTATTGGGCAATAAAAATAGCTGAATACAAAGGTCTCAGAAGCAAGCACGTATTACTTGGAGTTAATTAAATTTATACTTTTAAATGTCAATTAAACACATATACTCGTAGAATAGTTAAAGATATAGAAAGTGAATATAAAAATTTACACGTTTTAAAACATTGAAGAATAGTGGTGTTAATCTTAATATAATATTCAACAAACTCTATAAATAATAATACAAAACAACTGTGTTTCGAATTATTTGCATTAGACTAATAGACAAAATTCAGAAACCCACACATATTTCTGGCACTATGTTCCATATCAAAAACTATGTATTTAAGCAATTTTATTGCACCTTTTATTTAAGAGAAATTCAATTGAGTTTGCAAATTATTTGCAGAGCAATGTCTGCAGGAGGCTGACAAAAGTGCATAATTCTATAAAAGACGAACAAATTGCAACACAAACAGAGAACAGCCCTCAGCCCTAAGTCACTCTGCTCCCTCCACCCTCCCCCTCAGGCACTTGTAACAGCTCCGACATGGTCTAAGGCTACAGCACAATACCAAAAGCAGCAACAGCGCTGAGACTGCAAATTTTGCTAAGATAAAAGTTTTTGGGCGTCGAGAGATGAAAGTTTCTATTAAAAATATTGTCAATCCAATACAGGGGAAAAATGACAAAAAAAAAACCGAAAAGGAAACCAAGAGTAGACTACACTGAATTCGAGGCTTGCAGCCCGAGTTGATTGTCGTAAACAAAGTTTTCATAAAGAATTTTCGCAATGGCATTGAAAAAAAACCTGCTAGCTGACAAATTGGCATCCTCGGATGCAGTACAAACTGCCGCTCCCCACTACATTCTGCGCTCCACACTCTCTTCTCTCATGCTTTCCGTGCTTGCGGTATGCCAGCTGCTGCTTTTGTTGCTCCTGTTGGTTGCAAAGCGAAAATCGCAGTAAATTTTCAAGAAGGCATAAAAAATAAATTGCCAATTTTGCTGCACGTTGTGCATACAGAAGCGCACATACAATGCGTATATAGAAACCACAAATGCTTATGCTCTTGCTTGAACACATACACACATATGTGTACTCATAATCACACCCATATTACCCATATACAGATACTATATTCATACCGAAAGCTCTTTTTCTGAGTTTGCCTTTCGCAATGTGAGGAATGCAAAATACAGTGGTTTCTCCTCTGCCTTTCGGGTAACCCACAACGATGAATTCTGCGGTTAGTTCTGGTTCCTCTTCCTCTCAAACTATTCAAGGTGTTAGGCTGCTGGAGTTGTTGGGCTCTAAAGCCGAATTAGTTTCTGTTTGCGCTACAAATTAAAACGCCAAGTTTTAACAAAATTTATAGTTTCTCGCGGCTTGACAACAGGCAAAGCTATAAAAAAACAATGAGAACTAGAAAAATTTTCAATAGACGGCAATAGGTTAAAAATGGATTTTATTGCCCAATATAAATAACTGAAAAACAAATAGTTAAAAGATAATCATAGTTGTATCTGCTTTTATACAATTACTAAACTACTCTCCAAAGATTTCTTTATTTGATTAAAATTAAATTAATTTTATCAAATGATGTATATTATTTATGATTGCACATATCTATCTTCTATCCCCTTGTAACTCAGCCAAAACATAACCCCAAAAGGCACTACTATGATAAGATTAAATGAAACTAAATAAATGTAAACCAATATGTTTACGCTTAAGCCTGCTAAATGTCAACAAATGTATTGTTTTATACAAAATTACAAGAGCTTGGAAAAGCTAAAGAACTTTGCTACTACGCAAAATATTGTATTCAGTTTTCACATACAAAAAAGTGAAACGAACCAAAATAAAATGTGTAATTTATTGACACTATCGATTTTAGTCAGCCGACCTTAATCCCAAAAAATAATAGTTAACAAAGAAATGAATTGAAATAAAAAAACGGAACCATAAAACTGAACTTAAACATAATAAAAAGCTAAAACAAATTTAAAATAAAATTTAAAAAAGTCCGGAAAGCTACAGTCGGATGCAACCGTCCCTGTACTTTTCCTTGCAGTAGCTTGCAGCATATCGCAAAGTCAGACGCAACCACGCGTACACACTTATGTACATATGTACATTTAATCTCGAATATCTCCAATGGTTATTATCCGATTAAGCTACAATTCACAGCACTGATGAAGGTTATCATAAGATCTTTGTATGCTAAATCACAAGTTTGTATCTAGAGTTTAATACTTTTCTGGAGAAATATCGCACTTCTGTTATCGATTTTAAAACCAAACTACTATTATAATTTTGCACCACAAGTTTTAAATAGAACAGTTTTGGAATATTCGAAATCTGATATACCCATCCATGACAAACTTCATAAACAAGTTTGCTAACTCTAACACCAAATCGAAATTGATTTGGTGGGAACTGTAAAAGAGGGAAAAATGTGAAAAATGTGGAGAAAAGCACAACTTTTTCCGTGGAAAATGCGCTGGGAAAGGCAGTGTCTCTCGCTAACAATAAAAAGGATAATGCGACACGTTGAGAATAAGCCAAAGCGACCGCCCGAGAATGACCGCCATTTTCTGTATAGATCCACCAGGACCAAAAAAAAGGAAAAGCAAAAGCGGAAAGAAAACTTGCAGTAAAAACAATAGGAAAAGTTGGGTAGCATTTAATGAGTTTATTGAACCAATTGCACAAGTTGAGAACTTGTGAACTTCTTGCATCATTTGCCAGCTGCAGTTGGCAGCGGAATGGCACTGTGCCACTGCTCTGTTTACGCTACCGTAGCATGTGGCATGTTGCAAGTTAACTCTTGGCAATGGAACAACAGGAAATATTCTTATCTATTCCGGCACAAAAATGAAATTTTATTTACGACAAAGGATTATCATGATATTCCCCCCTAATAGTTAATAAAGCCATAGATTCAGCCTCCGGTTCTATCTCACCCTAAGCTACTGGACTGTAATTCCCTTTTTTAGCCGCTTTCTTGAACGTTCTTATCCGAGGCGAGGCCGGGGGTAAGGACAACAGAATTGCGGCAGACAGAAGTCATTTAAGGAGAATTTATGGGATTTTAACTGACATTTAAACAGTCGCCAAAGAAGAAAAAGAGCACAAGACACAGCAGCAGATGAAAATTTAGATGGAGATGTTGAAAGACCGAGAGACGGAGACTGAATGGAAGAGGAATAGAAAGAGCCCGCCAACTTGTCGGCCAAGATTAGCGCAGACTGTGAAACAAAATGTTATGGACAGACCTAGGATAATGGCTGCTGCCTTGACCAAGCCAAAAAGAAGCATTGCAAGAAATTTTAAGAAAAATGAATTGCAATTACAGTGTTGCAAAATGCAGAAATGTTTGCACTTACAACTGCACAAACTTAATAGGCGAATACAGAGCTCGTTTCAAAGCAGAAAGAAGAAGAGATAAAGAACTTGCTCGACAATTGACTAAAAAAACTAGTTAAAATTCTAGGCAGCTTTAAGAGCCTTGTTCTAACAAAGCACTTAATTTCTTTATTTCAATTTGCTTAAAAATTATAATAAGAGTGTATAATTCTGGGATGTTACTAACCTTTCAAGCATGTCATTGTTTCAGGTGAGAACTCCTCCTGTAATGAAAAGAAAAGAAAAGATTAATTGTTTTATATGTTTACTTTGCAGAAAGAAGAAAATTGTAAAGAATTTATGTCGATATTCACTCACAAAGTTACTAAAAACTTTCTGTGTTTTTTATTTTTTATCCCATGTCAAGATCCCACTCCTATCTGTAAAAGCACTCTCCATCCGCATTAAAAACTCAGTCAGATACTTACTCTAAATAAGAATGCAAAATAACACCTTAATACTGCCTTATAAATCAATTGGGCTATGTCCCCAAATATATTACAATGGATCTCATCTGTAGACTTGTCCTGTTCTATGACGTTCCAGTATCGTGGCTTGCCTTTTAAAACAAACCATCACTCGGAACTTAAATAAGATACGACGAACTGGTGCACTATGCTTCACCCTAGCAAAGCACTGGACGCCATATTAAACTTAGCTCATGTGGAGCTAATGCTTAAAATGATAGAAACACAAGCTGCAATCCAGAAAATGGGTGCGAATCAGTGAACCACTCCAACATTCTCAACCAAGGCTCTCGTCTTCCCACCTCGACTATTCCTCTCCATGAAATATAGGGGGGTTGTTGTGCACTATCGTCCTCTCAGGGAAAGAATATTTACTGATACCTTAAAGCTAAACAACCAAATGAGTTGAGGCGTGTTCTGTCCAAATGAGTCCAACACCCTCCTCGAAGTTATGTGGAGCATCGTGCTCAGCGGTGGTTAAAGCTTGAGAGGGTTCGGCTCCCAAGCAGCATGACTCCTGCTCGTTTTAAGGACCCCAGAGTGCTGGGCAGGAACTCTGTAAGATCAGGTTCTGGTGCCTAATTTTCCACAGAGTTTGGCAATATACTATTTTGCCATGTCGCAGGCTCGGTAGGCTCAGAATATTTTCATAATTTTTCGAAAAACATTTGCCCAAAGTTTGTTCAAGTTAACTCAACAAAATAACAATTTTTCGGCGTTTTTAGCATTTCACATCAATGACTGCAAAAGTTTTACTTAACTGCACTTGTGAGTTTTTCCTTATGCACTTGTTGTTGCTATGCTGGCTGTAGTTGTTGTTCTTGTTGTTGTTGTTATTGCTGCTGCAACAGTAATCGAAAAGTTAATTCTCCGAAAAACAAGGTAATTAGTGTAGCAGTGCCCATAAAAAGCAAACGAATGTGCAAAAATAACGAGAAAAGTTTTGAAAAGCGTACACCAAACGTGGGGCGAGAAAAGTGTAGTGTGTAAAAGGAAGAGCGGAAAACGGAAAGGGGCAAGGGCAAGAGCAACAGCAGCAGCAACAGCAGCACAGCAAAGCTCAACAAGAAAACTGTGTGGCATTGTTGGTTCCAGCTTGGCACAAAAAACACGCTGTAATAAATGGCCTCGCTGGGAGCGAAAAAGGTAGAGATAGGTTTACACGAAGGGAGGAGGAGAGAATCTACAACAAGAACAACGACAATGCCACAGGTAGAAACTTCCTACTGTACCAGCATCAACATCAATTGGGACGAAAAAAGTAGCAAGGACTCGCAACAACTTCCAGGGTTGCCAGGTGTCTACGATTGTTGTACATAGCATGAAGCTTTGCTGTAAAATTACTTATGAAATTTCATTAACACAGAGGAAAAAAATAAAGAAATAAATAGATAAATCAATGGAAATAAACATTGAGTAATAAAAAAAACAAAGAACTTTCGGAATAAATTTCTGATTGAAACAGATCTCATTAAGACAATTCAACTGATATTTTGGCGTTATTAGAGACTTTTCTGATTATAATTTGATGATTTTTCACCCCAATATCTTTATTTTTTCAATGTTTTTATCAATTGAAAACACATTTTTTTCAATGTTTTTATCAATTGAAAACACTTTTACACTTGAAAACACATTTTTGCTCCGAAAAGGTTGCTACCGGCAAAATTACAAGTGTTTTGTGTGTGTATATCCAGAATAAAATGGCAAAAAAAAATATCAAGTGCTGCTCAACCTTCATAGTATCTTTAACAAATTCGTTACATTTTTT
Source organism: Liodrosophila aerea (assembly GCA_035045005.1). Classification (NCBI taxonomy): domain Eukaryota; kingdom Metazoa; phylum Arthropoda; class Insecta; order Diptera; family Drosophilidae; genus Liodrosophila; species Liodrosophila aerea. Next base: position 152,338 of record JAWNNL010000055.1, read on the forward strand.
AATGTTTATTTCCAGATGCTTGTACCAACACACTAAGCAACAAAAACCTAAACCAAAAAATTATTTAAAAAGAAAAGCTGGTTACCGAATTTTAATAATATAATTGTCCTCTACTTGCAATGTTTGATTATTTCAATGAGGTTAAGCCTTGGTAGTCTTAGACAACTCGACAACCCTACAAGCTTTAGTTGCTACGATGGAGAGGAACAATGTGTGAGTATTTGGAAGGGAATGAAAGATGATGAGTAGAGCGTATTTGTTGTCGAGACGCACGAGCCTTCAATTAATTAATAAACAAAAGTTTTAGTCGCTCGAGTGGCGTAAATAACTTTTTACCGACTGCCATTTGTTACTGTGGAGACAATAATAACAAGAACAACACTTAGTAGCTAACTTGGCACCTTTTCTTCTTCTAAATATATAGTATGTGTGTGTACCCACATGAGGCAAAACAAACCCTTTCCACTCTTCCGACACGCTCTCACTAGAGCTGGCTGCCTCTTCGCTCTGTCCCACTCTGCTATTTGATTTGGTTGTGCCTAATGACAGCAGAAAGTTTTTGCAACCACATCAATCAAAAGTTTTTCATCAACGTCATCAGAGTTATCAACATTGGCCATAGGCAACTACAACTACAACTACAACCACGACAACAACAAACAAGAACTAGGAATATATCAACGCCTCGTTACATACATATTCTGGTCATGTTGACAAACAACAGCAGCAGCAACAACAACATTGGCAAAAACCAGATCAAACTCAGAGATTTGTGTGTGTGTTTGTGTGTGTATAACGAGGGCGTGTTTACGTGTCGTATAAGTAACGTAGTATTGTCCAGTGTCAACCGACACATAATCAACGAAGGCATAGCCGGAGCCATTCAGAGGCGAGAGCCAACAGTCTACATAATTTAGTAATATAGCCACAAAAAAATGTTTGCACCTTCGAGAAGAATAAATGGCATAATAGAATTCTCAAAATAGCAAAAACAGTACACACAATAGTACAGTCACTTAAAAATATTCCAGACAGTGTAGACAATACACAGTAGTTCATTATAGTGCACTTTCACTGTAATATCGAAGAAATGGCCAGAAATTCAAACCAAATAACTCAAACGCTTTAAATGCCTGAAGTACCATAAAATTCTTCATCTTTTTGTTGGGTTGCAGACACTGCGTATGAGTAATATGTATTGATAAAGAAGCCGCAGTTCATCTTCATCAGGCACAGCTACACAATCCCACATAATCAGCTTCATCATCCATTGCGTTAGTATATTGCCAAGCCCAAGATGCCAAGATAACATCTCTATAATGTATAACGGTATATGTATGGAGAAGTGACACAACAGGAAAGGAATGACATGCCACAGAACTTGGCATGCCACCATGGGACAGGACAGAACATCTTTAGCTTTGAATACGTTTAATTATATCAAAGCTGCATAGTGAAACCTTTCTTTTCCACACTTTTTGTGTCTCATACTCTATCATTCTTTGCTTGTTCAAGTCCTTTTACTAGCTCCAGGACTCGCATACACAGAGACGGACACAAAGACAGACACAGACATTCCCAACGAGATTCCTAATGGGCAACGGAAGCATAAACAGATCCGTTCGACTACCTGTGCTCGTTCCCCCCGTGTTGTCATACCTCCTCTCTAGACCTTACCCAGGACTTGGTTCCATCGAAATTTTACATTTGTTTCATTTGTACGAGAACGTTTCACATTTAGCTTGACAGAGCGGCTTTTGTACATAGTCGTGATGCAGTTAGCAGGGGCTTAAGCTTCCATCAAATCCGGTCTGCAGACCCTACCTTCCCTACCCCACATGACTCCTCTTCCTTCTGCCGTCTCAATGCCTGACTTTGCGATGTTTGAATGAGCACTTTGGCTAAGGAAATAAGCTACCAATTACTAAAAGTGTTTCCTCTAAAGCTTGAATGTATACCTGCTGTGTTGCTTTTGTTATTATTGCTGGACAGGAATTTAGACACACTCTAAGTGAATGTCAAGCGATTATATTAGTGGTTTCTACTGCCAAAGCTACAGTCAGTTTTAAGGAGCTGCCATAATGTTAAGAAATTAACACAATTATTTTATGAAGTAAGAACTTAACTAATGAGAAAAGCAGCATATTTAAACATAGCCCAAAGCATTTTACAACCTTGGCATTAACATTATAGTATTTCTAAATTTAGTTCGACCAACCACAAAGAGATTTGTTGTTTATACTGTTTTTTACAAAAGTACACAAGGTCTATTAAGATAGTGCATTTAACATTTACGTGTAAAATGGTAAATCCTATATAACATTTACATAATACTTCAGGATGCTGGCCGAGTCGATATAGCTTTGTTTGTCTGTCTGCCTGTCTGTTCCTCCCTCTGTATGAACACCTAGATCTAGCTAGCTTTAAGAACTAAAGAAACAATTTTAGTGTAATGTTAAAAGTTTACTTCTAATACTGCTTCCTTTCACCCAAAATGTTCCAGTACGTAGAGCAGTGGCTTTGAAATCATGTGGTCTATGTGTGTCGCGTTATTCAATTATTATTTTTTTATTCTTATCTTCTTCTGTCGGTTGCATCCGTCTGTTGCTTTCTGTACTTTTTTTCATGTTGTATTGCGTTTCTTCTGTTTCTGGTCATTAGTGCAATATAAGGAGAAACTACTTCCGGAACTTCACAAACATCAAACAACGCATTGAAATATGTAGGTATCTAAGGTATACTTAAGAGACTCAAAAACATTTAATGACTGTAATCAGAACAGAAAAAGAAAAACACTGCATAAAGGCACATAACAGACAGCAAAATGTAGAGACCAAGAGTAAATTCAATTGAGTATAGTTATTGAAGCACGAAACGCAGAACGTGCCCCATCTTATTAGCATTTCAGATTTAATTTTGACAAAGCAGAGAAGTCAAAGTAGCAAAAGGTCGTCAGACGACGACAACGTATGACTACCTGATGAATGAGAGCAGGTGAGGGGAAGTGAGAGGGGCGTAGGGTCTATCATCCACACAGCACCTACATACGTGTGACCCACGTAATGTCAAAAAACATGGGCGAGCCAACGTCGAATGAATGGAGTGGAGTCGAGTCGAGTCGACACATGTTGAAATGGCAATGCTAATGACATTTGGCATACCTTGTATCCAAACGCTATTCCTTAATCCCAATTCTCTGCCCATACCCCACTGCCCGACTGACTGTCTGTTCGCCTTTGTCTTTTGACCAAGTCAAAAAGGGTTCGCATCAGCAGTGTTTTTGCTTATTCGGTTAGTTAACCGTACTTGACACGTTCCGCTTGGTTGCCTCAATATGCGAGCTGTGGCCTCTTCTCTCCAAATTTTGGCCTGTAATTAAACTGTTTTTCGCTCCACTCACTCTTATTCTATTACGGAATCTGTGCAAGCAAAAGGTAAAATCGCACAAGCTTTCTATCATTCACTCCGTCTCTGTGTTGCCCTGTTAGCTGAGCAAATTAATGAGTGTCATCCGTTGCCTGGAGCCAGTTCATTCACTCACATTCTTCTCCTCTCGCTGTCTAACTGTTCTCGTCTTCAATTAGTCCTATCGGTGTATCTACAGTCTATCACCCAAACGAAAAATTCGAATTTAATTGGGAACTCGTAAGCTTCCATAACTAATTGAAGAAGGTTAATACAAATTACAGTCAAATTGGAAAACTCCCGCTCTTGTTGTTGCTTTTGTACTCAGGTAAAGCGAATGAATATGTAATTATAATGAGTGGTACTCAACTCATATGTGATTTTAACTTAGAAGTATAAAAGCAAAAACGTAATTATTTAAAGCAGAATTGGGTTTTTGTTGGCAAATCTGGTGGTTCACATTTGAGGCAATCGATGGCCTATATGACCTGCAGGCACTATACATTGGAACATCTAACTGCCAAATATGATGACTCTAGATCAGTGGTGCCAAAAATTCATAATTCCTATCACATGTGCGCTTTGCTACGCAGTGCTGTTTTCACACACACAGCCTCTGCTCGCACACATACGAGCGTCATGCATCGTTTATGTAACGATTTTACGAACGCTTGCGTTCGGCTTTTTTAGACCCTGTACTTTAAAAAAGTACAAAAGGGTCTATTAAGATTGTGCATGCCCGAAATGTATGTAACAGGCAGAAGGATTCGTGGCAGACCCCACAAAGTATATATATTCTTGATCAGTACGACGAGCTGAGTCGATCTAGCCATGTCCGTCTGTCTGTCTGTCCGTCTGTCCGTCTGTCTGTCTGTCCGTCTGTATGAACACCTAGATCTCGTAAACTGTAAGAGCTAGAGACATCATATTTGGCAGTTAGATGCCCCTAAAGTGCAAGCAGATCAAGTTTGTTTTAAATTTTTGATACCTCCCCCCCTCCCCCAAAAACCGCAAAAAACTGCCACGCCCACAATTTTAAAGATACAAACTTGTGTTTTGGCACACGATAATCTTATGATAATCTTTATCTGTGCTGTGAATTGTGGCTCAATCGGATAATAAACACCGGAGATATTCAAGATTCGATTCCCTGCAATTGGTAAGGGGCGAGCAGCGCGAGCGTATGTGTGGTTGCGTGCGTCTTTACGATATGTGTGCATATGTGAGTGTTTGTTAGCGTGTGTGTGTGCGAAGGAAAGTACAGGGTCTCCTACTGTCGGTTGAATCCGACTGTAGCTTTCCGAGTTTTTTTTTTGATAGTTTGACAGTATGAGTTTGGGCACCACTGCTCTAGATCTTATAGTTTACCGAAATCTAGGTGTTCATACAGACGGAAGGACGGATAGACATACAGGAATATCAAGAATATATATACTTTGTGTACCTGTATATCTGTTACACTTTAACAAACTTAATAGACCATTTAATACTTTTACATAGTACAGGGCCTAAAAGTTAAGTTGAACAAAAGGTTTTAGGGTCGTTGAGTCCGAAACTCAATTTTTAGAATCGTTTGTAACTTTAAAAAACTATAACTATGCATTATTATTATACCTATGTAACTTTTTCAGCTCAGTAACCTTCAAATACTATAAGTCCAATTACCTTTTAATACTAAAAACCCCAAAATTTATTATTTTAAAGCAATACCAAAAAAAAGTGTTCTTACTTTAGTGCTGAAATTTGGTTGCATTTATTTTTTCATTATAAAATAATATTTACTTGTCTTTTGTTATTATTTGTGCGTGCATTTGTTGATAACTTAACTTTGTATTGGTTTTCTATTGTTAATATCAGAAATAAACTTCAGCTGCTTAGACAATACACGAACATTACAAGAAAAGAATGGCATAGCCCAAAGATAATTTGAATGGAAATAAGTATTCAACAAGTTTTATGCGTATGTATGCACACTTTAAATAATTGTATGAACATGGAAATTAACATATTACGCATACGTCCTGTTCTCCACTGCATATATGCACTGACACACACAATGAAAATACAAAAAGAAACAGCTGGTTCATAAGAGCGAATTTTGAATATTTATAGAATGCCTGAAATTGATAGTCCTGCTTGTTGGCCAAAGAGTCCTTTTGTTGTCCGCATCCTGCATGAAATTAGTTTGCGTTTTATTCAATTTCATAGTACATTGTAAATTGTGTAAGAGCAATAGAGAGCGGAAATTGTGGATGTTTAGAACATAAAATGATAAAAATTTCACGTTGTTATAGGTGGGCTAAACAAAGTGGATTCAATTACAGACAACTTTTTACAAAATTGCTCTTCCTGTATGCAACATAATTTTATGTGGGTAGAATTTTGCTGCAACTATATTTTTCAATAAATTATGTAAGATGTAAATTGACTGAAAGAGTTTAGAAACAAATTTTATTAGATATCAAGACGGAAATTTTTGAAAATTAAACTAAACAAATAAATAAAGAGTTTTCCACAAGCCCATAAGCCTCTTTTTGTACGAGTCGGTTACATTTACAAATATACGTATAAATATATATTAATTATTTAATTTTTGACTCTGACCCTTTGTTAAAAAGTTCAAAAGGGTCTATCAAAATTATCCATTTGACAGCTGTGTGTCCAGGTATAGGGAAATGTGGAAGACTCCATAAAATATATATTCATAATTAAGACATCAAGAGAGCGCGATCTACCTCTGTATATATTTTCATATTTTATATTTATTTCACATAAATAATGATAGATTAATCTTCAACTTCAACCTCCGTTCAGTTAAGGAATTATTTTTAATGATATGCTCCGGCTAATATCGGATAAACGGAGGATTAAAGTGAAGCATTTTGGCATACATGTAACAGGATTACATGCATATTCGCTGAAGAAGAACAATTAAACATTAACAAGAAGAAGAACAATTAAACATTAACAACATGTAGTAATTATTGTACAATTCACATAATAAACGAAAAAGATCATGAAGTTCGAAATTTGGGTTAATTTTATCTCCATATTAACACCTAGATCTAAAACTAAGAGGTAAAAGCAATAACTGTTTTTACGGAACAACCGCCTTTTTAAATGTTTGGAATGCAACCATGTGCTAAAGTTACATTAAGATATTACAAGAATAATATTTTTAAAAACTCGTTTAAATAAAAATAAAATATAAAACTCAAATGTAAAATTTAAAAGATTTAATACACAGTGTATACTTCAGTATCGATAGAATTTCAATTAATTTCAATTTCGTGTAATTAGACATTCTATCGGAAGTTACCTTAACTCATTCACATACTTGCACACACTCGAACCGGCGGTGTTTTATGACTTGTCGGTTGTTTAGTTGTTCGTCTCTGAGTCTGTCTGTCAGACTGTATGATCGTTTATCTGTTTCGCTGTCTGTTTCTTTGTCTACCTAACTGCATTGTCGCAATGCTGCTGCAGTTCGAAACTGTATTTCCCCATCAATTTTTTCCCCAATTCTATTTAGTAGAAAGTCTGATGACACTGAATGCTGACGCCAAGGATACGAATTCGGATGGTTCGCTGGTTGTTTTTTATTCGGGTAGCCTAACAACTGCAGCGGCAGTTGCCAAAATTTAGTTCAATTTTTTATATGGCGCGCCAGGGCACGTGGAGCGTGCTAAATTTTCCACACGCATGCCTTCATGCCTTCGTGCAATGCAAGAGGGGGGATGGGAGAGTGCAGATGTCTGGACTCTATTGCCAGCAACGTTCTGGCACTTTGCCAAAAAACTGTCAAAGCAACACGAGACCCGTTGCCAATGTCACTGTGAGGTGGAGTAGGAGTAGGAGTAGGAGTAGGTGAAGCAGATGAATGGAACTGAAGAGTAACACTCGGACTGGCAATGAAAATTCTATACAAATGAAAATGCAATTCACACGAAAGGATGAGCGTTTTGCTTGGCCAGTGAAAGGAGAGAGCTTAAAATCGACAGGAAGTTTGGGGAGGGGGGAGAGGGTTAAACGTGGACAAGAGCACACACACATTCAGATTGAATTAGTTTGTCTTTTTTGTCTCTTGAACAAATAGGCAGACAGACAGACATATTCTATATTTGACATATACGTTTGAATTGCATGATGTGAAGTGCTGCGATTTTTATATTCGTTTGCATTTTCGGGCTATATTCACACGTACACCCCCACTCGCAATAGTATTCAAAGTGTTCATGCATCGGCTGCTTCAGTTGGACGCTGTCAAATGCATATTGCTAGGGGCACTCCTCCCCCACCCCGCACACCCCTCACAACGGATAAATCTCTGTTCTGAGTTCTATAAAAAAATATGCAGTGTCAATTTCATATGGATGTCCGTTGGCATACTACTACCATATAGTGAATATGGCGTGCTCCATGGTAAGAGTTAAATGAAAGATCATAAAATACCATCACACAAAAATATGCGTAAATATTTTAAATCTCTTTCTACTTTAAAGAATTAAGAACTTTATCTTTTGGTCTTTTTTGGATGTTTGACTGCGCTGATTAAAATTGCCGTCACTTTAAGTCAACTTAAAGCATCGATTGAGCATAGTTGAGGAACAACGTGAGGTATACACATTGCTGGCACAAAATATCCAACTAACTTAACCAGACCAGTGCAGAGCAGACCATGTCTGGCCGTGCTCCAGATTGGGGCTGGCTGTAAGCCAGTAATGCCACAGGAATGCTAGGAGCTGATGCCACGGCGCATGAGGTAATACTATTTATTATGGCAATGCCGTTGTCGCCGTCCAAGCAACTTATTAATATGCAGAACAGACGGGCAGGTGTTTTTGCTACCGTTTTGCGCCACAATTTGAGCCACGTGCCACTGTTACTGCCAGCGCACTGTCCGACAAGACTTTAATAATGTGCCCATAATCGTTGGCACAAATATTCGCACAGTTGCCACTGCAGCTGCATGGAAATTAACAATCTCTGGCTACAGATTTTTGGCAGGAGATGAGCTGAATTATTGGCCGTAAGAAAAGTGAGAAGCAGCAAACACAGTAGTTGCATGAAAGCAGGCAACACATTTCTGTCAGCATATATTCAGCATTAGTATAGTCACATAGATGATATCCATTTAATACTTCGTACTTATATGTACTATTATTATAGTATTTTAGATTTAATCTATTATTAATTCAATATATTTTGGTTTATTAACAAGATTACAAATTACTTATTTAATAATAAAGTGGTGTCTTTATTCACAGTGTGTATTCATTGTTATGATGACGCCTACTTTATTTACTAAATTTACTGCTGATCGTAATTTGGTGTCCAACATACCTCCCTCTATTTGCTCATTCAACTGTATACAGGGTATAACGAACTACCTGTAACCTGTAACCAGGAGACACACACACACTACGTTGCCAAGGGCTTACAAGGGAGACAGAAACCATCCACACGCAAACCATACCACAACAACAGCAATCAACAACAACAACAAGAACTGAGCACAATAACAAGCAATACTAAATGTGTGGAGTGATAAGCTTCGTCCGTCCACCTTTACTGGACATTGACCAGGTATGTGCCCAGGGTAAAATTCTGTGCCCAAGTAGCATAATGCACAAACATGTTCCAGTTCAAGAACCTGCCATTCAATTCAGTTCAATTCTTCGACTAGGAACTAAAATGATGAGAGACCACATCTAGTTGTCCTAATCGTCTTACTGACTGTAATAGTAAGAGTACGTTGTCGTGTTTTCATTTGCCTCTCTTCCAATCTCTGTCTTAATATACACAGCACTCGTGAGCTGAGCTTGTTTAAGTACATCAATCTGTACTGAATCTGATAATTGCATTTGGGCTTTGGGTATTCTATTGCTGGCATATTACTGCATGTCAACCAAATATGTGCTTCAAAGTTTGATAAAGCTCAAATTTACCATACAGTAAGTGCTCAGTTCTTGTACATATATAAAGTGGATCAAATAATCACAAATATGTCAGACTTGTTTATATATTTCAACTGGGAATCCTCAGCGAGTCTTAAGTTGTAATACACAAAAATTTAGGGGATCAGTATGTCATCCTGAGGCGTCTCACTCATTTTCATTCTTTCTGACTCTCTTTCTATACTGTTTTACATCTTCCCCTTTCTCTAATTGTTTTCGAGTTTATGTGATTCCCTTTCGTTGTTGTCTTCCTTTAATTTTCCGCATACAAAAGGAGTATCTCTTCCTTTTGCACTTCCTATCCTTCCGCGCCTGTTCCTACTCCGAGTAGGACATAGCCAGTGTGTGAACCATATGCATACATTAATACCATTCCCAGAATTACAAACATTACAAGCATTACAATATTGCATTTGGTACAACCATTTTTTGCACTGCACAGTGGAGTTAAATTCCACATTTAGTGACTTTATGATGAAGAAATGCTCTAAGTTTATATTTTTGTGGTGTCCTCGAGTGGGTCCTGTGTGGGGTCTCGATATTATAAGAATCATCAGGGACAAGATTGAGTCACACAGTTTCATCTGTTTGCACTTCGTAACGTCCATTGACATTGATGTTGACACACGTCTTCCACCCTATCGTAGCAGTCTTTTAATAAAAAACCTTCCTTTTCTATCTAACCGTGGAAAAATGCTTGGGGTAGCTTTTACGCATAAACTAATCAATGGCAAAATTGACTCTTCGGATTTGACTAGTAAGACTAGTTTTGCTGTTCCTATTAAAAATGCTAGCAATTTTATCCCCTTATCTCTTCCATGATGTAATTCAAATTATGACGCAGAATTTTTCGAAGTGAGTATAACAGAACCTTTGATATAATCAGGTGTGCTAACTTTTGTACTTTCCTGTATTTGAATCTTGTAACTTATGTGTTTCAGTATTTATAATAATTCTTATTATTTAGTAAGTTAGAATATACCACTTGAACATACTTCAGTATGCCAACGCTCAGAATAAATAAAAGCATCTATGTATATACTCGTATTGAACGACTGATCAATGTTTACCTCATGAAAATTTAATATTCTTTAGGCAACAGAAGTTGATTTCTGTTCATGCGAATCATGAAGTTAATAAATTACAAACATATTTTGTTGTTGTCATAATAATATTAATATTATATATTTTATATATTTTCAGCTTACTTGTAGATAAATTTAATCAATTTAATCAGCTTCTTTTTAGACCCTGTACTTTAAAAAAGTACAAAGGGTCTATTAGGTTTGTGCAAATGACATTTGTGTGTAACAGGCAGAAGGAGGCGTGGCAGACCCCATAAAGTATATATATTCTTGATCAGGACGACGAGCTGAGTCGATATAGCCCTGTCTGTCTGTCCGTCTGTCCGTCTGTCTGTCCGTCTGTCTGTCCGTCTGTCTGTCCGTCTGTCCGTCCGTCTGTATGAACACCTAGATCTCGGAAACTATAGGAGCTAGAGACTTAATTTTTTTTAGGTTTGTGTATTACATAGGCAGGTCAAGTTTGTTTCAAATGTTTGAAAAGTCATCCCCCTCCCCCTCAATTTCGCAAAAATATTCCCAGCATGTACAGTTTTTTAGAGTCACTGTTTTCCTTTTTTGCATGAATAATGCTTTAGGTGCTTTGAATGTTTGGTGCGAATTACAGCCCAATCGGATAATAAACACCAGAGATATTGGACAAACAATTTTCTGTACTGAGCATGTGTGTGGGGGAGGGGGAAGCCACAGTGTACGCGGCCACTAGGGCGTATGCGTGATTTTTAGACCCTGTACTTTAAAAAAGTACAAAAGGGTCTATTAACATTGTGCAAGCCTGTATGTAACAGGCCGAAGGAGGCGTGGCATACCCCATAAAGTATATATATTCTTGATCAGGACGACGAGCTGAGTCGATCTAGCCATGTCCGTCTGTCCGTCTGTCCGTCTGTCTGTCCGTCCGTCCGTCTGTCTGTCCGTCTGTCCGTCCGTATGAACACCTAGATCTCGGAAACTGTAAGAGCTAGAAACATCATATTTGGCAGTTAGATGCCCCTATAGTGCAAGCAGATCAAGTTTGTTTTAGATTTTTGATACCTCCCCCAAAAACCGCGAAAAACTGCCACAACCCACAATTAAAGATACAAACTTGTGTTTTGGCATACAATAATCTAATGATAATCTCTATCTGTGCTGTAAATTGTGGCTCAATCGGATAATAAACACCGGAGATATTCAAGATTCAATTCCCAGTACTAGGTAAGGGGGGAGCAGCGCGAGCGTATGTGTGGTTGCATGCGACTTTGCGCTATGTGTGCTTGTGTGAGTGTTAGCGTCTGTGTGTGCAAAGGAAAGTACAGGGTCTCCTACTGTCGGTTGCATCCGACTGTAGCTTTCCGAGTTTTTTTAGTATATTTTATTTATTTACCCATACTGTGAAATATATACTTTCGGCTAATTACAAAAGTCACAGATATTTTGGAAATTAAACCCAAGTTTATTACCAACTTCTACATTTCATAAATTTTACCGATAAATTTGGTCTTTATTCCACTGTGCACTAACATTGCCTTCTGTTACAGCGATACACGTCACAGAATTTCCTGCAATGCGAGTCCTTCTGCTGGCTTTGAGCTGCGGTTTTCGCATGCGTTTCCCTTGAATTTTAAGCTTCAGTTTGGTTTTCCAGGCTACGCTCTCCCTCTCTCTCTCTCTATCTCCTACTCTCTCTCTCTCTCTGTGACTGTTTGTTTCTACCTGTCTAGCAGCTTCTTGTTCGTATTTCCCCCACACAATGACAGCTGCTGCTTCTTCTTGGATCTCGCATAAAAGCTGCTCCAATTACTGTTTGCATAGTTGAGTGTCGTCTGCGGAAATTTGTTTATTTTACGCGAGTTGCGTTTTGTCTTTCTGCTCTCTGCTCGTTGCCTTTTTTATTGGTAAGAGCGGAGCAGAAAGACAGTGGGAACGAGAAACAAAATGAGGAGAAAAGGGGTTAGCGTAGGGTGGCTATGCCTCGTCGTGTCGCATATCCTGCTGTTACCTGCCTTTTGGCTAAGACAAACTGACAGCTAAATGCGTCACAGTCCTTGCAGATTTCATTTTCGTAAATATTTCAATGTTTTGCATTTCAGTAACGTTGATATTTTATACCAAGAAGCACACCCCCCTCCCACCCACGTGCACCCTATATAGCCAGCCCACATCTGAGCAACTTTTAAGCGGGTTTATAGTTTCCTTTTTCCTCTTCTGCTGGCACTGCAAGAACCACAACACCAAAAACGAGTTTATATTGAAAGTAATACGGTTACACAGAGCAAAAATAACAAAGTTTAAGACCTGTTGAGATATGTACTAACGATCCAAACAAGCTGCAGCCTGGATTATCGACGGATTATTGTATTTCTCATATAATACTACTATCGCGGCACTCAAATCAAGCTCCAATATTTTTGAATCATATTTATTAAGTTAATTTTATTTATTATAATCTTAATTGATTTTACAATTACCAAGTTTTTTACTTAACTCGAATATGACAAACTATATAAATATATAAAATTTAAGACCCTCATTTTGAGAAAGTAAAGAAGCCCGGAAAACTATAGTCGGACGCAAACGACAGTAGGAGACTCTGTACTGTGAATTGCCTTTGGCGTCGGTAAAAGCAGCATAATATACATACACATTCCAATATAGATACACACATACACTTATACATACAAACATACGCGCAAATACAAACTATAGCTATAGTATATATGAACATACATACATACCCGCTATCAAAAAGTACTTTTTAAAGTACAGGCTCTAAAAAAAGTGTCTATTAATTTAGTGTAACTTTGTGTTTGTGTGAGTATTTGTTAGTGTGTGTGTGTGTTCACGTTTATACAGCCTTTCTGGGTTATTATTTTCGCTCGGTGTAGCAGTCAACTGCAGAGCGGTGCCCACAAGCCACAGCATCAGTTAACAAAGAAACAAAATGCATTTGAAATTACCAACCACAGCGAGAGAGGCGCGAAGGCAGAACAATTACAAAGCCACTCGCAAATTCGGGATATTATGCAAGAGACTGTAAAAGTCTACGCACTTGTCTCACTGCGTATCTAGGTGTCAAAGTCAATTAAGATCTACTTAATAGTAACTAATATATCAAATTTACTTATTATTAAATATGAAATGAATTTATTAATCGATCACAGTAAATAAACTTTTACTTTTAAATTTCAAAACTCTGCTCAGTTCAATTTCCGTTTAATTCTTGCCAATTAAAAAGCATCGAAGCCATGAACTGAATTACGAATACGTTGTCTCTATAATGTTAAATGATTTAGAAGGACCCCAGAGTCTCGTTTTATTTCGAATTATTTTTATTTATTGTCTTATTGCGAAAGTTTGTGTGGAAACAGTTATAACTATGCTAATAGGCAGAGATACGACAAACAATAAACAAAGAGGGGAGGGGATAAGCCATTTGAAATTCTTTTCATTTTACCCAAGGTTGAAAAGACAAACAAACTTCAGGTACAACCATACAAATATATCTCAACATTACAGGCGTAATTCCGTTTTCAAGAGTTGAATATGAAGACATGACTCTAGGCACAACACACAGAGAGAGCGGCACACACATGCACACACACATACATATATAGAGAGAACATGCATATGTCTCATGCAAACATTTGTCGTCATTTGTTGCTCTCTGCTCTCTGCGCTCTGTGCACCCTGCTCCCTGCTTGATTGTAATTAATAATAATTTGCATTTCGCAGTTTGCAGTTCAGCGCCCGTGCGAGATTTCATTTTAATTAAATTATATGTGGCCATGTAGTGCTTTAGGGGCCCGCGTCTCCGAGTGTGTATGGGTGTATGGGTGGGCGGGGCTAATCATGTCGACTATCATCTGTGTATGCTAGGCGTGTGATTGTGTCCAAGTGCAACTACTTAGTTGCAACACAGCATGCATAAATTATTAGCGCTATCTGTCGTCAGTTTGGGTTCAGTTAGCGGTTCAACATTGTGGCAAACATTGCACAATTACACAACAACAACAACAACAAGAACAACTAAATCAAGAGCCGCAGTAATAATAGCAGGGGTAACACGAGCACGAAAAACGAAAGCTAAATTTGCATCCAACTAAGTCCAAGCTCTATTTTTCCTATTTCTAAACACTTGTATTACAAGATCTCCTAGTTCCGACAGCTTACTGCAGTTTAAAGACTCATCAAATAGAAACCGACAATCAACTGATGGCACATTGCAACTTCAATTTGCAATCGCCGCATTTATCAATTTATCAACAGGACGTATGCGTTATATTGCGTATACGACATGCTGGTCATAAACAAACCCATTTGGGGTCAGTTAAATAAGCTCGGAACAACAACAAGGAGCAAGTAAAGCAGCGAGTGTAGATAAAGGACCGGCACAGCAAGGATTCTGGATTCACCATGAGCCAAGACCATCGAACTAGCAGCCATCAGCCAGCAGCAGGCAGCAAATGCCATTAAGAGCTTTTGACCAAAACTCGCCGTAAATCAAGTCACTTTAATTCAATAACAAGTTGAGGCCCCCACAGACAACTGGCGAGTAAAGCAGCCCAAAGGTGGCTTCAGCAATGTTGCAGACGTTGCCAGTTGGGACAAGTTAAGTTCAGTTTTTGTGGGGAAGGGGGCGACCACTGATTCCGTTTATCTATGATGGGAAATTATTCATTTGCTGAAGCCACAGTACAAACAGCAACAGCAACAACAGTTCAAATTATTTACAGTCGAAGCCCTAACTTTTGGGCAATTCGATTTTGGGCAAGTAAGTAGAGTCGAGTGAACAGAGTTTGACCCAAATTGTGCTTTATTTGCACCATTCATTTGTTGTGTTACCGAACTGTTTGCTATTTGCTGTTTAATTTCCATACAAATTACACACAAACAATAAATACGAAACTCGTTCAGCCTCGAAACATTTAACGCGTCACACATTAATATTGCAGCGAAAGAAAACTCAAGTAGCAGTGCCCTTCCTCCAACAATTCTTATCCTTGGAATATCTACAGATGCAAAGATCCATGTGCTGAGACAGCTAGACGGAGAGCTTTCTTCAAGCGACTTTGCCCTACATATAGATCCCTACCATACCCACTCTATATAGTACAATGTATTTGCCAACTGCATTATTACAAAACTATTATACCCAGTTTCGAACGCCTCAAGGGCATTGAAAAAGTTTGCTGCCAAACTTTCAAGTTTCTCGCTCACAAATTTATGTTTAAATTGTACTTTTCGGGCAATTGTTATGCAAAGCTTCTGCTGCACACACAATTACAATTTACAGTCTAGGAATTACGCATAACAAATTACAATTAACGACAATTGCAGATAAATTGATGAAGTTGAAAATTGTCACTGAATGTCAATTTTGCCCCCTTACAGAGCTCAGACTATTACCCCAACCAAATGGCAACATTTAAATTTATTGTGTGTATTTTGTCAGTACTTAAGTAAACTTATTGAAATTTATGCTAAAAGTTCTCGGCTGTCTTATTTGCAAGGTGAATAAATTAAATAAATCAAAAGTTTTAGGAAATGCATAAATTATGTTGAATTTACTCAAAAGTTCAGGTTTATCTTCCCTCTCTGTGGCAGAAGTTATATGTCAGGAGCAACATAATTATTCATACTTACACCAGAGACATTTTAATATAAGAAATATAAACATATAAAATATATTTATTTGTTAAGCACTTCAATTATATGCATTAAAAAACCCAATCTAAATTGTAATGATGTGTATTATTTTTAAATGTTTTTTTATAATACAAGTACTTAATAAATATCTCTAGCTTACGACAAACAATACGCTCGATTCGAGCGTTGTGTATAACCTCCAAAAAAGCTTAATTGAAATTGTTTTTAGAGCCTGGTAAATTGTGAACAAATATACTTTGTTTGTATATGTTTTCCAACCTCAAAATGGCTCTATAGAATCCTATTCGTGCCAACATTGATTCCAACTTATGATAAATAATACTATAATTATCTATATAATTTGATTAATAAAATATGCGAGCCTTAAATACAACCATTCTAGGAATACGTAATTAGAATTAGAATCATTGTATTTTTAGCACTTCTAAAGTTTATACAATTTTTGGCAAAATAGTTTAAAAAATAAACATCAATTAGACAGAGAATGATAAATAATTTTTCAGTTATTTCGGCTATTGCTGTTCCGTTGCTATTCCATTTATCAACAGTGCTCTCCTCTCCCCGTCTCTGACAGCCAATTATCCACTTAATGCAATGAGACAAATGAGATAAATAAAACAAAGGCGATGAAATGAGGCGAAATGTGGATAACATGCGTATTCAGGCAGTGACAATTTGATTATCTCGGAGTGAAGGCTTTGTTTGGCGCCAGCTTTTCATGCCAGCCACAAATGATTTCTGCGTTTGGTATTTTGGAGTTAATCCTAGGATATGTGCAAGAGACATCCCGGGCAGAACTACATTAAAGTGGATAGAGCGACCAGCGACAGCAAATACAACAAAAACATCAAATTAAATATAAAGTATTGCATATACTTACAGTAGAGTCAATATATCAAGAATATTATTCACTTGTCAAATCTTTACTCTCCACAGAGGTAACAAAGAAAGCATTTTCATTTTTATTATTACAGTTTTTAGAGGTAGAATTCTATTTATTTTAAGTAAGGCATAACAATTGTATGAAATACTTTTAGCATTCATAAATTTTACAGCAAATTCTCAACTTTTCAAGAAATTTTCATAAAGCCAAAGCTGAAATTTAAATTGTAAGTTTCAAGCACATTTAGTTGGTAGTAAATTCACTTATGAAAAACAATACATAATGCCAACATTCAATTTATTCTCTATGGTTGAACAGTAAATCTATAATCTATGAGATTTGAAATTCGGAATTGAAATAAAATGGAAAAAGTCAAATGCAATGATTTTGCAATGTAAATTAACGAAACGAATCAGCTAAAGAAGGGGAAAAAGCGAAACGATGTTCGTAAATGCATGTCCCAAACAACAACACACAGCACACACACCACATCAACACACAACAAACATAAACACACGCATACACTAACAAACGTGCATATATAAACACATATATGTATGCACTATTTTCCGAGCCTGAGTGTAGAATTTTGCTATGAAATAATCCGCAACGACAAATATGCGCGATTTTCCAGTCCGTCCATCCGCCCATCCGTCTATCTGCTTGTCCGCTCTCGCTCTCCATTTCGATATGTTGTTGTATTAGTTGTGTGTGGCTTGGCCAGTTGGTTAGCCAAACCCCAATACAAAGCACGGCTGCAGAGAGCGGGAGAGATGAATATTTTGGTGGAGCCAGTTGCTAGACGCCAGTCAAACAACAATAGCACAGACAACAACAACTGAGAAAACCACATATACATAAACCGGTTCTCCGAAATTCCAACCAAGCCAAAACAGCTAAAACAGCCAACAACCAACAGCCGGCCAAGTCAGAGCACCCGTGTCTCTGTCGAATATTTACACTCACATGATCTCAGAGAAGAGGAGAAACAAGACAACAGCCGGCACTAAATGTCAAGCGGGCTTGATATACTGGGGTATTGATATATTTTGTGGTTAATATTATTTAATATAATTACTAAAACAATATGTACCTATATACATTCCTTACTGTAATGTATTAAAGTCGTAATGCAGACAGTGCGCAGTTTGGTCGAATATGACCTAACTCCCTACCTTCTCGATTACCCAGTGGCGCTTTAAATTTTCATCTCTAATTTAATCCTCTTTTAGATGATTACTGCAAAATGGAGTCCTTAATGTGCATCTAGTGGACGTAAGGTATCATCTCGCGAAAAAATTAGGTCGCTATGTCTTACAGTTTGGTCAGTGCGGTGTTGACCAGTCAGTGAGTCAGGACAAATAACTTGATATACATACTATATAGAAGACATCATACAGATTTTATATACATATTATTAACATAGTAAGTATTATTATAAATGTGTCAAATTTGCTGCCACTAAAATTAAAGGAATAAGTAATATCGTTGATGTGTTCAACATTGGCCGATTGAGCATCATCTCTGGCAAAAATAAGTTGACAACAACAACAGCAACGACTTGAACTTAACAAGACTTGAATATCTCCGGTGTTTATTATCCAATTGAGCCACAATTCACAGCCCAGATAAAGATTATCATAAGATTATCGTATGCCAAAACACAAGTTTGTATCTTTAAAATTGTGGGCGTGGCAGTTTTTCGCGGTTTTTTGGGAGGAGGGGGAGGAGGTATCAAAAATTTAAAACAAACTTGATCTACCTACACTATAGGGGCATCTAACTGCCAAATATGATGTCTCTAGCTCTAACAGTTTTCGAGATCTAGGTGTTCATACGGACGGACAGACAGACGGACAGACGGACAGACGGACAGACAGACAGACAGACAGACAGACGGACATGGCTAGATCGACTCAGCTCGTCGTCCTGATCAAGAATATATATACTTTGTTGGGTCTGCCACGCCTCCTTCAAAAAAGAAGAAAAACGGCGGCGGGAAAATTTGTTGTAATCAATATGAGCTGGCGACTGGCGACTGGCGGCTGTCTCGGATAACTTCACATACAATGACGTACGTATGTATGCGTGTGTGTGTGTGTGTGTGTGTGTAAAACAGATTTGAGAAAAATGCGGAAAATGAATTCGATGGATTGGATGCAGACGTTGCGTATGTATGTATGTATGTATAAGCAGAGGAATGGGCTTGAAGAGTATTGCGAAATAACTGTTGAGTACTATAAAAATGTACATGGGCAAATGTCGCATCTCTATTTCTCCAGCATTTCTCTCCAGTATTATGATAAATCGCACCTCTTATTGTAGCTGCAGCCTGAGTAACTGATTTATAAACGCTCGTTGAGTTACATATATGGAGGATAAAAAGTATGTACAGCAACAGGAAGAAATTTATAGAGAAGCAGAGACTGATATAAATGGGGAGATAGAGCGACAGTGAGAGGCGTTAAACGAACATGACATCATTCGACAGCTACCAAATTGTCTCTTTTCCCATGTTTTGCGTTTTCTTATCGAAAAAAGGGAAAGAAAAACGACTATACTCGCCATCCTCCACTCTTTAGTCAGACCTCCTTACATATTTCCCCATCATTAACAGCCGCTCAATGAAATTCGCGTACGCACATCGCAGAAATGAATGTTTATTTCTGTTTGTAAGTATGTAAGTATGTCAGCCAAGCGTCAATTATGAGCGCATTTTTCTGATGAACCCGCGAGAAAAAATAGTGCACAATGGAGGAGTTATATAGGTCTTTAGGCTGTGGTTGAATATAAAACCGATAATCACCAGACGAACCTACATACATTATTATAAACTAATGTACGAATATACAAGAGCTTCATATTTATAAAAAGATAAAAGTGTATGAGTAACGAGATTAATAATTATATAACTATATAAATAATATTATACGATAATAAACCAAAAGCTAAACTTGCAATGTATGATACACATATTAAATATTTAGTAAATAGTTTTAAAGATACTTCTCAGTAAATTCAGAAGTGTCAACACAAAGTTAATGCAAACCACAACTTTAATAACTTTATGCAAATACCAAGAAGTTAATGAAAAATCAATGAAAAGTCGTTGACAATAAATTGTAGTACAATTCACACGGGTATATGAATAACACATTCATATATGTATGTATATGTTTTATGCATAAGATATGGAGCAAATGTCTCTACTGTCACTGCGGGCGGACACGTTTATGTTGCACAACATGTTCCCTGTTCCGTTGCCCCATTAAACATTCATCATTTCGTGACCATTCGTCATCAATGCGTGCAAAATTGAACGCAGTGAGTGAAAAATAGTTTAACGCTGCACAGTGATGAACGTGCAGTTACCCTTTAGTAAATACATTTTGACTGCAATTATTATATTTTAATGTTCATTGTGAATATAATTATTAAACTAACTAACTTACCAATATTTTACTTTACACAATCAGAAATAGAAAAAAACTCGGAAAGCTACAGTCGGATGCAGCCGACAGTAGGGAACCCTGTACTTTGGTTTGCTCTGGGCGTCGATAATAGCAGCAGCATATATGTCCATACTCACATACACATACACTTATACATACAAACAAAATTCGCTCAAAAACAAACAGTAACCAATACTCATACAGAAATTCATACTCACAATCCAAAATCACGCATACGCCCTAGTGGCCGCGTACACCGTGGCTTCCCCCTCCCACAGCCAAATGCCTACTACAGAAAATTGATTGTCCAATATCTCCAGTGTTTATTATCCGATTGGGCTGCAAATCGCACCAAACATTCAAAGCATCTAAAGCTTTATTCATGCAGAGAAGGAATCCAGTGACTCTAAACCTGTACATGCTAAAAACATTTTTGCAAATTTGAGGGGGAGGGGGATGAGATATCAAATTAAAAACATAAACTTGGCCTGCCTATGTTATACACGAACAAGGCAAAAAACAAGAATATATATATATATATATATATATATGGGATCTGCCACGCCTCCTTCTGCCTGTAACATACATTTCTGACTTGCACAAACTTAAAAGACCCTTTTGTACTATTTTAAAGTACAAGGTCTAAAAACGTAAAATTGGAAATTAGGAGAACTGCAAGTGAAGAGTATTTTATTTGTATTGTATTGTATTTGTGTACACAAAATATCAGTTGAAGATATAGTACACCGTTAGGATTGTCAAGCCAGCATGGAATCTTAAAGATGGTGTAAAGTCAGACACCTGCGAATAAGGTCAATTGAAACGAAAGAAAGACGAAAGCAGAATTGCTGAATGATGGCTACAGTGAACTTTTCGTGTTTTTCTCTTTTTTATTTGCTTTTGTGGTTAGCAGCACCAGAAGTAATAGTCAAATGCTTCTTGTTCTCTTCATTATCATAAAAAGGCATGCGAAAGAGGAAGATGATCTAAAAAATAAAAGCTTACACATCGATGGAAATTGTGAGACTTTCAACTCACGTCACTAAAGCACCCCAGAAACGGGTTTCTCACTCAGATGCTGTTGTTGTTGCTGTTGTTGTTGTTGTTGTTGTTGTTGTTGTTGTTGATGTTGATGTTGAAGTCGATGTTGCTGTTGTTTATGCAGAACGAGAATTAAGTATAAGTATATGTATGTGTGTATTCATGGGGACATTCAGCGAAAGTACTGCTAGAGAAAGCTGAAGAAATACAACAAGCAATTTGCATGCGGTGATACCTTACCCTATTATCAAGCTTTTTTTTGGCCACCACGAAGAAGACTTGAATATAACTTCAAATTGGTTAATAAAAAGGCAACAGAAGCAGGACAGACAGGTCAGTTAGTCCATCCTTTCGCTCTTAATGAGCACCTAAAATCTTAACCCAATGTTCAAAAGAACCAAACAAGATCCAAATTCAACACTTAACTCTGTCAGACATAAGCCAACTTAAAATAATCTCTCTACTACTAGGTCCTAGGTCATAGATTATTTCTAGATTTTAAGCCATCATCAACTTATTATGAATTAATTTGCATTAGATGTAGATTATAATTTAATCACGAAAACCTAAAACACATACTGATGTAATGAATGAACAAAGTCTTGAAAAAAGGGAAAATAGTTAGGATTAAAACGATTTAACTAGACATAAGAAAATGTTACTCAATGGCATATTGCTGCCCACCTTAGTTGTTTTGTCTAGTTTAACAAAACATTTATTTAAATTATTACTAAAAAGAAGATGAAATGAAATAACTTGATTTTGAATTTTTGTTAAAATTCTTTCTGGTTAATTTTTTACATTATATATAGTATTTACTTCTCGTAATTTGTTTTTAATATAAAATATTTAGATCAACTGCTTATAAAATTCTTAGAGTCGTAGACCATTACTTCTTAGTGCTTTTATTGTACAAATATAGCTAAAAGAACTAATTAATTTTATTGTTTCAAAATCTATCTCAATTTGGGTTTAATATACATAATTCTGTTTTGCTATTAAATTAACGGCAATTTCCCTTGAAAGTATCAGTGCAATTCAAACCCTAAACGAACGTTGTGTAATATATAAATTCGTGTCAAATTCGGCATATGAAGAGTATGCAGGTTAAAAGTCTGATTTTTTATAAAACCTGATCGTAAGTATTTTATGAGGTAACTGGACCAACTCGTTGAATGAAAAGTGCCCGCCTGGCAAAAAGGTGACAAAAAAATGGAAAAAAAAGGAGACCAAACTGTTTAAAAGTGCTGAGCTGGAGGAAAAGTTAAACAATATTATGCTGAGCAAGCAGTAAAAGCGTACAAAGTACATGTACAGGAGAGAAGGTATGGAGGATACTTGCGTTAGTCCGTCATTCAAGTAGAGTCGACTGGTTGGCTGAGTGAATGGGATCAAACAATTTGCTAGTTTACACCTTGGACGCTTTTAATTATGTGCATTGTGCCGGGAGATGCGGCATGCTCATTAGTCGCCTTCATTCAGGGCTGAAGGACTTCCGGACTGCAGGACTGAGCGACGGTAAACTCAACTCTGCAAGCCAGACAGGAAACTTCAAGTATAACAAGAAGAACTAGAAGCAGCAGAAGAACAACATGAAAATAAGTTGATGTCTGTGAGCGAAAACTTTTGAAAATATCCTCGAGCAAGTGACCCATAAGTTGGTTACCAGCAGCAACAACAACAACAACAACATGTATCCTTACGCTACTCCGTGTGAGGGTATGTGTATGAGTGTGTGCCTAATGAATTTTGTTCCCCGCGGGAAGTGTTACTGAACGAAGGAAACGTTGCCGTTTATTTAACAAACTCGTCGGTGTTTTGGCCCTTTCGTGGATCTCATTGCTTTGTTAAGAACTGTTCGGTGTATAAATATGATGGTGATTAGCTGTTCACCCTTCGCATATAAGCAGAGGGTTGATGCACAAGTTCTAATTGAAAACTTGAGTGTTTCAATTTGCAGCAACGAAATGTAAACTGTCTTCAGTTGTGTTATGAGAAGAATTGCTTAAAAACGAATCCAATTAAAGAAGTTTAGGTTTAAATCAACCGACAGTAGGAGACCCTGTACTTTCCTTCGCACACACACACGTTACAAACACTCACACATGCAGACATCCCTTCATTCACATAGTCGCATACACACGCATACACGCCTATACATTTGGGTATGTGTATCATCAGCCTGTGCAAGTGTACACAGCCAAAAGATTGCAATTGTAACGATCTAAAAAAGTACAATAGGGTCTATTAAGTTTGTGCAATTGATATTTGTGTGTAACATAAAGCATATATATTCTTAATCAGGAAGACAAGCTGAGTCAATATAGCCGTGCTTGTTTGTCTGTCCGTCAATATCGTTTATTGTATAAGCAGGTCAAGTTTATGTCTGAGTTTTGATGAATCATACCCCTCTCCCTTAAATTCGCAAAAACATTCTCAACGGATAAAGTTTTAGAATAAAGCGAATAAAGCTTAGGACACTTAGGATGTTTGACGCGATTTGCAGCCCCATCGGATACCAAACAGCGGAGATATTAGATAATCAGTTTTGTGTACTAAGCATTAGGCCGCCAGGGCGTATGCGTGATTTTTATTCCTTGTATGTATTGATGTGTGATAATTAGATTATGGTTTTGTATTTTCGCGTATATTTGTATGTACAAGTGTATACGTGTATGTATGTATATGCTGCTGTCAGGTTGCGTCCGACTGTAGCTTTCCGGGCTTTTTTTGTAAAGAAAATATGTACATACATACATACTCTTACTCTAATTTTATCTAGATACATTTTGTTTAATCTATGACAATTTTACTCTTAAAACAGTCCTCAATTGGCTCTGTACAAATATTATGTAGCCCTGACACTGACCGGATTCAGTAAATAATATGTCGCCTCTGGGCAAGTAATTATGATATACTTTCCCAACAGTATTTACCAGCAAAAAACAACTCAGAGCATTTGAGCTATCCACAAGTTACTCTCCTATAAAAAGAAGCGCAAGTGCAGATGGTGGTCGAGAAGGGGAGTCAAAGCATTCACCTCTAGCGTTTTAATGGTGTCCCTCGTTATGTCACGCTCCTAGTTGCAAGGCAATCTAAACTTCAAAAGCGACTTCATTTGACAAGTTTAATGCAGTCCAACAGTTTAACAAAACAAAACAACAGCAAAAACAGAGAGAAAAGTTGTTTACTACATTACTTCTTGTCGCTTAAAAAATAAGCCACCAACTACATCAATGAATCTTTTCAACAAGTAGAGCCAGCGGTCAGTTAGCTTAACCCAAACTCTATCCTACCCACTGCAACTTCAGTGACGATATCTCTGTTCAGATGCAGTTGAGTTCAGTTGAACTAAGTTCAGATCCTGCTTCCATTGTAGCTGGACTAGGCGTTGCATTTATAGATAGAAGACTCGGTTATTTGCATATTCTGCTGTCTGTTTTTAAAATTGGCAATTAAAACTTTGTCATTACATTCTTAAATCGACATATAAATGGCAGTGAAGTTTTACATTTTGGTTAACGGAAAAATTATACTTAAAGTAAATAATTTTATGTTTGGATTGAAGCTATTTAATATTTCAAATTAATTCACATATATGCACGTTTTCAAGCAGTAAATTAGAATGTTGGAAGACCAGAAGTATAAAATCTAGTATATCGAATCTAAGGAAATGTGATAGTGCTCTATTTGATTATTATTCATCGATGATAAAACTGAGAAAAGCATTACATGTTAGAGAAATAAAGCGAATAGAAATGAATACATGTAGTTTTTAATACTTTAAATTGAATCTGGAACTAGATGGTCTGTTCCACAAAAATTCATAGTGTCGTGGTAAAGGGCTGCACACTGACCAGATGCGGTCCTGCGTTCCATCAGAATTATCAATGTCATTACACGTCTTCTAAATTCTATCAGGGGTGCCACAGAAATCACTTCAGCGTCATTTCAGCTCAAAAACCATTCAGCGGTGCCACAGATCTGGTTTTTTGGCTGATTCAAAAATTGCTGGCTATTTGACTAAATACACCTATAAAACCTAAATAATAAAACCTAGTTGATACATGAAACATCATACCTTTTCATAAAGGTTGTTTAATTTCTAATTAACTTACATCAAAATAATTTGCCATTAAAGGTGTTGAGTTAAAAAAACGCATTTTAGTAAAATCTTATCGAATCAGCTCTATTAGTTATGTACTTTGAAACACCAATCAGCCGACACACCATTGTATCTAAATTTATATCAGAGAGTTTTATACTCAGAATGCAAGCATCAAAAGAACTAATACCTTTTAATATTCTTTACTTGGAAGTCGAGTTGAAAACTTGCTTTTCACACAGTGTTGCATGTATGTTTGTGTGTGTGTAGCATACATACGAATGCTTAAAGTAGGGTTCCAATCCCGTTGCCTCCACTGAGATGCGACATGTTGGCGTACCACTAAGTGAAATAAGCGGTGTTACTAATGAAAAGTGGTTTTGGAGCCATGCACAAGTTTTGTAATTTTCGGGCATAAGCACGAAACGACGATAATGGCAAAATGGTTTTTTCCCGCTCCCAATGTTTCATGTGGTAGCCCGAAAAGTTCATTGGGTATACCCAGTAAAGTAAGGACATAAGTATTAAGGGTATGCCACACCGATTAGTTTGTAGTAAAACACTACAACAAAGGAGATAAACTAGAGCGGGGATAAAATCTATGGTATCTATCGATATTATCGACGGTGAATTCGATTGACTCCTATCGATTATTTTTAAAAACTATAATATATTAATATTCATGCAAGAGAAATTTGGTGACATTTTGTAAAGATCGGAAAGCTACGAGGTAGGTATATTTGTTCTGGTTTTCTGACTGCAAAGTCATCCATAAAGGAAGCACGAAAATGATAATCTTAGTAGATTACATTAATCCAGTAGTGCCCAAACTCACACTATCAAACAGTGTGCTTGTGTGCGTAGCAGTTTAATCAACGAAGCGTGACGCCTATACATGTGAGAAAATCTATTGTGTGTCAAAGCAGCGCTGCTCAGCAAAGCGCACATGTGATAGGAATTATGACTTTTGGGCACCACTGCATTAATCCAATTCTTTAACTTCCAAAATTCTTTTATGTCAAATGGAATAAAATAAAACTGTGGGTGAAATACACTTATCTTTGTTAAATGGTCTCAGCATCCCGTATGGAATTCATACAATATTTTGGTTCCATTCACTTCGTTTATTTAGCAACTTGTATAGGGTACTTAATAGTTGAGCTCAACTTAACTAAAATCCCGCAATTTGTCAACGACTAATGGCAATGGATTAGTGTAATTTTTGTTCTCTTCTCTGCTTTTCTGCTACTTCTACTACTACTTTTTCGTTTCTTCCCTTTTTTTGGCCTATATATAATGCAGTTATAATTGTTGCGAGTTAAGCTGGATTTAATGTGTACACCTATATTAAAATTGAATTTGACATCTTGCCAAACAGACAGAACAGATGTAGATTCATATTTGACGCCGAATACTACTAGTTGGAATACCGATAATCGCATTATCTTAGTCGGGGAACAAAAGAACCTTTAGCACGTTGTGTGCATAATTAAAAATAACTTGTGCTGACTTTTCCCTTTCCCTTTCAGCCTTGTTTCAGCTGACCGGCAAAGTCACGCTTAAGTTTGCCGCTCATCGTGCACCGCATTCTCTCATCGCATTTTCTTCGACGAGAAGCGAAATTAATGGCTTTTCTATTATTTTGTGCAAAGTTTCGAAGCGCATTTGACGTTGATTGCAATTTTTTGCTGCAAGCTGCAGCTGCAGCTCGAACAGCAGCCCAGAAAGTCCTACGGCGGAATCACAGCTGCTACGGCAAGCTGCATACATGGCTATAGATACAGATACAGCTACAGCTTCAGCTAGATGCTACTGCTAGATGCTGCTGCTAGATGCTTGATTAAAAATTTAGTGTGTGCAGCTGATGCGCTGACGGCAATTTGTACTCCCCTGCCCCTGTACCACCCCCTGTTTAGTACATTAAACATCTGATACGAGCGAATCGCAAGCCAAAAGCAAAAATCTTGCAAAACAATTGCCGAAATGGTGGACACAATGAAACCCAGCAAAACCCACAACGAAACGAAACCGAACCTAAAGTGCAGATATATGTTTGTAGTTTTTTATTTCCCCTTTTTTTTTTGTTCTCTGGTTTTAGTTTGCAGATTGCGGTGTGTTGATTTCACTGTTGTTGTTGTTGTTGTTGTGAACCAAGCAAGTACTGAGATACTTTTATGCTTGCGATATATACATACTTGGATAAGGAAGTAGCAGCACACGCAAGTAGAGAACAAAATTTGGGGAAGAGAAAATCAAAACGTGAGTGAATGTGTCCATTAAAACTGATATCTGAAATGCATGTTTCATTTTCGAGCAGTTAAATGAAAATTAATGGAGTTGCAATTTCAAACCAAATGTTGTCCATAACATATTTAAAACTAATTCAATTCTTATAAAAAGTACACACTTTGTAACTGAAAACATACCGATCAGTAGGAACAATATAAATATTTTCTGTTTATTTTTTTAGACCCTGTACTTTAAAAAAGTACAAAAGGGTCTATTAAGTTTGTGCAAATGACATTTGTGTGTAACAGGCAGAAGGAGGCGTGGCAGACCCCATAAAGTATATATATTCTTGATCAGGACGACGAGCTGATGGATCTAGCCATGTCCGTCTGTCTGTCTGTCTGTCCGTCTGTCCGTATGAACACCGAGATCTCGGAAACTATAAGAGCTAGAGACGTAATTGATATCTCATCCCCCTCAAATTTGCAAAAATGTTTTTAGTATATACAGTTTTAGAGTCACTGGATTCAATTTTTGCAGGATTAAAGCTTTGGATGATTTGCATATTTGGTGGGAATTGCAGCCCAATCGGATAATAAGCACCGGAGATATTGGACAAACAATTTTCAGTACTAGGCATTTGGCTAGGGAAGGGGGGAAGCCGCAGCGTATGCGGCCACTAGGGCGTATAAGTGATTTTTGATTGTGAATATGAATTTCTGTATGAGTATTGGTTATGGTTTGTATTTGCGTGTATATTTGTATGTATAAGTGTATGTGTGTATGTATACACACATATGTTTATGTGTATGTGTATGTGAGTATATACTTATATGCAGCTGCTATTATTGACGCCCAGGGTAAATCAAAGTACAGGGTCTTCTACTGTCGGTTGAATCCGACTGTAGCTTTCCGAGTTTTTTAGATATAGTATCGTATGCTGTAAAGCAATCTGAACACATTTGCAATATGGTTCAAAATTTTGTTGGTTTTACGATTTTACGTGGTATCAGAATTTGAAATAAACTCTACCTGCAATTGGGAAACATCTCCCCACATTCAAAATATGTTGACTTTAGCTGGTATTTCCGAAGTCTATGCATTCACAAGGACCGGACCAACAGGGCTTGATCGACTCATCTCGCCGATTTACACTGCGCGTCATCAAATTAGCGCACCCCATGCTCGGGTAATGTCAAATAGTACAAAAACTATTAAAGCTATAGCCATGAAATTTTTATCGAACATGTTTTCATTAATTTCCTTCAAAATAAGATAAGGTACTCCATTATAAGATTTAGTATAATATTTTATTTAATTAAAAAGAAAAATTATACCAAAAATATTAACTTAAATTTGCGTCATCAGATTAGCGGCCCCTGGGGTAATTTAATTCTTATCCCTTAATTTTACATTATAATTAGTGTTTTATGTTTTAATCTTATATTTTGCATAATTTTTAATAACATCAAGACTGGTTGGTGTCGCTCTTGCTTTCAAAGACTTCGCAGATCCTGTTGGCAAATGAGTCATACAATTTTTCAGTATATTTAAATGAAATTGAAGATCAAGCTTCTTTAAAACCGTCAATCAGTTTTAGTTTCGTATTGTTCTGCTTTCCAGACTCGAGCAGTTTTTTTAGAAAGCCATCCCGACACGTTTTCTATTGAATTGATATTTTGAGAGTTCGGCGACCACTCCAGGACATTAAGGTTTTGGCCATGAATCCACGATTTTACTGCTCGGGCTGTGTGAATTGGAGTGTTGTTGGACAGGAAACACTATACAAATATTCAAAACGGTTTTTCAAATGTGAAAATTTTCGGAGTTAAATTGCAAATCGCAAGTGCCTTATTAAGATATGGTTCCCCTTACTATTATATCCCCGACTAGGCTATGCAATCGACCTAAATATGGATCTTCCTTAATTATAAACATAATATAGATTAATATATATTAATAATTGTATTTTATTTATAGTGGGGGGATGAACATCCCTCAAAATTATTAAGGCTTCTAGCTCTGATCATTAACATTAACAAGTAGCTATGTTTTAAATAACTAATAGCTCTTAATAATAGAATTCAATCCCTTTTTTACAACTTTAAATAGTTACTGAGTGAAATAAAACTGAAAGTTAAGCCTGACAAATATTTTTATAAATTATACTTCACTCGTGCTATTTATGTCTTTAGAAAAATTGACAAATTAGCAACGTTTTTTAAGTCATTGAGATTTCAACGAAAAAAGGATAATCAGACAAGAAAACCCAAGTTAAGTTAAATTAAGCCCGAAACGGCTCTATATCCAATCAAATCTGTTCTCTTCGAAACACGTTTTATGGCCCAGTTTTATTGGCCAGGGGGCGGGGAGGAGTTTTTGGGGATTTAGGGCCAGACGCTAGGCTCGGCGTAAAAGGCAAGAAAGAATAGCGTTAAGTGGCACACGGAATAAACTTCCTTTCTATCACTCTGGAGGCCAAACGTAATTCTCGCCATTTGGGCTAGGCTTTTCAGGCCGCAAAACACTTTAAGCGCGTTTACGCATAATACAAATTGATTGGTAAAAGAAACAGAACAACACTGAATAAATACTTAGAATACATTTTAGAATAAAGTTTTGATATAGCACTACCTTCATTTCGTAGACTACTTAAACGTTCTTAATAAATAAGTACACAACTAAATAAATCACACTTGAAATTAAATATTTATACTATAAGCAAACTATAAATATGAAAATAAATTGTTTAAAATATATTTGCAACAGCCGTTTAATACATAATCTCTGTTGTCTCTTTCAACAGTGAACCAGTTAATTTTCAAACTGTGCTAAAGTACTCGATAAGTGCGGCTACAGCGGGGCCAAAGGAGCAGCCATGACTGGGAAGCGAAGGGTTGTCGGCCTTTTCGTGGTAAGACTTATTTGATATGCCGCAACTAGTTCAAAAACTAGCCAGTGCAAAATACACGAGGCACCCCAGCGATTGGGCAGAAAACTCTGCAAACGCTGAGCAGGCCAAGAGGCAAGGGCAACGGAAACTTGACTTGGCTAGCGAGAACAACAACAAGCTGTGCGAGTGGTCAGTATATATATAGAAAAACAAAAACAAAAAAAACTATAAAACTCGTTTCTGTCTCTAAACATGGAAGCACGTTTGGAACCAACATTGCTCCATCCCCCCTCCCACCACCTGGCCAGCTCTTAGCTCTTTTTTCTTTCTTTTCCGCCCGTAGAAACATGCCACTGGTTGCAAGCCAGTCTGAAATATCTTCCGGCTTGCATCAACGAAAACAACAACAACAATTGTGCAACATCGGCAGTTTGAACGCAGTTCCGTCGACGGCTATTTTCACAGATTTTCTATTGTTGAATAGACAGTTCCAAAGTTTCCAAAAACCTGCTAAAGTCGCGTCGTCTATTGTTGTTGCTCTCATTGTGGTTGTTGGTGTTGTTCTTGCAATTCGTTCCCCATTATCTGTAGTGATTTTTCGAAAATTACGAAATACTTTAGTGACGACAAAAAACTGAGCTGGGTCACAATGGACTACCGTGTTAGGGGGAACCCACTGTACTATTCTGGGATAAATTCTAGTTTTTCCATAAATTATATTAAAACAATCCCATTCAGCTTATTGGAAAGAAGGCTTTGGCTTTGTTGTGAATTGTCTTGGAAAACTGCAAATACTCTAAGTAATTGTGTTCTTTCGACATTGAGTGTGCTGTTTTTTATTTCTAAACGTTTTAATTGACTGGGATTTCTTATCGCATGGATAAATGAAAATCATTAAATCTTATATAATTGCAAAGTAAATTTCATAATCTCATTTTCAACACAACAAAACAACAAAACGATTGAAAGACTAACAAAGACTGAAGTTCAATGCCATCAATTAATGTATTTGCAACACTCCCCTGTCCACAACTTTCTATCATTTATGCTTGTGCCTCACAAGAGATCGCTTGAAAAAATAAAATTTAATTAACGCACAAGATGAAAATGAATTTTAAAAATAAAAAGGCCTCGGTCAGTTATTGTTTGAAGTTATTTCACACTGCCACAACTATTTCAACGTACAGCAAGACAATGAGTCTTCTGTTCGATAGTAAATAATTTAATAACCAAATAGGTCTACTAACGAGAAATTATAAAATAGTTTTCTTTAATTGCCTAGAAATTTAAAAGGAAAAAATACAGCGAGTATTTTGCCAAAGATTTTTAAAATTATTTTGAGAATTTTTCAATAAATTAAGAGTACGAAATGCTGGAGAGAATTTTACAAATTAAAAACGCCGGGAAAGCTACAGTCGGATGCAACCGACAGTTGGAGTCCCTGTACAGCAAAGAAAATATAATATATAAATATATATATAAATATAATATACACACACACACGCTATCAAATAAAAACTCACACTTAAAAATCTAAAAAAGTACAGGGTCAAAACTAATTAAACATACTGCAATTTTACATGAATATCATAAATGAGAAGATCGTTTTTAGCAGCATAAATAACTGTTGGAGATAATTACTAAATTTATTGAAAAAATTATAAACAAAATTTAACAAAAAATCATTATATGTATCTGAGATTTACTAGCACAGATTAAATCAACTTAAATACTTCAACTTTCAACTCAAGTTGCTCCGCTTATAGTTTACAGTTTATTGCAATGGAGACCCAAATACCGATTCATAATTAACTCAAGGGACAACGTGTGCAACGAACAAGCAGATGGAAACCTATAAACAACAAAAGTGAAATACGTCAAGCAAGATGAAAAATGCATGTAATTATCTCCACATTTGTTCACATTTTTTTCGCACAGTCTTACAATAGGATGTAAAAAAAAAGAGGTAAGAGGGGAGGAGTATAGTACCCACAAACTATAATTCAGTAGAAAAAACTACAGTCGTATGCAATCAACAGAAGGAGACCCTGTACTTCGATTTGCCTTGGGAGTCGATAACAGCAGCAGCATATATGTACATACTCACATACACATACACATGCACTTATACATACACACATGCACTTATACATACAAATATACACGCAAACACAAACAGTAAACAATACTAATACAGAAATTCATACTCACAATCAAAAATCATGCATACGTCCTAGTGCCCTAGTATACTGCCTAGTATAGAAAAATGTTTATCCAATATCTCTGGTGTTTATTATCCGATTTGGCTGCAAATCGCACCAAACATTCAAAGCACCTAAAGCTTTATTCATGCAAAAAGTAAATCCAGCGACTCTAAAATTGTATATGCTAAGAACATTTTTATAAATTTGATGGGGAGGGGGATGATATATCAAATTAAAAACATAAACTTGGCCTGCCTATGTAATACACGAACCAAACAAAAAAAAATTACGTGTCTAGATCTTACAGTTTCCGAGATCTAGGTGTTTATACGGACGAACAGACAGACGGACAGACGGACATGGCTATATCGACTCAGCTCGTCGTCCTGATCAAGAACATATGTACTTTGTGGGGTCTGCCACGCCTCCTTCTGCCTGCTACATACATTTCGGACAATCTTAATAGACCCTCTTGTACTTTTTTAAAGTACAGGGTCTAAAAATGGCTTAAGCAGCAATGAACTCTAGTTGTCGCAATTACGAGTAGTTTCATCAATCGAGAATGCACTGTGTACAGCTCTTACACAGCAAAAAGGAGAGTTGATAAAGAACGGAACGTGGCACAGGCATAAAGTTGACGTTACTCACCGACCGATGCTGCAGACAGATTGAATTGGGCAAAGCCTGACCTAAGCTTTTGGGGGCCGTTCAAAGTCTCTGCCACTCCGCTTGGAATATACTGCGCTGTTGAATTTTTCTCCACTTCTTGTTGTTGCTGTTGCTGTTGGTGTTGGTGTTGGTGTTGTCTGATGTTCTTTGGTCTTTTTGCTGCTGTCAATGCCGGAGTCGGCGTCGGTGTTATAACTGTTGTTGGTGTTGCTGCTTTTGTTTTAGCTGCAGGGGAGTTGGGGGCCCAAAGGTGACGGCGCTCTTTTTTGCTGTCTTTAGCGCTGCGTTTCTCTCCGCCTCTCTCTACTCGTTTAGCTGTTGCTGTTGCTTTTGCTTTTACTGCAAAAAAAATGCCGTTATACACTGACTGAAGGGCAAATCACACACACACACACACGCGGCACATGAACTACAGCTCATTCATACACACACAAGTCAGACAGAGGGCTCCACACAATTAATTCATTTGTTTTATGTTTTGCACTTATGCACGTAGTAATGTATAAATATTTACTTTTATTCTTTAGGTGAAATGAACACAACTTTAATAAAAATACACAAAAATGTTTCATCTGACGCGTGAAAAACGAAAACACAAAATATACGGTAATAATAATATAGGCACGAGACGCACGAGAGGCACGTATGCAGCAGCTACGCGATGGCCTCTGCCGCCTCAATGTCAACGTCACAGCGGACGTCGCTGCTATTACTGCCGTCGGCACCCACAACCCACACATCAAGCAGCATCATCGCAGTTTTGCCAGCGGTTGATTTTCTGGCTGCAATTGGCGCTTTTAATTAAATCATTTAAAAGAGGGCAAAAAGATTACGATTACGCCATTTCATCCCCATCCTCTCCCCCAGCTCATACACACTTCATCTACACATGTATCTGTACCTGGAGTTGTATGTGTTCGTATGGGCGTTATTTATTCATTTAAGCCGAATTGCATTGGCCACACGTAAACTTATTACGCACCCATCTGCGATTACAATTCAAAACAAATTACACATTTGCAATTGTGTGTAATTGAACGGTTTTAGTTCACAATTAAATTCTTGCTCCAAACATACACACACACACACACACACACACACACAAACAGTCAAACCAAGAGTAACACGTACACGCAGCCTCTTGCACCACAAACAAAAACCAGCCAAACAACTATTTTTACAGCCTACGCCACCGCCTGCTGCGCTGCTGCTGCGAATGCTAATGCTGTATCCACCGCTATTACTGCAGAACTTCCAATTGCTGCTTCTCTTTGGATTTTCTCATTTGCCTTTTTACCTTTGGTCTTGCACTATTTTAGCCTTGTGTGTTCTCAATTTTCATGATTTTTTAATTAGCTGTAATTAGACTTAGCGGCGCATTTCGGAGCACAACAAACAACACCCGGTTGAAGAACTTGAACATAAACACACGCACACACAGATGCCACGCTAATGAACGGAATTTATAAACAATGCCGACGACGCAAAATGAAACAACGGCCGCGACACACCCGTTCGCGACCAAAGTGTTGGGCAAACTAATAAAAGCAGGTGTTCAACAGGTGACCAAACTACCAACCACAATTGCCACACTTGGCGTTTTTTCGCCAAAATTGGCGCTTTTTCATGTTTTGGCGCAATAACACTTATTTTTTAAATGAATATTTTATTTTTAAATAGTTCTATAATATTGGTTTATATTTTAGTTCAAATCAATTTTTAGCAATACATATTTAATATAATTGAAGGCATTTCCTTCTGTTGGCTCACAAAACATATTTATTTGCCATCTGGCTTCTGCTTTTTGAAGTACATATTTGGGGCGCCATCTAGAGGCTATTCTATTTTGTATGCAAAGCAAGTTACTTCGAACATAAGCAAGTTTGATAAAACTTTTAAAAACCGAAGTGTTTTTTTTTTTTGTTTGACGCACTTGCAATAAAATCAATAATATTAAAAATTACCAAAAATTAAATTTTTCAATTTGTACCTACTGAATATTGTATTGTTTATTGTTTTTAAGTCTTTTGATTCGTAAACTAAACGCGTTGCATCATTCATCGAACGCAGCAAACATACACGTTGTGCACTCAAACCTCAAGCGAACAAAAGAGTATAACCGCCAGATGGCGCCCCAAATGTCTTATACTTTTGATAAGTGCGAAATCCAATTCTCTTAAAATCCACAAAATATGTAATCTAGTAAAATCGAATTAATTAATAATGAAATACTTTAATTGCGAATTATTCTTACCCTATATGAATTAATATTTTATACTTTTGACAAGCAATTCTACATACACTATGGCTTCAAACAGTATTAGAGTACCTATGTATATAAAGTGCCTTCTATTAAACTCCATTTGGAATGAATTCTTATTGGAATTCTTATTGAATTCTATTATTCCGAAAGGTGGCATTTTCCATGCATTCCGTTAGGTAGCGCTATGAACTTCAAGCAGCCGTGTTTCAAACCACCTGGCTAGTCTTTTTACGCTTTATGTACACAACAGATGGCGCTTAACTATCGTTTTACTAAAGTTGAGGATTCGTAGTAAAGTCTCGTACTAACCCAACCCTAGCATTTTATTTATCAATTCAATTTTATTTATAATCTGCTTGCTTTCTGATATGTTTAGTTAATAAATGAATAAAAAAAAATTTTAAAAAAATATTATCAATACCACGCGTTTAAAGGATGTGTTTTCCCAATAATAAATTACGCACAATTAATTAACAGGTGTTTCGACCCGGACAAAGCTATGCTACTCAGACTGTCGGTGCGAAGGTGCCAGTAGCTATCCATTTTGCAACACTGATTACAATGGAGTCAGGCTATATCGTCTACCTCAATACAAATTTCTAACAATTGCCAAACCCAAAAACTAAAATATTTTTATTCGTTGAATTCAAGTACTTAACAACTGCTTTGTTATTAACTAGAACCGCATTCAAGAATTGCAATTTATTAAATAAGATTTGAACATCATTATGTTACTTAATTGTTCAAGTTTTTATTCAATTTTAAAGAGAAAAAGGAAAGAAAACTCCTTAATAGATTACTTACTTTTTCATGTCGGGGCATTAGTCTTGAATGAAAAAATTTGCGAAAAACTAAGATTTTAAAATAAGAATACTTTTTCTAGTATGTAGTTCTATTATGGAACTTGAATTGGAATGAGGTGTTTCTGGGCGTTGACATACAAAACGAGAGTATGTTCAAGTGGTCCAGCGATACCAAGCACGGGCTTGTTACGCGCGAACCCAAGACATACGTGGCCCACCAACCCGCCCAACCGACCGAGAGGCGCGCCGCATAACGAGCGGGAGACGGTAGGTCGCGAAAACAAACTACTGACATGCAGAGGTTACAGGCTAGAAATATGTTGAAGAAGTGCCACTTTCATTAGTGGAATGGAGTTAGCACTAGAGATTATAGAAAAGTGTGTATTATAAAGGCTACAGAGAATTCTAAAAGGGTTATGAAGAGAGAAATTAGTAAGGCAACGAGGAAGAGATAACGGTAGGAAATTTCTAGTATTCCTAACCGGAATCGAAAAACTAATGTGACTGGTTAGTTCAGGGGAGTCAACTTCGCCCCTGATTAGTTTGTGTAGGAATACTATACTAAGCATAATTCTACGGTTAGAAAGTGATGGTAGGTTAATAAGGAGAAGTCTACTACGACATGGGGGAGGCGAGAGTTGATATCCCAATTAAGACTACGTAAAGCAAAGAGAAGAAATTGTTTTTGCACTGACTCGATCCTATCCTGGTGAATCTTGTATTGGGGGTACCAAATACAAGACCCATACTCCAAAATAGGGCGTACCAGTGCAATATATAAGGTTTTAGTGATATAGGGATCGTTGAACTCCTTTGCCCAACGCTTTATGAATCCAAGGACCCCCATAGCTTTGCCAACAGCAGAGCAAATATGTTTATTAAATTTAAGTTTTGGGTCGAAAAGAACGCCTAGATCATTTACTAATTCTATTCGCTCAAGAAGATAATCATTAAGTTTATATGGATATAAAAGGGGAGAGCCCCTGAAAAACGACATGGCTTTACATTTGCCACAGTTCATGTTTAGCATATTGATGCTACACCATGAATGAAGTCTATCTAAGTCGGATTGAAGCTTGTGGCTGGCTAGAGGATCATTAAAAGTCAGACAAATCTTACGTAAACAATCCATAATAACAAAAAAAATTAATTATCCGGAAAAGTAAAGAGTTATCAATAAAATTAAAATAATTTTTAACCAATTCTCTATACTAGAATACTCAAACATCTAGAAAAATTTAAGAAGAATTATTTACTTTGCGAAAATTGATTTAGAATGAACATTAGGAGTATTAGGAATAATCACGTTTTTCGAGTTCCCGTATCACAAGCCGCAACCTGAGGGTTGACGACTTGACTATTTTACTGCAGTCACACAATAAATGCATAGGTGGCGCTACACAGTAATTTTTGTATAAACCTGACACTACAAAATATAGCGAAGGCACAAACCATATATTTGCTCCAAACCAGAGTACAAGCTCTACAGCTCGCCAAATCGTACTGAGACTACGAATTCTGCCCACATCAACCAAAATGATAAACACATTTCATAATTTTTTTAAACAAATTCTTTACATTCGTTTGAATTTTATTTATTTTTTTAAATTTTTTTCCATTTGTTGTAAAACTTTGTTTTAAATTGTTCTCTCATTTATCATTTATCATTTGTTTCTTCTTGTATATAAATAATAATACTTATGGCTACAATATAGTAAACGTTTTTCGATTTTGTTTGTTTTGCTTTTTGTTGTAATGTTGTTGTAGTTGTTGTTGTTGTTGTTGTTGTGTCAGCCAAATACAAGTTGTAGTTAAGGTGTTTTCTGCATAATTGATCTTGTTTTCGTTACATTAACTTGTTGGTTTCTATAATGTATGGTAAAACATTCTGTTGCTGTAATCGAAAAACTGCAACAATTGCAACTAACAAAGCTAAAGTTACATGTCATACGCGCTAATATAGATACATACATTTAAGTTTGCTTTATATATAATATATTGTTTTGCTTTTGCTTTTCACTTAGCTTACTAAAAGTTGTTCTCATTTAGATTACATTTTACAGTATTTACACTTAAAAATTTGCTAATAGTGTTCAATTGTCATATACCCATAATTTTCACTTATGTAGTTGTTTGTGTACATTTCAAATACAATTGCAATTGGTTTCCTTTTGTCTATTTTTTCTCGCTTCCAGCGCCCCCTGGCGGCGATTGCGTGCTGCTCGCTGATCTGTTGGTTACAGACTGGGGGAGGGACACGAGACTCTAGCACGTTCACAACCTGAGCATAATTCAAAAATTTAATTAAAACAATTACATATTGAATACTGCTTGGAATTGCTTTTGTGGAGATGGCAGCGCACCACCAGGCAAGGCAGCACATGACCCGCATGCACTGTTTAAGCCCGGCGGAACTCGCCGACTCCGACTCCGACACCGATTCCGACTGCGACTCTGTCGTAATCAAATCCTTACAACTGATACTAACTGCCGACCATGATGTGAGCAGGCTGTTCGAGCTCGTTGTCGTGCAGTCTAGAGCTGGCCGCGGGTCCGCTGAGTCCGCTCTTGAAGAGCTCGTCCGAGCTGAGCTTGCAGCTAGGAACTAGTTCCGTAAACTCCGATCCCAGACCAAACTCCATGTCGAGGAAACCATACTCCCAAGTGTTGGCACCTGCCGACACATTCGAGCTGATGCTGCTCACATACGAGGAGGTCAGCGAATGAGTCGCCGACGAGATTGTGGACAGTGTGGTGAATGTGGCTGTTGTCGACGACGACGACGAGCAGGAGGATGAGGAGCTGGAGTTGGAGCTGTAACTGTGGCTGTGGCTGTGCCCGTTGCTGTGGCTATGGCTGGAACTAGAATTGCTGTTGCCGGTGCCACTTTGACTGGTTTGCACAGTGGTGAAGCTGCCGCTGAACGCCAGCGTGGACCCGGAACTAGTGGGACTGCAACTGCTGGCTATGCACACGGGCACAGCGATGGGGGGCGTCGCAGCGGCAGGCAGTATGTTAAACAGATCGTTGTTGTTCAGCGGATCCAGTGCGGACTGCGAGCTCAGGCTGAGCACGGAGCTCCAGTTGATGGAACGCGTTGAATCGTCATCCGCATAGCCCGAATCACTGGAATCACAGGCGCTGACCACGCTGCTCGTTGCCGAGCAGGAACTGGAACTGGAGCTGGTGGGGCTGGAGCTGGAACTTGTGATGCTGCTTAGGGTAGATGCCGGCGGTATTGAGGTGGCCACCACAGCAGCTGGTGTTGAGCTGGTCACGCTGGCAGGGATTAGGCTGGCACTGGTCACAGAAATCGCCGCGGAAGCCACTGCTGGTGTTCCAGCTGCTGCTGCTGCTGCTGCGACTCCGACTGTTTGACAGGTGGGAAATGGTGTTGCTCGTCCCGACTGTGTCTCTCGGAATGGATAATGATCGTACGGATGCAGCGTCGTGCTGCAGGCCAACGTATCACAGTTACTGCTCCCCGCAGCCGCCGACGAGTGTTGTGCATGTTGTTGCTGCTGCGGCTGAAACACACCAGCTCCTGCACCAGCTGCCACTCCACTCGATCTGTACGCTGGCGGAGGTGGTGCGTCCAAACGGTCGTGGTAGCCCAGCGGCGGTGGTCCCTGTGGCTGGAAACTAGGCGCCTGTGCCAGCTGCTGGTAGTGATCCATGTTGGCCAAGCGGGCGCAGTTCAGCACGGGCACATACTCCAGCTGCCCATGGTGCAGTGGAGGCGTTGCTGGCGGGGCTTGCTGCTGCTGCTGCTGTTGCTGATAGGCCGGATGATACTGAGCCGCCTGAGCAGCGGCAGCTGCTGCTGCTGCAGCCGCTTGCTGGTGATGCTGTTGCGCGGCCTGGTGCAGCTCCTTTGCCTCGGTCTCGATCTCACGATCGATGCGCTTGAGCGTGTTGCAGATGAGCACGGAACGGTAGAGCGACTGCTCCGACACCTGCCGGAAACGGGAGAGTTTGAACATGGACAAGTTGCGAATCTTGAGGCGCATTTCCTTGTAGCAGCTACGATTGGCGCTGCACCAACCGCCGCGTCCATCGCAGCAGCGCTTCAGCGGCATACCGTGTATCGGCACAAACGAACCACCAGCTGCTGCCTGCGTGGCCGTGGAACTAGAAGGCGTAGAGGCTGCTGCCGCCGCCGCAGCCGCTGCTGCTGCACTACTGCAGCCCAAGTCCAGGTAGGATTTGCCGTTCTCCGCACAGCGTATGGTCTGCTGGGGCGCG
The DNA here is from genome assembly GCA_035045005.1 of Liodrosophila aerea. Classification (NCBI taxonomy): domain Eukaryota; kingdom Metazoa; phylum Arthropoda; class Insecta; order Diptera; family Drosophilidae; genus Liodrosophila; species Liodrosophila aerea. The sequence goes on from JAWNNL010000055.1 coordinate 193,218, forward strand.
GATTGGGCATAGACGACGCCAGCTCCATTCTCATAGAACTGCTGCTGCTGCGTACCGCTGGGCACTGCTGCTGCTCCGCTACTCCCTGCTGCTGTTGGCAGTGGCGCAGGGGAGCCAGCGGAGGCAGTTGCTGCTGCATTTGTCCATTGTGGCGGCGCAAAACCACGTGGTGGTGGTGTCATGTGCTGCGGACTGCCCGTGCGTGAGCAGTTCTGCTGCGGAAATGGCTCTGAGTAGTAGGCGGGGCGACTGCCGTAGCCGGGAGCGTAGCTGCGCTGCTGCTGTTGTTGCTGCGCAGCGGCAGCTGCTGCGGCTGCTGCCTGTTGCTGTTGTTGCTGCTGCTGCTGTTGTTGTTGCTGCTGCTGTTGCTGCTGGGCAAAGGGATGATAGCGCATGGGGCAGAAGGTGGGTATAATGCTCTCCTCCTCCTCGTAGTCATCCTCGAAGTCATCGTCGTCATCGTCCAGCTCATCTGCGCTCAGCAGCGTCGTGGCCAGCGTGGAGCGCGTGGCAATGCTGCCCCAAGGATCACTGGGCACCGCCACTGCCTGCAGCTTGGAGATACAATCAACCGGCTCGCTGCTGGCGGCCGACGTGGCCACGGCTACGGGGGAGGCAGCCGACGACCAGGGCTCGCAGGGCACCGCAGCAACCACCTCGAGCTTGGCTATGTTGTCCTCGGGAATGGCTGCGCTCGCCGTCGGCGGCAGCGGCACCTCCGCCGGACTCTTGCTGGCGCTGGTTGAGTTAGTAACTTCATCACCGTTGCTGATAATACTTGATGTTGTCTTTGCTGCATCCACATTGTTGTTGTTGCTGTTATTGACGTTGTTGTTGGATTCGCTCTGGGGTTCCGTTGACTTTTGCTGCTGCTGCTCCTCGAGCGACTCTAGGTAATTGTTGTTGTTGATAGCCCACTTGCTGGCCTTGACGGGGGGCGGGGCACAGTTGCCTGTATAGGTGGTGTTCGCATCCTTCGTGTCAAAGGTTAGCTCATGCTTCCGCTTGGTAGCGGCAGTTGCTTGAAGACCCATGGCTGAATTTACCTGTAAGCATAAGAGTGTCGAAATCGAAATTTAGAATATTTGGCGCGAAATAAAGGAGGTGTGTATAAGCTGCATAAGGGATACCCTGACTTGATTGTACATTCTCATTCGAGTATATAACTGGGGCGATTTGTGCTGATAAGAGGTATCTGGAAATTAAACTGTAGCTACAACTATATTAATTAAATATTAACTGTACCCCCTATTCCACACCTCTTGCTAGTTTATAGCTGAAATATCTATGAAGTCGCATATACCCCACTCATGTTGGCCACATTACAGGGCATGTTTGATTGTCGTCTCATAAATTGTGAAGCAGTGGAAAAAGGAGCAGCAGCCATTGAGTAAACCACCCGAAAAACCCCCCCACCATACCATACTACGGTGTACATCCAATGTCAGGCGCCTGTCTACGTGCCCAGGGCCAGGACAGCAGCAACACCAGCAGCAGCATCAGCATCAGCATCAGCAGCAGCAGCAGCGCAGCAGCAAAAGAAGAACAACGACAAAGGGCACACAAAAACTTATCAAGAAAATGGAAGTCAGGCAGTCGGCTGGCGAAGCACCACCATCACCATCACCATCAGCATCACCAGCACCACCAGACCAGGGCATGACTGTTAATGGAAAGGCAGCCACCCTCACATTGCTCATCAGCGTTTTGCTGCTCGAAATCTTCTTAAAATAAAACGCAGAGACCGAAACAGAGACAGCGGCTGCCACAGTGGCGCAGGCGGCACAAAATGAACAGGGGGCAACATGCGGGGTCAGAGCATGAGCATGGGACTCGCTGCCACTGCCACAGCTACTGCCAGTTGGGGCTGCCTTCAATGTCTTCGTCTTCGTCTTCTTCTTCGTTTGCATTGCGTTCATCACTTCCGCCATTTACGATGAGCCGTCGTCGTCTCTCGTGTTTTCGAAACTATTTTTGGGGGCAGCCGTTTTTACTTTTCTTCTTTTTCTCGTTTTTGAATATATGGAATTCGTTTTCGAACAATGCCACAGAAATATCGAGTATTCGTTTCACTTCGATCAGGCGAATACAGCAGAGATCAATGAATACACAATTTCACATAAGACTTGGTGTTCTTTAAGAAAAAAGTATAGTTTTAAGAGGATAATGTCTCAATGATCGGATCAACATTAAGACGGATATAGCTACATATATATTGATATATATATTTGAGTTTTCATTGAAGAAAGAGCTTCGATTCATTATGTTTTGAGTATTACAAATATCATCAGTTAATGCGCCAGAGTTGCCACCCTGTATTATAGTACCTTAATATTCAACTGGATGTTGTATAACAGATGTACAAGATTGTGTGTGTGTGTGTGTGTGTGAGTGTGCACAACTCCGGTGTCATAGTTATAAGGGTTGCCATATGCTCGCATATTTCTGCATGCGCTAAAAGGGGGAATTTCGAATACTCGAATACTCAAATGCGAGACGAGTGCTCGAATACAACATGAGGCGGCAGTGAGTGCCAGTGAATCGCTGTGAGTCGGGGTGAGTTTTCGCTTCATATCGTTTCATTTTCGTTTGCATTTCTTTTTGTGTGCGTTTTTTTTTCTCTCTCTTTTTTTTTTTGTTATCGTCATCGAGGTCGTCGTCGCAGTCGCATGTGTTTCACATTTTCCTTGCCCTTTTTTCCAGCCCCGTTTGCTGCCGTCTGCTTGTTTGCCCGCTGTCTGTTGCCGTCTGTCCGCTGTACGTTGTGCGCTGTCTGTTGTCTGACTTGTCAGCCCTTGCGTTTCCCAGAGCTCTCTGTATCAGCTTCTGCTGCTGCTGCTGCTGCTGCTTCAGCGTCAGCGTCATCGTATTTCATCCCTCGTCGTCAGTCTGCAGCTGTATTTCGGACACTTTTTCGGGTATAGGGGCTACCCGCCGCCTGCCGCCTGCCGCAGAACCCAAAGAGTCTAGACTCATGACTAACTGCCACACGCATATATCTTTGCCTCATCTTAAGGCAAAACCTATAACAAATTCATGGGCCAAAGAAAGCCACCGATCTAAAATCAAGCAAAGCAAACAATTTGCTCAATTTAAGTGCAAAAACTTTGTACTTTACTTGAGTTCTAATTCAACTCTGTTTAATATAGTATATGTTTAAATATAGTATATATATATAGTATTAAATATATATTATTGAAATTACAAACAAAATGGTTGTCAATAGAAAAATAATATTTTACGTATATTTTATTTTATATTTTAACTTAAAGCATTTTTCTTTTTTTTATACGTGTGTTCTGTGTGAGTGTGTGTGAATCATTGTTGCTTATCTGCCAGGTTTCAGCTGGAGAATTTATCGCTTATTGCTGGCGGCGCACACGGCGTGTGTGGAATGCTTTTGGCGTTAATAAAAGTGCATTGCGCATACGCCGTGTGTGCCAAGTGCCGTGTGGGGATTCACAAAAGCACAGCACACGCTAAAAGCTCAGCTGGAAAGCTTGCAAACGGAAATTAAAGCCCCCAAGTAACTTTCTACTCTAATTTGCGTTCGAAATGCGAAAGAAAAGATTGTGAGTTTTAAAAGTGTTGCTATCATTATAAGCAACAGCAACAACAGCAACAGCAACAACAACTACAATAACAATAGCTGCCCAACAATCAACGGGCCGAAAGTCATCTCTAAAAGCTGCTGCTGCTATGAGAGAAACATTTGATTTTTGAGCGGCAACTGCGACTGTTGGCAGTTGAATTTTATTGCCACACAACAGCAACAGCACATCAGCAACAACAACAACAACAACAGCAGCAGCAGCAACTACAACGGGGCACTCACAAAAGCCAGTCCAGTCCAGTCTGTCCGTCCGTCCGACCGTCTGTCTGTCCGTCCGAACAACAGTCAGACGCCGTCAAGCGTTCGTTGCTTTTTTACGCTTCGCCAGCAACTCGTTTCGTTTCGTTTTCAGCTCGAGCTCGAGCTCTGGCTCCAAATTGACGGCTCTAGCTGACTCGAAAGCTCGCACGCAGTGCTGTTGTTACTGCTGCTGCTGCTGCTGCTGCAACGACAACGACAACAGCAACATCGTCGTTTGTCGTTGTCGTTGTTGCTGTTGCTGTGGCTGTTGCTGTTATCCGTTGCTACCTTCAAATTCCACAATATTCAAGTTTCAGGTTATGAGCCAACCAAACGAATGAGCGAATGAACGAAATGAACCGACCAAACGAACAATCCAACGCACGGCAGACCGACACAGCGACAGAGCGACGCACAGACGGACTGTCCAAGCAACCTAACAAACCTGAGAGCCAGTCATCGTCAGCAGCAACAACAACAACAACAAGAACAGCAGCAGCAGCAACAGCAATACGGAATGTTTTGCCCGAAAGCCAAAGCCAAAGCCGATAGACCCCAGAGTTTCAGAGCCAGAGCCAGAGTCAGGCCAGGCCAAGCAGTCGAAACGTCCCGACGCGTCCGCTTAAACTGCTGCACAGTGGGGCAAAGACATGGCATAAGTGTGCAGCTGCTTTTTTTTTCAATTTTAAATAAAATGAAAGGGTGATTATATATATTATGTAGAGGAACAAAGAGCGGATCTTATATTTTGTTCAGTACTGCGAATTTTATATAGTATTGCAAGATTTAAATGCCGATTTTAAATTTAGAAATTTAAACTTACTCGAAAATAATAAGTTGGAATATTATGAATATAATAATAATAAATAAGCTAAATACAAAATTCCCTCAATTACTATTTGACTAGCCAAGTATTACTTTAAAAATCTGTTGCCAAATGCAGTCTGTCTACGCTAATACCTCTGCTCCTACATTACTAAAAACCTATTTTTGAAATTTTACCAAATATTTGAAAACGTCTGTCGCAACAGCAACCATTGGCCCCACTGTAGGTGGCCTCGCTTGGCACAGCTCAAAAGTCGACTTCAGCACTAAAGTCGGTCGCTGGTTCGAACCACTGCCTGCTTTTACAAGAGGTCTCTGAGCCCCGTCGTCGTCTCCACTCCGTCTCTGTGTCTGTCTCAGGCCACTTTGAATTCTTCAGCTGAAACAACGTGCGATAGCAGCAAGTACGAATACGAATACGAAACGTAACAACAGCGACAAAAAAAACCCAAGTTTCAGCTTTCGACAAAAGCTAAAACTGCGGGCCAACTTCGTTTCGGCTCGGGTCCGGTCTCTGTCTGAGCTCTGGCTCTGGCTGTGGCGCTGGCTCTGGCTCTGGCTTAGAGTCTTGAGTCTTCGACTGCGGCTATAAGCCGTCGTCGATCTCACAAGCAATTTAAATATACAGAGCACAAAGAGGAAGAAGAAACTTCATAAACATAAAAAAGAGCGCAAAGTAGACGAGGCAACAACAGCAGAAGCTGAAAAGAAAAACAGCAACAGAAACATTCGAGCAACATAATAAAAATAAAAACCAGCTCCAAGATTTTCGAGACCGGAGTTCAACTCGCACAGCTCGCACAACTGATGATGGCGATGGCGATGGCGGCTGCTCATCATAATAAAAATGAATTGAATTCAAGACAAACTCCCAGCAATGGTCTCGACGAATGTTGGAACTGTGTACGGTGGATGCACTCAAAAAAATAAAGTATACAGTATTCACAATGTCTTGTCGCCGTACATGAGTTTGGGTTTACTCCGTTGTTACGCACCAAAATGCATGCAAAACCCAAATCAACTCTTATTTATAGAGTGTTTATATTGCTGTCCCCTAACGGTATTACTCCCGAGTTAGAATTTCGTGCCCACCGCTAGCTTACTTCAATTAAATTAATTTCTTATCATCCGAACTAAAGATTAAAAGTTATGCATTTATTGCCAAAAAGAATAAACAATTAGATTTATTTATTTGTGGCGGTCCAATTATCCACCTAGCGGAAATCTAATGCAACTAGACTTCTCAGCTTTATCTGCTTATCAAGAGTCTGGTCACACTTCTTCCTTTTGATTCGGATTGGAAAGCGGCAAGCTCAACGCGCGTATGTAATCATTACAAATTTCTGTTCAATTAATAATAAAGATAGCATTTAATGTTCAAACGTCGAATGTATATTTTAATGGTAATCAAATTACCATATATTTTTCGAAATAAGGCCATCTATTGCCAAAAAAAAAAGGAACCACAATCCTGCAACAGTGTTGCCACAATTTAAGAATATCATTATTTATTTATTTCTTTATTAAACTAGCAGAATTAATTATCTTATTATGTTTTCTTGTATTTCTTTTAAACTTAATATAAACTTAAAATAAAATAGTAGTTATTTTGTCAAGTGTTGTTGGCGCATAGAGGAATAGTGGATGGTCGCTGGGCCTTCGACTCTGGGCTAAGGCGAGGGCGTAGCGCTAAAGATGACGGCGTTGATATCTGCGACGATTGCCAGTTGTTATTGTTGTTGTGTTGTTGTTGTTGTTGCAGTTGTTTCCCATGCTGGTTGTTGGCTCTGAAGCCGAGTGAAAACTTGGATGTCCCAAGCGTACGTACACCCACAACAAACAATAAGCGACTGAGTAGTGAAAGAGGGGAGAGTACGCAGTTGATGATGTTGTGTTGTGTGGGAAAGCAAAGAAAAGCAAAGGGTTTTCAATTTTCTTTGCTGCTTCTTCTACATACATATGAAACTAGCCTAAATACGAAACAGGTAAACGATGCAAATCGTCATAATCAAGATGCTGCGGCACTGTTGCAAGGTTAATACTATTCTGCCGCTTGGCCAACATACTGGACTATAGACTATAAGCGAGCGGCGGGGGAGAGGGACAAAGGAGCACGTAGAGGACATTGGGTAGTTTTGAGATGTGCACACATATTTTGCATCGGGCCATTTCATGTTGCCGCACGAAGTGGCAGGCAGCGCTGTGCCACACGACTGAGAGCGGAGACCGCTGTAGATGTTCGACATTGTTGTAGTTGTGCTTGTTGTTGTTGTTACTGTCGATTGGGGCATCGCAGGAAGCGAAGTCGCGTCGCGTTGTGTTGCGTTGCGCTGCGCCGCCACAAATCGAAAATCAGCTGTTTTTCTTTTTTTTTTTTGGCGAATTTAGAGCAATTTTCAATGCGGCCGCCTGGCTGTTGAGTAACAGTGAGAAGGGGCACTAAGGGGAGCCTGTGTGTGTGTGTGTGTGTGTGTGTGTGAGGGGTTTTTCTGTGGTTGTGCCGTGTCGAAGATTTATAAGCAGCGACGCAAGCAGCAAAGTTGGTGACATTGAAAATTTGCAAGGCACAGCTGTTGGCTGAGCAGCGAGTGGAAGGGGGGAAGTATGTATGAGGAGCATACGCTGCGACTGGGAGTTACCCTGTGTGGCAGCGAGTGGCCACAGCTGAGGAGAGCACTCACACACACACAGAGCCAGACAGGCACACATCCATACGTACATACGTTTAAGAGTGGCGCCCCAGTCATGACATTTGGTCAATGAACCGTCTGATTTTATTCATTTCTCCATCTTTTTTTTGCATATGCCATAAACAAAAGAACGGAAAATCGAGTGAATCAGCTGTTTGACCGAATTTCTCCTCAGCAAGGACGTACCTAAGGATTACTTGTAAAATGAGCACTCGTAAAAACGAAAAACGAATATGCAGCAAATGTGGAAAATGTTGAAAATCCTACTACCTACATATACCTAAATGAATAAGGGTCGCTCTGTCTGTCCTGACTAATCCTCGGCAAAAAGGATGCAGTGCATTAGACACGCTGTTCGAACGTCTCGGGGTTTTATTACTGAGTAGTTTCTGGGTTTCCATTCGCTACCTGTTACCTGTGCCTTAGTGATCGATCACAACTTTAGTTCAAACTCTGACACTTTTCTTGGGACTTCTATTAACTGATGTAGGGAAAAACTGTTAACCTGTCGTACAGCTAACAATAGGCCATAAAAAAGTCCTTTTTACTTCCAGGGATCCTTTCAAATTGTATAGACATTGCGTGTATGAGCTTTACCTGTGCTTCTTCGCTTGAAATCCTCCCCCCACTAGAGCAAATTACTTGCGTAGAACTATCTTTATAGCACTAGGGTTGTTGATACTCCTAACATATCCTAATCAGCCCGACTTTATCGAAAATATCTTACGGCAATGCTCGTCTGACCTAACTGCTGACTGTGTCCCCAACCCTGACTGCGCGATCACTGAGCAATTGATCGACTGATCAGCATCAGTCAATACTTCAATCTATGCAAATTGAGTTCACGCGAAAAGGTAGAGACAGTGCTGCAGGTTGGCTATTGTTGCTGTTGCTGTCGCTTATCGCGAGCAACTGATAAGGCGACACGAGAATCAGCAATCATCGGCTAACGGCGGCAAGTGCGCTAATCGTTGTGAACCAGGGCTGGCCGAAAAAAGTACAAAATGCAAAAAACAGAAACTCAAACAGAAATAACAAACAGAACAGCAACAACAAAACAAAAAATGAAAAAGAAAAACGACAATTGCCGTTAACAATCGTCATCGTCGTTTTCGTACACTGCGCAAATTGCACAGCGGCTATGAAACGCGGCCGTGCCGTGCCAGTGCCACAAACAACAACAAGAGCAACAGCAACAACAACGACAGCAGCAGCAACAACAACAATAATAGCAAAAGCTATCAAGGCGTACGTACGTTCACCAAGCTGCGCCGCGGCCCGCTTAGTAAACACAAAATTACAACAACAAAATACTATGGAAAAAATGTGTGTGTATGTATGTCCGTGTGTACACACTGAAATATACGTACATACATACACACACACTGCCAGGCCAAGCCAGCCAGCCAACAACAACACAAGCAGCAGCAACAACAACAACAACAAATACAACGTTGACGTCGCTCCACACACAATTTCCACATCGCAGCCGGGCCGCGCCGCGCAATGCTGCTGACTCGGCGTCAGTGTGGAATGAGAGAATACCATATAAAAATACATACACACACACACACACACACACGTCGAAACACAAGCATGCAGCTATACAACGAGAGCGAACGAGCGAGTACAGTCGCACAGTTAAAAATAAAGTGAGGGTCGTTGCGGAGTGTGAGAGCGAGGCGGATGGCTGAGTAGGAGAAGAAGAAGCAGAGCTCGCATGTGTTTGTGAGTGTGTGTGTGTGTGTATATGGCTGTGCGTGTGAGTGAGGGTAAAAACAACAAAGCAGCAACGTTGCTGCTGCTGGTAAATAATGATGATGGAACAACAACACAACGCTGCTGCCTCTATGTGTATGTATGTATGTATATATATCTCGATGTGTATGCGTGTGTGTGTATGTATGTATGTATATTGCTGGCGTTGTTGCTGTTGATAGCGAGGGACGTAATATCGCAACGTTGCCCGTTCAAACAAGCGAACGTTCGTTCCGAGACTCGAGTTTAATTTTGTAGTACGTAGCAGAAAAAAATATAGAGGCAACAGCAGCAGCAACAACAACAACGAAAAATAAATGATGGCGGCAACGACAACAACAACAGCAGCAGCAGCAACGTCGACTGCGACTGACTTGGCAGTGTTGCGTTCCGATTTTTGTTTCAAATTGTCGTTGCTGCTGCTGTTGGGGCTGTTATTGTTGCTGTTGCTGTTGCTTTTGCTTTTGGGTTTCGAAAACACTTTAAAGCGCAGGAAGAAGAAGAAGCAGCAGCTGGCTGGCAGGCAGGCAACAAACGGCGTTTTCTAATGCATTTCGCTTAGAATGGCAAAAACGGTTTGCTTTGGTCAGACTTTTATTGGAGGGTGCTGTAAATGTGAATGCCTTGTGGTGAGCTTGACTGACTGAGTGAGGAGTGTATTCGTGCACTCGTGGTAGTCTCGCACTCACATTCACATTGGCGCTCGTAATCATATGCTGTTGGCCTCGCATGCTCGTCGATTTGCCAAAGGTTGCGACGTCTCGCCACTTTGTGGTGGATTTTATTGAGGAGCTCTTGAACAGCGCGCGTAAGTTGACGTCTGTTTGAATGAGCGATGCTGCCAACTAAATGCGAATGCGAATGCGGTCCACACATGTCCCACAATATCAATGCAAGCTCGAAACTAATTTATTTACTATCATTACCATTAGTATATGTAGTATGACAAGCGCATGACTAAGTTGTCACCAGGTGGCAACCTCGTGCGCTAACGGAAAATGAGTTCGAATGCGAATATCGATCTGGGATTTAAGATTATTCGAATAATTGATTGCGATACAAAATGTGATGTGTGTACAGCAATAATATGTGAAATAGATCAAATGGAAACTCCATTCGATCAGTACTCCATACACATGGATCCTCAGCAGTTGGTTTAGTAGTATTTGCAGCAGCTTGTGAAGCCGCGTCATCGTCAATGTTACGTTGCCCATTGCTTTAACGGTACTATATGCGACAACCTCAGACCGAGAGCTCAGTCCATGCCATTCCATTCCACATTCAATAAAGTAAAGCACGGCAACAACAATGCGTTGCTTTAACCATAACCGCCCACCAGAAGGCGCGCCCAGCCATGACTATGACTACGCCAACTCCCACACTAACACCACCCACCCACACACACACGCACACACACACACACTCCGAGTGCAAAAGAGAAAGATAGCTAGAGATAGACAATCTCTCCCGCCTGCCCTGTGCCCGCCCGTAACTCTACGAACTGTTTATAAAATAACCTTATTTCGCACATACAACACGTACATACAAACTCTGTGTGTGATTGCGAGTGTGTGTGTGTGTGTTTGCTGCCAGAGCTCCAACGCCCACGGGTTGCCACACCCCCTGTTTGCCTGCTGTATCCTGCCAGGCTCTCGCACTCTCGTACTTTATGCCTGACATTATTATAATATTATATTCCTTATAATATAATGGGTTGCCAGTAGTGGCAGCCAAAAAGCATCCCATCTACCGACCGACCAACCAACCACCCAATCACCCACCCACCCAATACATTTGACGACCCTGCGCAGTGCAGTCGTGTCGACTCGAGCCGGCTTTTATGCACGAGCTCAGGCCCGAACCTGAACCCGAACTCGTACCCGAACCCAAGCCCAAGCCCACCCCGCCAGCCCAGTGGCAATGGGGTGAGTTGAGGGTGGTGGTTCCTCCCTCCGCTGGTGGTGGATTTCTTGCCAAGCTGTATAATGGTGCGGCGTGGTGTGTATAAGTATGTATGCGTGGTGAAATATGCCATGAGGTATAAAAGCTAAAAACGTTGTGCAAATATAATGAAATTGGGTGAAATGAGCTCTTGTTCATTCTCTCTCCCCCTCTCTCCCCTCCCTCTTGACTCCCTACACTGAACGCCGTTGTTGGGGCTGACATAATAAAGCCTACCACTGCCAGGATCGAGCTCTAGCGCTGACTCCGGGTGGTGGGTTGACTGGGTGCTGGGTGGTAAGTTGTATGCGGCGTGGTGGGCGGTGGACTGGTTGGTGGGTGGTGGGAGGTGGTACATGAAAACCACTTTTCGAATTGCACGTTGTACGTATGGCCAGAGCGAGAGATGTACTCGTTGATTGTCAAGCAACTTGGGGAGGGTGGGAAATGAAAATGGAAGAGCTTGGATAGCCAACAGCAGAGAGAGGTAGAGACAGAGTGAGAGAATGGGAATGGGAGTGGGAATGAAGGAGAACTTGATGTTACTGCGCTGCCGCCGCACGATAACTTTAATTTAGCTTAATGGAAATTTTTACCAGAGCGAAACAAAAATAAAAAAGAAAAGAAGAAAGTTCACCCTGTCGTTCTGTTATCCTTTAGCGCAGTATGTATTTGCTACTTGCTGCATGCCACTTGTCGTGTGGCATGCAGCGAGTGCTAAGTAGGTGACGCAACCGCAAATTTGTGGCAACGAGAATTTAATAATGTTAATTGTCGTCCTCTGAATTTCAAACGGTTCATAGCTCATGACGAACAAGTTCCGCTTGATTCAGTTCCATCGTACTCTGTCAATGAACAAGTTCATTTCCCTTTGTGCAATTGTGAACCAGTAAAGACATTTTAGCGACAATGCGTATTTTTGATTATGATATATGGAAATACTATTAATTTTGCAAAAGGTAATCATTGAATATTATCGGTGAACTTTGTGTATATGTTAATATGTAACAGACAGAAGAAGGAGAAGTTATAGACTATATATGTACATGTATTCTTGATTCAGGTGATGCCTGAGTGGATCTAGCCCTGTCTATGCGTCTCCCTGTATGAATACGTCAACTTCTCAAGTCATAAGATCTACTAGAGTCACTTAATGTGTATATACCAACTACAGATGAAGTTTATTTAAAACTTTGGACTCCACAAATCGATAACAACTGTACAACAAGCACACTTTAACCTAGAAGGTTCTTAGTCGGCATAGATTTATATATAGTATATATACATATATATATCTCTAGTCTAGAACTAAATTAATCTAAATTCAAAAGGAAATCGGTTACGAAACACATAAGTTATTACTTAAAGAATCGACTGAAAAAACTGAAACTTATCATTCGTGTGTATGTACGTTGCGCCCGACTGGTAAAGTCTGTGTCTGGATTAAGATAATGTTGTAAATATTACACTGTTCTACAAAATTTTACTCCCTAAAAGTATCCTGCAAATTGTCGAATCGTGTGCTAAATAATAATTTCAACAATTTGTGGAGTTTTTGTAATAATCAAGAAGACTATACAGAACACAAGATTTAGTATTTAAAATTTGCAAGTTGTTATTGTTTTGCAACTGGAAAATGTTTCTGTTCATGAGCCAGTCTTGGGGTCTTCCTGTGCTCCGTCAACTAGTGAGTGTCGTTGAATTTGTCAAGCCAATTCACAAAATGACAAATTGACGAAACGCATCGACATTGACCATCTCATGTCATTGAGATGGTGTATGTGTCTGTGTATCTGTATCTGTACCACTGCAGATGTAGTGACCGATTGACGGTCTGTGTGAGAGATACGCGAACTGGCGAACATGCCGCATGCTTATATGGCGGATTTACTATTATGCGATGCCATTGCTAATGTATGCCCAAAACAACAGCAACAACAACAAACAGCTGAAGTTGTGTGGCAAGTGGCATGCAGCTTGCAGCATGCAGCATGCACCATGTTGCACAAAATCTTATCAATGAATATGAGTTACTTACGCTGGTCTGCCGCTGCCTCCAACCGAAGAGGGACTCACCACCGATATAAATGGTGTGGCGCTTGTTGATGACGCTAATATGATGACGTGACACAACGTTGCAACTAGCATAATTGCAGTGGCAAGTAATGGAGAACAAAAGATGCAACTTCAGAGTGTCTAATAGAACTTAAATGAACTATAGTAATACGAGAGCTAGTAAGAGTCAAAGATATATGTAGATACATCTGGCTCTGTTGGTGAGACAAATGCTGCCTGCTGATTGAAATGTATAAGCTACTTAATGTATCTGTTTCTAAAAAGATATATGTATCTGATGTATGATCATATCAAATAATGGGTAACATCGATTTCATTGGTTTACTGTAATGTTTACTCGGAGATATGCCGAAGTATTCATTATAAATAATAGATAATCGGAGTATCAGATAATCGGAGTATTCATTTCAATTTTCTACAATTTTAAAATCAGAAATCGGACAGTGTGACAAATATAAAGATTTTTTTAAAATAGCTACTGATATCATTAAAAAGTGTGTATAAGTGTTAAATATATAGTATATTTATTAGCTTTCAGGACTTGTAAACCTTTCCACAGTGACTGGCAATCAAAGAGAATTGGATCATTTCAAAAATTCTTCTAAGAAAGTTTTACCATAGAAAAAACCTAAAATTTTGTTTCCTAATGAATCAGAAATAATTAATGTATGACTTTTGTTTGATGTTTAGCTTGTTTACTTTTCTTAATTATATTCAAAGTATATCTACGTTAAATTTTATTTTAAAATATTTTTCATTTATTCTGTATTTTTAGTTCACAACTGCGAACTGAACAGCGGAACCTGTTCATTTGAGCGGAGTACCCTAATCCCTTTAAAACAGTATTCCTCAACCCTACTTTTGGGAGACACCTGAGTCTATGTACGAGTATGTGCCAAAGGACAATTTTGCGGCAATTTTTGTTTACATTTTTTCTGCGTCAAGGCTGAAAGGGTAGAAGAAGCGGAAGGACAACAGCAAGGTGCACTGTCTGGGAGGTAAAGATGGAGCGAGGGGCAGGCTGAAACGTTTGTGTTTCTGCTTTGCTTGCCTCATTCTTATCATCGTTTAAAATTTTATCATTGAGCATTTCGCTTTCACTTGACCGCGGCGCAGCAACAAGTTTAAGAAAATTAAAAGAAAAAGCAAACAAACAAGTAAAAGATAATAATGCCGCCAAAGGGATAATAATGGCATTAATATACAGACACACACACACACACACACACAGAGAGACTCATAGAGTACGAGCAGAGCGAGGACAATGACGTAGTCGACGACGTCGACGCAAGTCGTGGCCCCAAAAGGCATTTTTATAGCACACACACACACACATGTGTATGTGTGTGTCCTGCCACATGCCACACGCCACATGGCACATGCATGCAAATAAAGCAATGCAACAACGAGACCAGAGCAAGTCGCGAGATTCGCCTTCGCGTTTTTCATTCATAAAATCGAAGAGCTAAAGAAAAGGCCAGCAGAGACGCAGAGACGGAAGCTGCTGCTACCCCTTTTATTCTTACTGCTGCTGCTGCTGCTGCTGCTGCTCTGTTCTGCTACCAATAACTCAAAAAGGCGTGCGCGCAATTCAGCGCCAAGCTCTGTGTGTGTGTGTGTGTGTGTGTTAATGTATCTGAAAGTGAAATCAAATTGCCCAACAACAACAACAACAAGACAGCCAGGAGGTGGAGGTGGAGGAGCAGCAGCAGCAGAGGCAGAACAACAATAAGAGCAGCGGAGAAGGCACGACCATAGAGCCGATACCATAACACCATAGCCGGCTAAAGCTTGGCTTCTTCTTTTGCCCCCCTCCGCAACCCTCCCACTCCACCATGCCGGACCGGCGCCAACTGTGAACTATTTGTGCTGCGTAGCAGTCAGCGGCTCTGCCGACGTCGCTGCTTGCTCAATTAAGTGAATTAAGTCTCGTGCCGGAATTTGCACCACCCTAACATGAAATACACTAGCAACAGCAGTAAAAACAATAACAACACACAGACACACACACACACACACACAACGACTTCAACAAAAGACAATTAAAAAGACAAAAAAGCTACAGAAAGACGCAGTGATATCACTTCGTGCTGATTAAATAATATTAATAAAAATTAAGGTAATACTAATAATAATAGAACAAAATAAAAGTTATACTAATGCAAACCAAGTTTCCTTCCTTTTTACAACTAGCAAGTAAATGGGTTAATTTATTAGCGTTACTGTAATTCATCTCTAATGTTGAAGGAAACATTGAACACTATTTTAAAACTTGATATTACTGAATATTACTTTCAAACAAATTAAACATTAAACAAACAACAACATAATTTAACAAATGAAATATTTTTTTTTTTAAGTTCTCAGACTGGCTAAATAAGTAAATAAAACAAAGTTGGGTTAGTTTCAGTTCACTCAAAACTTCATTTGAGATTTTTACAGTTTTCAGCAGATTTAAAGAACACAAGATTGAGCATCGTAAGTTTAAGCAACATTTTTTAATTGCATAATTACGCCGTCAACTTAAAGTAAGAAAAACAGAGCTTACAGCTCTGCTTAGAGTAGAAATGGCAGAGCTTTAAGTGTAAAGCTATAAGCTATATACTGTTATAGGAAATGATAAACAAAAAGCTGAACATTATGCTGAACTAATTCTGATATTCATATAAACTTAACCTAAACTTTCAATATCAATTTGATATTACTGAATATTACTTTTAAACAAATTAAACAACTGGAAATGATAAACAAAAATCTTAGCAAAAGACTAGAGTTCATTACATTATGCTGAACTAATTCTGATATTCATATAAACCTAACCTAAACTGTCAATATCAATTTGATATTACTAACAAATTAAACAATCTTAACAGAACTGTATCAACATAATTTAACAAATGAATTAATTTTTATTTCTTAAGTTCTCAGACTGACTAAATAAGTAAATAAAACAAAGTTGGCTCAGTTTCAGTTCATTCAAAACTTCATTTGAGATTAATACAGTTTTCAGAAGATTTAAAGATCACAGGATTGAGCATCGCAAGTTTAAGAAGTGGTTTTATTTTGGTCAACAATTTTTACTCAGCTTACCAATAACTAATATATTATAGGTAGGAATTGAATTGGAGTTTTTTAAGTATTATTTGCATCAATATAACTCCGGATCTACCCTCAAAACTATAAAGAATAGTTATAAAAGCCAAATCGTAAAGCAAAAGTTTATTAAATAAATAAAAGCCAATTCTGATATAAATATGTACTATAGTTATGCAACCTATTTATATATTTGATACAATATTAAATAAGATAAATCCATGAAATAAGTTATTACACTTTAATTGGGGACTTTTAATCTCCTTTATTAAGAATACTATTTGAAAAGGCAAAAAGATTGTTTTAGCTCAAATATAAGTTAATTTTGTTATTATTTATTTGGATATATTATTATTTGTCTTCATGCAGTTCTAAATCTAATGGCTCACTGCATCTGGACTTTAATATTTGGCTAATAAACCTTTTGACCGACTTGCTATAACTTTGATTTCTATTCCAACTGCTAATGACCATAACAATAATCATAATCATATTTCTTATTATTATTATTATTGTTGTCTTTGTTCTTATGCCAGCTGAAGAACTAAGTGCACTCGGCTGCGTACACAGCGACTGCGACTGCGACGCGAACGGCGCTGACACATGCTACTTTTTTGTGCTGCCAACGAAAGAGAAAACATAAACGGCGCAAAAGCAGCGACGCTGGCGCAGACGTTGGCAACAACGCTGACGCTGACGCTTACGTTTACGAAAAGTTTGCCTGTTTTGAGTCTTCGTTTTTTGTTTGTTTACTTTTATCGCGCGGTTGTTGTTGTTGTTGTTTGTTTTTACTGTGCAATTAATTAAGAAAAATCAGCTGTATGCCAGTCTGTTGTGACGCGGCGTCAACGTCAACGTCTGCGCCAGCTTCGGCGTCAGCCTTAGCTTTCGTGCCTGCAATTGTTGCATTAGACAATAGCGACGCTTGCGTTGACGTTGACAGCGAAGGCGACGCTGGCAGCGACGTTGTCGGCTATTTAGCGTATTTCACGCTAATGCAAATGTGTGCCAATAGATGGCGCTGCATGATGATGATGATGTTGATGATGCTGCTGCTAGCAGAGACTGCGGCAGCAGCACGTGCAACTTTTGTTTACATGAGAGCAGGCACAATTGCTGCCGCTGTTATTATCCTGCATGCAAGCATAGCTTACACACACATGCATGCATATGTGCCTCGTCATGCCACCCTCACACACACACACACACAGTCACATACATAGATGCTTGGCGCTACCCACACAGGAGGCAGTCAGCAGACTAGCGCTGGCATTAAGCGTAGGCGGCGCAGCGAGACTGGCGTATTGAAACCACATGTTGAAGCTTGCATTCTACTTTTTTACGCGCATTTCTAAGTAAAGGTGCATCTCACTCACACCGACACAAACGCACACACACACACACTCAGAAGACACAGATAATGATACGGGCGGCCACCTGAATGATTCACCCCAAAAATATTGTATATTTATGCTTATGAATGGCAGCGTTTGCGTCAGCTGCTGCCGCGACTTCAATTGAGTTTGTTTGGTTTGGGTTTTCCCTCTCTTATCGCCGAACGGATCGCAGTGCATTGCGTGAACTTGAGACAAGTTCATGTTCTATGCAGATAAAGCTACATCAAATTCACGGAAAAAGCTCAGCTGAACTATACGATGAGCTTAAAAGCTGCTTGGCAACGAACAACTATTAAAGCTTAGATCCTTTCCTACCAAGGCTAATCCTAGTCAGTTAAGCTACATTAATGTAAGATTCTTATTAACGAAGCTAATATAAAGAGCTTTCAAAGAGCTTAATCTGAAAGCTGCTCTTATAGTCTAGCACAAATCAGCTTTCGTTTCACATACGATGCTGTCATTGTATAACAGTAATTTCAAAAATATCTCCAAGTACTGTACATCAGATACATTTCCATAAGCATTAAAGTATCTTATCAAACTCGCTTAGTGTACAGCACTGTGTTGATGCCATTGTCTCCCAAACTATTCCCTATTGTTGGCACTTGCCACACGCTACGTGTATGAGATACAGGTACATTTACAGCTGAAGATACAGGTAGTTCACAGACAAGCTGCTGCCTTATGCAGCCCGCCAAATGGCTGATCCAATTGACAGGGACTAGTATATGATAGAGACCTGTAAAGGGTGTATAGGCTGGATCAGAGATCGTAGGGACAACTCACCTCTGTGCACATTTTCGGCTGGGCCGTGATGAGAGATGCGCGTTTATCCAATTTTACCGTAGTTGAGACAAAAAAGATTGATGCAAGTAATTGTCCAGTTATATTTTGTGTTTATGGAATCTCAGTCAGATATAGTAGGAGATATTTGTATGTGCGTCGCGGTAGTATCCTGAGCGATATTATTCTCACAGGACTGACAAAGGCGACAGCAGCAGAGGCCTGGAGCCAGCCGCTTGGCCCTTCACATCACGATAAAGGAATGACATTATTTGTTTTCTTTGAAATTTTCCAAAAATATGTATTGAATAAATTTCTTCTGGGCCAATTGAAAGTGAATATTAATATTCTTTAATTTGTTGCACACACACACACTCTGTTAAAGTTATTTAATTAATTTGAAACTCTTGAACATTTGCTTGTTTTGATAACTTTGAATTACGCGCGCTGCTACGCTACTGATAATTTACGTCAAATACGGAATTTGTAGTTCGCTTTTGCGACGACAGACCAAACGTTAGCGAGAGCGACGTGTACCTCAGTCTGCCATGCTAAAATCACAAATAAACTGGCCAACGCTAAAGAAGCAGCCAGCAGGCAGCACAGCCACAGCCACAGTCAGCACACACACACACACAGATACGCACGCACACAGAGAGAGGCATTCACATACAGATACGTAGTATGTTCAGTAAATGCACCCCTCGCTCACACGAAGCAGCGCGGTGAGAGCGTATAAACAGAGTGAACGAGCGACAGAGTGAGGCGAGTCTATCATGCTGCTGTGCTCGCTCCAAGGCAAGCATACAGGCTCGAACTTATGTAAAAAGCATTGAAATTGAACGAGTTTGTCGGTCGACAGTGCGCAACGCGCAGGGAAGGAACGGCAACAGCACTTTAGCTGGCATTGCCAGCTGCAAGCAAATTCAACAGCGTTGCCAGGCCAGACTTTTTACACACTCACAGCAATATCGTATCGCAGCACTGCGTTGTGCGTCGTATGCTGTGAGCGTTGTGCAAACGTTGGAAACGGTTCGGCTGCGAGCCGCCAGCCGGTCGGTTGGTCGTAGGAGTAGCAGCAGCAGCGGCTATTATTTAAATACTGGCAGTGTTGCCAGATGTTGCTATGTGTGGTACGATTTAAAATGTATTCTTTCGTTTTAAAATCGATCACAAAAATAAGAAATCATGGTGTCAACTCCTAGTACTGAAAAAATAAAATAAAACTACGTAAATACATAATCTTTTACTTACTAATAAACTTCACATTTGTGTTAAAAAAATACCATTGATATATTTTTCAATATAATTTA
Organism: Liodrosophila aerea; assembly: GCA_035045005.1. Taxonomy (NCBI): domain Eukaryota; kingdom Metazoa; phylum Arthropoda; class Insecta; order Diptera; family Drosophilidae; genus Liodrosophila; species Liodrosophila aerea. Next base: position 212,947 of record JAWNNL010000055.1, read on the forward strand.
ACTTTAATGTCAATTGACTGTTATATGAAAATATATATTTATTTAAATAATTATTAAGCAAAGATTGATCATTTGTTTTTAATATTTGCCTATGCTATAAGTCGATTACCATGTTGTTTCTCAACAGTATGGCAACTCTGCCTCAGCACTGAGTAACTGTCTACACACACACACACATGCGCAAACACTATATTTATATATATACATATACATGCACATACACTCAAACATACATTTATTTCAGTATGTATGCATATATGTAGTATGTAGTCTTTGTGTGTGCGCTAGCAGTCTTGTCAGTTGGGATTTCGTGTAGTGTTGTTGCGCTGGGTCGTCGTTTATATAAAAGTACGTTTCCACAGCGTACAGTCAGAGAGAAGGAGGGCGAGATTGTGTGTGTGTGTTCGTCGGTCAAAAGAGAGGGAGCAGAGACTGAGGCATGCATGTGTGTGGGTATGAGTGTGCGTTTGGATTTCGTTGTGGTATGTGCGAAGGCAACGACGACGACAAACGACGGCAAAGTGGAAGAGGCGGCATAAACGAAAACTGAAAATAGCCGCCGCTGTTGCCGTTGCCGTCGCAGTGAAAACTAAAACTGAGCTCGAACAACGATATGCGGCTGTGGCTGTTGGGCGGCTGATGCTGCCGCTGCCACTGCCACTGCCACTCTACGCTGCTGCTGCTGCTAATATTTTCTGCTGTGACCGTCGCTGTCACCGTCACTGCCTTTGTTCAACAATTTTGTTTATTTCAGTGCAGTAGCTATGGCTCTGGCTCTGGCTACAGCTACAGCAACGGCTGTATCTCTCTGTTGTTGGCTGTTGCATTTGTATCTGTTTCTGTTTCTGTTTCAGCTGTGAGTGCTTGGGCATTTGGGCACGTCGTCGTAGTCAGCGATGTTGTTGTAGCCGTGCCAGGTACTTTTTGGTTGTTGTTGCTTTTAGCTCGTCACCCGCTTCGTGTACGCTCTGTGCTATTTTATGCGACGAACTGACTGACTGCCAGGCGAACGTTGTAGTTGTTGTTAACATGACGCAGCAACCAACAGCCACGGCGGCAGCAGCAGCGACGTCGCTGTGCGAATTTCGCCTTGAAACATTTTTGCCGTTCGCTTTGCTGTGCGCTGTTGATACCTCTGCCTCTGCCTCTGCCACTGGTGTGTGTGGTATTTTATAATGTTTGTATTTCTTTCTATGCGCCTTTTGCTGTTGACCAGCTTATCTTTTGGCCCCAAAATAAGCAAATCGCCAGCCAATTCTAATTCGCCAAACCAAACCAAACTTTTCGGCTGAAGGTCAACGCCAAACGCTGGCAGAGACGCCAACATCGATGGGATGGGATGCCAAGCGCCAGCTTCAACTTTCTGACTTCCCCAGTTCCGACTTCGACTTCAACAGGCTGTGGACAAACGACGACTGACGACGCGGACTCTAAAACGGAACGCCGCCTGAACCTGAACCAATTTCTCGCCATTTGTGTATTTCGCTCTTGTTTTTATTGCTTTTGTATTCTGCGGTATATCGATGCGATGCGATGCCATGCCATGCAATGCCATGCGATGCGTTGCGTTGCGTTATGTACATACGCGTCGCAACAGAGTTCTGTTGTCATGTGCCTGCTCCCATGATGTCATTACTTTGGGCACGGGCGAGAAGTGCATGCTGTTGACTCCTTAGGTTCTGATTAGGATTCCCACTCAATATCACTGAGATACTTTTCTGCTCTGCTAATAAGTTTGGAATAGTTTAATCTGCGATCAAAAGGGGGTTTAACTAAAATATCCTTCAATTGGATACTTTGAGATACTAGAGATACTAGAGGATACTAGAGATTATAATAAGTTTGGAATAGTTTAATCTGCGATCAAAAAGGGGATCAACTAAAATATCCTTCAATTGGGTACTTTGAGATACTAGAGACAGAAGAGGATACTAGATACTACTTGACTAACTAATCGGCTCCAACATATCCAAGGTATTTCCAAGTCTGACATTGGCTTTTGGTCCTTTTTTTCAAAGTTTATTTGTTTACTTTTTTCATCATGTCGGGTGGTTGTTTAGTTTAATTCGTGACGCCGCTCGCTGGGAGCAGCAGCAAATCTTTTCACGTGAGAGTAAAAGCGCTGCCTCTGTCGCTGCTGCTGCTGCTGTCGCTGTAACATTGTCGTTGGCGTCGCTAGATGCTGCGCTGCCCCAGCTGGCGCTGGCGATTTGAATTTGTTATGATGTTGCATGTAGCTAACTGGTTTGGTTTATACTCCACATATTATTCTCTCTATTGCGTTTACTTCCGAGTTCAATGCAAGCGTCAGTGTTCGCGTCGTCGTTGTTGACGTCAACGTCGACAGTTGCGCTGCGCTGCGCAACCTCCCACACACAAGCCACACTCGCCCCGTTTGAACATCTTTCTCTGGGTGTGTGTGGGTGTGTGGGTGTGCCTGTGCGTGTCTCTGTGTGAGGCTGCGTCGTGCAAATATTTTTGCTTCTGCTAGTACAATTCGCACCACTTTGAAAGAGGCAACCCCCAGCAGCAGCAGCCGCAACCCCTACACCCCACGACATTGTCGATTACGAATTGCCCACATCTGTCCTCATTGAATGTTTGCCGCGCCGTTTGCCGGCAATCTCAAACGCACACATGTTGCTTCGTTTTTAGATGGAGACGGGTTTTCAATGGCCAACAACATAAAGACTTTGCTATTAAAACGCGCGATCGTGTTTACTAACAGGTGGCACAGTGGTTGCCTGAATTTAAGCTTGCAACCAGGAACCATCCTGCATGTCTATTGCATATTTTGTTTTTATTTATGCTGCGGATTGAACTTGTTTATGGCGATGGAGACCTACTGAGTGCATTTTGGAAATAATCGTATAATATTATGTAGGTATAATAGTTAATAATAATATATGTAATAAATATCACGTTTCCTTTTATACTACAATATAATCTATGCTTAATAGAAAGATTATGCTGGTTGAATTAATGATTAAACTCTATGTAGATTTCACCACCTATGTACATATATTCATCAAAACAAAATGCTATGCTAATAGAAATACTCATTTTATCCCTAGGCACTAAAAAAAATGGAGTATGTATTTGAAATTTTTAATATATGTATTCAAATAAACATATGTATATTCAGGCCTGTTCCCATTTTCGAATTCGTTCAATCGATTTACTTTTTGAAAAAAATGGGCTTCCTAAATTCGATGTATCGTATTCAAGAAATGAAAATGTTTATTGAACTTACACACGAAGCTAATCTATTTCGAAATGGACTAAATATGAAGCTAATCGAAAACGATGAATTGAAATTTGGAACCCTAATTTTTTCAAAAAGTAAATCGATTGAACGAATTCGAAAATGGGAACAGGCCTGAGTATAATTCGGACAACGTTATAACTCGGACACTAAGTTGCTTTGCATTGCTAACTCTGTAAACTGGACTACGATCTACGATATCTTGCCATCTTCAATAATTACGATACTTGAGTTTTTATTGTGTTTTATGTATTTTCTTAGGATAATGCGCAGAAGGTCCTTGAAATGCAACTCTGTGTAGTAAAATTGGTATTTTGTGTCTCTGTAGGTCGGACAACTCGACGTTTCGGACCTTAGCCGAACACTAATTGTCGAGGATGAAAAAGTGTCAAACAATCCCCCGACCTTAACCCGATCGAGCATCTCTGGGGTCATTTAAAACGCACCCTAGTAGACAAATCGTTGGTTGCGTCCAATTTGGAGGAAATGTGGCAAATTGTTGAGTCTTCGTGGTATGAAATAGCAGCAGAATTCTGTCAAAACCTTGTGGAGAGTATGCCCAGAAGACTTCAAGCCGTTTTGGATGCCAAAGGCGGTCACACCAAATATTAAATTCATTTGTTTGTTAAGGTCAACTAATTGATCAACCCTTAGATCAGCATAAAATTTGTCATATAGCAGCCAATATGGTGTGAAACCAAATATTTTTTGTTTTATATTATTGATAAGAATGTTACTAAATAAATTCAAAAAGAATATCAGAGCTATTCAGTTTGTTTTCCATTTATAAATACATATTTCCAATTTACACAAAACCGTGATCAATTAGTTGAGACACTGTATGTATGCATTTACATATTCCTTCATATTCCGATTTAAACTTTACTGCTGCATTATTTAAAAGAAATCTCATGGTCCTTATTTTAAAATCGTGTGCTTACGTTAATTTTTTTGAGGTTATTAAAAAAGCTCTATTTTCTTGCTTTCTTGCCTATTATTGGAAGTAATGAAATCGTCGGATAAAATAAATACCGATGATGGATAACAAAAATACATGAAAATTATATTTATTATTTTTATATCATCGTTGTTTCTTCAAAAATCCTAATTGCCTTACCATACATAGCCTGTAAACAATCGGAAATTGAGTATGAGCTGAACGAGAGAGAGAGACGGGCACAACAAACTGATAAGAAAAGGCTTCAGTCACACAGGAAGCTCTCTTGCGGCTCGATCAAAACAGAGAATCTCAAACTTGAAACATCAATCGAACCTGCAGAGAACACGCTCGAAACGGAGCAACACTTGTTCGAGAGAGAACTACTTGATCTCGATGTTGTTGTCGGTCCCATTGGATCGACTAAGACGTCGAGATGTTCATTTCCGCTTTGGCTAGATTGTTTTTCGCAAGCAGAAACAAAAGTAACAACAACAAAGGCGATATTGACAGAGAGTCTCATAGACTACGCTGAATAAAAAAAAAGATAAAAGGCGTCCAATCGGAACCGTGCGGTAAAGTAGAAAAAAATATTGCACCTGATTGCCTTGAAGAAAAAAAACCGAAATCAAAAATCAAAACAAAGCAGAAATCAAATGTACGGCGAAAACGTACTTGCGGCGACGGCAACAGCAATCGCGGAGACAGCGTAAAACCGATCAGCCAACATGTTCTAACTACGCCGTCTCTGGCTGTATCGCTCTCTTCCTCCGATTGTGACTGCTTGAGTGTTAGCATCCACTTCCTAGTTCAATTACATATGTATGTATGTATGTACACACATACATATGGATAGCAAAAGCTTCGCTCAGCTGTGCGAAAAGCGACGACGGCGACAGCAAGTTATAATGCTCAATTGCTGTTGTGTGTGTGTGTGTGTACAGCGGCACAAAATTGCAGAGAAATTCCTTTGGCTTAATTAGCCTCTTTCGTTCGAGGCGAAAATATTTTCAACCGAGCGACGCAAGAAAGTGGCAAAACAACAGCAACAGCAACAGCAACAGCAATAGCAACAACATAGGAAGAGGGTACAGGAAGAGGGTAAAACAACTCAGAGCTGACAGAGCTCAGAGCAGCACAGCGCAGCAGCGCACAAATGAAACCAGTTTAGTTCATTTCGTTTCGTTTCGTTCATTAATTCAAAATTTCCATTTGAAACTTTTTTGTGTGTTTGTACTGTGGCTCCGGCTCCGCTCTGCCGCAGTCGTTGCTGCCAGAGAGTGGCCTCTCTATTCCACCGCTGCCTCACGCCCTAACGTCATCGTCATAATCAGAGTTTCAACATTTTATGTACAGTGCGCTACAGTCTGCGCTCATGGAAAGCAACTTGGGCGCATACAAAACACTAGTACCATATACACTGGCGTTGCCACAGTTTGTTCACTGTATGTAAGTACATACGTAGAGTAGCCAAGCATACAAAGAGCCAGAGCTCGTGTCGTCGTTCGTTTGCTCGTTTATTCGTTCGTGCGTTCGCTCGGCTGCCTCTCCCACAATCGCAACTCAACGATTTTGACTCACACTGCTGTTGCCTCGCTTATATACACATAACCTACAAAAATATATATGTAGCTACGGCTCTGGCTACGAGTAAATGCGATACGATATTTGTATGGCGCATCGTGTGCGCACTGACGAGGGCGAATTCGGGACAGAGCAGAGGCAGCAGCAGTGACAGCAATAGCAACGGCTGGGGCCGGGACTGGCAAGCAAGCAGGCAGGCAGGCTGGCTGGCTGGCTGGCAGACAGGCGGCATAACATCGGCAGCACCAGCAGCAACAACAAAAGTAACTCAGTGCACAGGGTTGCCAGGCCAACAGAATGCCAATGGCATTGAACGATAGTTTGCCAAAATAGTATTTATTTTATTTACAGAAATGTACATACATATGTACATATGTAGTTATTCGGTTATGGCAATGTACGTTAGTACTGTATAAATACATATCCATCTTTTCACTATATTCTATTTATATATTTATCTATTTTAACTTGCATATCGTAATTGGAGATGAATGGATATATGTATCTAAAGACAAAACTTATTATTTGAAATATTTCTAAAAATTCTCGTCCACATTAGTGAAGTTTTGTTATTATATTTTCGTTATTCAGGGCACCTGGCAACCCTGTTCTGCTTTGCACTATCGAGTTTTATATTTGTTATGTGTGTACGTCTGTACATGCGCTGACGCTGTCACGGCCTCTGCCTCTGCTTCTGCGTCTCCCCGTCTTTCCTATTGCTTGCTTGCTGCCTGCCTGCCTGCCTGACTGACGCTTGCCTCGGCGCGTATGTGGGAACGAAATAATACCTATAAAAAATTCTTTTTTCCCTTGGTTTTTTGCTGCTGCTGCTGCTGCTACGACATCGAAAAAGAGAAAGACTTGTGGGTAGAAAACCAACAAAGTAAGACTATAAAGTACTGAGCAAGGGTGCGAGAGATGAATGGCAGAGAGCAAGTGAAGAGGGGGAGGGATGCAAACAAAAATTTAAGATACTTTTTCGTTTCAATGGATGTACAGCAAAAGCAACGGCAGCATCAGCATCAGCTCTGGCTCTGGCTCTGCGAGGCCGACTGCTGGCTCTTGTCTCTGACTCTGGGTTCAGGCTGAAGCTGTAGCTGAGGCTGGAATCATGTTGAAATGCAATTGGTGAACGACGGCAACGGCAACGGCAGCAACAACAACGACGATGGCGACGGCTGTTCGAGTGCCGGTTTGGTTCGGGTAATGGGTCTCTGTTGCGGGGGTGGTGGCCAAACAGTTGGCAGCATTTTCATATTACATTCATATCTGTGTGAGTGCATGTATTATATGTATACATACAACATATACACACATACACACACACTGTGTGTGTTTGTGTGTGTTTGCCGTCGTCGTATCCGAGAAACTTTGAACATGTTCGGTGGCTGCCTTTGCTGTTGTGCTAGTTACTTGAAAATATCACTAAAAAATGTTGCAGGTTCGGCGGCGCAGATGAATCTGGAACGCCAAACAGTGTTGCAAATTACGCTTTTTTCTGGCTATATTAAAGGGTTCGACCTTAGGTAGTGAGATTTTTAAAGATTTTCTCGTTTGTTTTAATTGCACAGAAACTAATCGAAATTAGAATGTATAACGTATTTAATATTATGATTTGTTGATGTCAATGGCTTAAGAAAATATAATATAATAAATACACTAACTGTTTTAACACTACAGGATAGATATGCAGGGAAATAGTCGATGGAAAATGTATGCCCACTATCGATAGTTTTTAAAAACCAAATTATTTAACATTAAAAGATATTCCTTTGTTAATTTTTTTTTTTTTTTTTTTTAATTTTTGGATTTTATAATTGAAATGCCTACCCGATTTTATGTTTAAATAAAATTGAAATTGAAATGAAAAATATATGTGTATAACAAATTTGTTTCGCAATTTAGTTAAAAAAAATTTGTTTATATTTCGCCAAAGGTGAATACTATCAATAGTTTGTGCTATACTCCGGACTATACTGTACTATAGTCCGGTAGTATCCCTCTTTAACTCTTATAATTATTTTACATTTAACTAAACTGGACTGAAATTGATTGCTTAAATAAAATTTGGGAAAATCTCAACTGAAATTATCACCTTTTATTTTGTAAAATTTAAGCAATAAGTAAGCTCGTTTTTTAGTACTGAACTCAAAACTTGAAAATTCAATTGAAATAGTAAAATCTTTCCAAGTTTCTTATAAATATCTCAAGAAAATCCCAAGTGAAATTAGTTTTTCGCTTTTAAAAGCCGTCAACTCTACCGCTAAAGACACGGACGACCCGAGACTCAACCGGAGACCGGAGACCGGAGCAACCAGCTGTTGGCCTTGTGCTGTTAATGCTTCGCAGTTGCTGTAGCTGTGTTTCTACAGCTAAAGCTATAGTCAGCTAGGGTATAGCTGTCTTTTGTATCTGACATTATTTTTGGAGAAGGCCTCTGTTGTTGTTGCTGCTTATGCCCCTCTGATGGATGACTCGACATAATGTTTGACTCGATCCGAATCGTTTCGAGTCTCGACTAAAAAATCATCAAAACAACACAAAAATGTTGTGTGTACTATGCCTCTGGCTGGCTATTTTCGTTTCGTTTCATTTTGTTGCTGCTGTTGTTGTTGTTTTTGTGGGCTGTCTCTCTGCCTTTCGGGCCTGTTGAAACGATTCGATCGTGGCACAGCCACAGCTATAGTCACAGCCAGTCCGCACACCCAATACAATTTCCAGTTGGACGCGAGATAGTTGATCAGGTGCACATGTATTACATGCGCGAGATTTCTAATTGGGTTAACGGGGATGTTTCTTATTATGAAATGAATCTAGAGTAGATCAATGTGAATAGGGAATACAAATGTACATACATACATACATAAGTAAATAAGTTACATAAAACAAATAAGACTTTTTATATTTATTTATTTCAGCAAGTAATAGTTAAAATACCATTATTTAAAATTCATATTCAAAAACACATGCGAATTAAACAAAATTTAATTAAATATAAAATTTCAATTAAAATCAATGTAAATAGGAAAATAATATATATGTACATATATACCTTTAGAAAAATAAAAGAAATATAAGAAAAAATTCGGAAAGCCACAGTCGGACGCAACCGACAGTAGGAGACCCTGTACTTTCCCTAGCAGCAGCTAATGCTAGCAATACACACATACATATGTACATAGTACATATCGCAAAGTCAGACGCAACCACGCATACACCACTTATGTATGGACTATACATACATACATACATTCATTAAGTGCATACACGCTGTTCCCCCTTGTCTAAAACGGAGACTTTAATCGTGAATATCTCCGGTGTTTATTATCCGATTGAGCCACAATTCAAAGCACTGATAAAGCTTACCATAAGATCTTTGTATGCTAAAGCACAGTTTGTATCTTTAAAATTGTGGTGGTTTTTCGCGGTTATTGGGGAGGGGGGAGGTATCCAAAATCTAACACAAACTTGATTGCTTGCACTAACTGCCAAATATGATGTCTCTAGCTCTTACAGTTTCCGAAATCTAGGTGTTCATACGGACGGACTAACGGATGGACAGACGGACGGACGGACAGACGGACATGGCTAGATCGACTCAGCTATTCGTCTTGATTAAGAATATATGTACTTTGTGGGGTCTGCCACGCCTCCTTCTGCCTCTTACATACATTTCTGAGTTGCACAATCTTAATAGACCCTTTTGCACTTTTTTAAAGTACAGGGTCTAAAAAGTCCAAGAATTACTGCGTGGATTGGACAAAGCCCAGAATATCTCAGAATTACTGATAGCAACAATCTTTACAAATCGGATTACTTTCAGATATCACAGAGAAACCTTATAATAAACATAATTATACTTTATATAATTTAAATTAAAATGAAATTAAAAACATTTAATTTAAATTATATACCCAGTTTAAACAAATTTAGAACAATAAGTAATGTGAGTTTAGGTACATATGTTTATACTGATGTATCGATAAGATGTAATTCGTGGTCAATTACAATTTCCATAGATAGATCGTTTTGAGTTAAAATCTCAATTCTGTGCTTCAAATAATTATTAATTTAATTTTATTATTTACTATTGGTAATACTCCTTACGATTATTCCTACATTTTTGTTCTTGCCAGCTTTTGAGTTTCACAAGCCCTAAAAACTTTAAGCCCTCCTTTGCCCTTTAGCAATATTCTCCTTTACTACAATATTGTCCCTCGTATTTCAACTCTCCCAATAACGAAGTCGACCCCCTTCTATTTGAGTCGAGTCGTTCAACTGTTCTGTTGTCCTGTTCCCATTCTCATCTGCCGTCGGATTAGAGTTGGCTAAAAACAAAAACAAAAGCTCGCAACCAGTCGCAGCTTTACTGTTGTTTTTGTTGTTGCTGCTGCTGCTGCTGCTGCCGTGAGTAGTTTGATGATTTTACAGTTGCCAATGCAGAGCTCTTTTGCTTCACACAAGCACACATACACTCACAAGCACACCGCCCACTCCAGAGCGTGTGAGTAGCTCTCTCTTCCTCTGTGCCTTTGCGCTCTCTTTGTGCGTGGTTTATGTCCGTGTGCGGCGTGTGCTCCACTCGAAGGAATAAATGCGATTGCCGATTGAGGTTATAATGGTTTTCGACAGTCCAAGTTGGGCCAACAGCGACAGCGTCAACGGAGCAGAGACGCTGCTCCGCTGCTGCGCTGCGGCGCTGCTGCTGCAGCCACTGCACTTTTGCCTCTTGTCTTTGGGAGATTTATTTATGATTGCGAATCCTTTGTTTTTGTTTTCTGGTCTTATTAGTTTAATATGTTTACGGGAACGAGATGAGGATGTTGGAGTTACTCTTCCTTCCAGCGCCTCCTTTATTGCATGCAACATGCTGCTGAGTCTTTTTCCTGTTGCGACGAACACCACTCGCAACTCAAGAGTACGCGATGCAGTAACACAGTAACCACACATTCTCTCCTCGCTCTCTTTGGCCAGAAATTACTTCTAACAAGTTCGAATTCGTGACGTTGTCGAGCAAGGTGCATTCCCAATCCGATTATGCTACGTGCGAGTGTGTGCGTTTGCATTTGCATATGTGTGTGTGTGTATGCAAAATATTTAGTGGTACAGCGGCGTCGACGGCGGCGTCGCGCAACATCAGCCGAAAATCTCAGACAGCGAGTCACATGTTGCATTTCGTCTTTAATTTATGCTGATTGTTCTGCACTCCTCTGCTTCTCAGTATCTCCGTCCCACACTGACTCTTAGAGCTTTTACACTTGAAGCTATCAATGTCAACAAACAGCGACGCAGCGCTGACGCTAACGCTAACAGCGACTGAGGCGTCAGCATTGACGCTGACAGACAGGTAGCCATCGCCATCGTCATCATGCTAGCTCTGCAGGGGTAGGAAGTTGAAGGTCGTTCGTTTTCGTACGCACACATACACACGTACACACAAACATACACGACAAGCTCGCACTCATATTTATTTATTACTTTTTATGTTGTTTTAATGATGACGGCGGCGACGTCAACGACGGCTCTACTTCATCAGCTTCAGCTGATACATGCATACATACATACATACATACATATGTCGTACGTGCATCTCTGTTTGGCACACAGCATATGTGTACATACATACATACATACGTATGAGTGTCGCCTGCCTACTCTGGCAGCAGTGGCAGCGATTATTTCGGGTTATTAAACCAACCACAGCAGAAACAACAACAACAACGACAACGAAAACAAGAGCGGAAAACAACAACAACACACAGTCCGACAGCCTCTTGCAGTTTTTGAATTGCTGATTAATTTTATTGCCTTTGCCTTGTTGTAATTGTAATGATAAATTCGTTTTTTCGGTTTTTGTTTTGATCACTTGTTTCGCGTGCCGTCGTCGTCGTCACACAATCCCGCCCATCTCTCTCCTCCTTGTCCGTGACTCTTTTCACTACACGTGACGCCATGTTGGGTGGCTGCTTGTGCTTTGCTTTGCCTTTTGGACAATGTCTGCCGATGCCGATGCCGTTGCCAGCCCCGTCTATAATTTATTAATTTTGCTAAGAACGTCGACGCCGATGTCGATGCTGACGTCAACGTCAACGCTAACGCCAACGTCGCGTCGCAGTCGCTGCCATTGGCTTTTTTGTTTTGATACGCGAGTTCGTGCGCCAAAGTGTATGAATGGTAAATGGTTATAGCAACAGGGGCGGGAGTGCGGGTAGGTGAAAACGAGTTGCAGTTGTGCCGTCGCCTGTTAACAGTTAGCTCCTTGCTGGGGCAGCGCCATAACAGCTACAACAATGCACCACGCCGTCCTAAGTGAAGTCTGTTAAATGACTTTATGTTGGCACAGCGAAAAGTGCACGTAACGGCAATTTAGGCAGCAAGAGAGAAGATTAAGAAGAAGAGACGCTGATGCCCAGTAGAAAATTGCAATGATGCTTTTATGGTGTGATTTCGACTAAGGGAAGGTACATACATACATACATATGCAACTCTACAGCTCGTACTTTTTGACTATATAGATAATTTTTATGTATACATATGTACATGAACAAGTATGCCTAGTATTAACCTTCGCAAACTCAAGAAGTTCAAACGATCCATTTGACCCCAGCAGCAACAGCAGCAAAGTTCAAGCTGAAGTTGATAAACATGAAACTATTTTGAAGGCTATAGTCTCAGCGATCTGTAGCATATGATGAATATGAATGATGTAGATTTATTACTTTTAAAATATGCAATAGCCATAGCACAACCCGGCACAAGTGTACTTTTCTTTCGATTTTAGTATCCACTCGGTAGGTTTGATTATCATTTAACAGAGAAATACAAAACTACATATGTATGTACATACATACATACATACAAACATATGTATATGATTGTATTGGGGCTAGAGGCTAGGGGCTCGTTATCGTATTGGTCTCGTTTGACATTTTGAATGGTTTTTCTCACGCTAAGCAGCGACGCTGACGCTAACGTTGGCGCTGGCAGAGTCTCTGACGCCGGCTTGTCTTTTATTCATTCATGCCTCGGTTTGTCATTGTTTGTTTGCTGTGTGTCTCTCATTCTTATTCGTTTTGTTGTTGTTGTTTTATTCACATATTTATTTAGCAAATAATATACATAAGTCAAATCGAAATTATTTATAATACCGGCATTGCTATTGACAGCGCAGCCAGCGTCGCAGCGTCGCAGTCGACTTTTACTATATCGACGACCCGGTTACCGCACGGCGCCCAGCTGTGTCTGTCGGTACGCTCATATTTGTGTTTTTATTATTATTTTATTTATTTTTGTTTTGATCGTTATGTAAATTGCTGTGCGATGATTTTGATTGTTTTTATTGCTTTCCGTGAATTTTCTCTCATTCTTTTGTTGTCAGCTATCAGAGGGCATTTTTTTTTGGATTCACTATGACTGTGTTTTGAATAACCAGCGTGGGTTGTTCCTATTGTCGTCATCAGCTGATAAGCGGTTCGTGAACGGAATCGCTTTGCGAAAAGTTGACCCAATCCGATGAATACCTTCCCCACATTGTCTAATACATATATGTACATACATATGTATATGTATGCATAACTTTAACATCAATTAATTCATTATAAGATACAATTCACAAGTTCAATTGGAACGGGTTTCTTTTGAATCATATCTTTTCTGTTGTTAAGGGCCGACATAAAAAGTGATCGAAGGGAATTCCCTCTCAGCTCCCACACAGGCACAGTAACAGACACACACAAACACACACACACACACACACACACACACACACACACACACACACACACACACACACACACACTCACACGAACACTTGTGTTTGATGTGGTGAATGCCAAAACGAATTAGCGAAGGCCGACAACAACAACAACAATAACAACAGGAGCAGAGCAACGAGAAAAAAGTCATTCCGAGTCATTCAATTTGCCGTCGCTGGCGCCGCAGCAGCAACAGCAGCAGCAGAGGCAACGGCATTTTTGCTTTTTATGTGTATTTTCTCTTGATTAGAAACTGCAAAGCAAAACAAAAAACCGGAAAAAGGGTTACTTTTTTATTGCTCATTTTTAGTCGACGTCAACGGCGGCGTCGACATCGACGACGCTGCGTCTCCATGTTTCCCACTCTGAGTTAGTATGTATATGTGCCAGTGTGTGTGTGTGTGTGTCTGTGTTGTATTTTCTTCTTAACTTTTGGCGATTCGCCTTTTTTATTATTGTTATTATTGTCGCCGGCTGTTTTTCACTGGCTGCGCTGCTGCTGTCGACGCTGACGTTGACGCTGGCGGTGACGTCGCCGTTGAGCTTTTAGCATTTTAAATTGACGTTTATTATGCGCATTCATTGTTGTTGTATGAATGTAGTTGCTTTGCTTTGACTTTTTGTTGTTTATTTGGTGTATGTACGTACATACACTCAGCATGCTGAGTATTTGTCTCACTCTCCCCCTCTCCTTGTTATTCTTATTGTTGCCATCATCTCTCGTGGCACTGCCTGCGTCGCAGTCGCAGTCGCAGTCACGGTTAACGTCGCTGCGTCGTTTCTTTAGTTTGTTTTGGTTTTTAATTTAATCGTTTTTGTGTCCCCCTGCCCTACCGCCGCCTGCGGCAGCGCTAACGCTATCGTTATTGCTCTTGTTGTATTCTCGTTGTTGTTGTTGTTGTTGTAGATGTGTCGTTAAATGTGTTTAGCACGTGCTGCCTGACCGGCCTCTCTTTGCTGTCAGCTGTTTCCATTGTAGTGGCAACAGTACGGCGCTTGTTGTTCTTGTTTTTGTTGCTTTTGATTTTGCCCTTTGCTCTTGATGCTTATTAGCGACTATCATTCAGTTCTCCATACACTCTCCACTATCCACTCTCGCGCTCAAAACATGACTCACTCCACCGTTCTCACCCACTTTGCTTTGGCGTGTGTGTGTGTGTGCATGTGTGTTACTGTTGCGGCAGGTTGCTGCTTCTTTGAAACAAGTGGCCAATAAATTATGGCCAGCCGCAAACAGCAGCAAGTACTCCCTCCATTCGCCCACCCCGGCTATCCACTCGGTGATTATTATGGCCCATTGAAAGCCTAATGGTAAATACACCTACAGCCGTTAAATGCGTTCGTGTGTGTGTATGCTTGTGTTTTTATGGCAAAAAAGGGTTCACGTTCTGCTGGCGTCGACTGCGCTGCTACTGCGGCTGTCACTGTTTGGTTTTTTTATGGCACGGAAACTGACCTAAGCTATGCAAAACTCGGGAAGGCATTTGCATGAAGAGCCGGTAGCCGATAATGGAAATGTGCTCTAGCTAACAGGAGCTGCGCCAGGGGGCGGGGGGTGGGCACGGCAAGAGAAATGACGACGCGTCGTCTCCCGCTGTCGCAGTCGCAGTCGGGCAAGTCATGCTTGTTACAAAACACATACATATGTATGTTTGTATGTATGTACATATGTACGTATGTATATAAATAAATAAATATGCGTGTATGTGCGAGTTGTTGTGGGCTGTCAGTGTGTCAAGGACAAGTGGCATCTTTGTTTATGGGCACTTTAGAAATCATCCAAGTATACTTCCTTATCAGCAGAGCTCCCTCAGCAGCTACCCCCCTTTTATTCTATTAAATGTTAAAGTTCATTCAACTCTAAACTTATGCATATATGTATGTACTTATATATATATGTACATATATACATATGTATGGAAATATGCTATAGCGACTCTTTACATCTATGACGAGCTAATTTAATAATAGCAATTGTTTGGGGAGAATAGTTAACCGTGTTGATTTCAATTTCATTCCTTGTTAAAATATACTTTGCAATATTTCCTAAGCAATTTTGTTTTAAGTCAGCACCCGGGATCTTTTAGTTAAACTCTATATAATATTATATTATATATACATATTTATATATTATGCTTGATATTTATAAGATGGAAAAATTCGGAAAGCTACAATCGGATGCAACCGACAGTAGGAGACACGGTACTTCGATTTGCCTTGGGTGTCGATAACAGCAGCAGCAAATATGTACATTCTCACATACACATACACATGGACTTATAAATACACACATACACTTATACATACAAATATACGCGCGAATACCAACAATATCCAATACTCATATAAAAATTCAAACTCACAATCAAAAATCACGCATACGCCCTAGTGGCCGCGTACACTGTGGCTTCCCCCTCCCTCAGCCAAATGATTGTCCAATATCTCCAATATCTCCGGTGTTTATTATCCGATTGGGTTGCAATCGCATATTCTAAGCATTATAAGCTTTATTGTGAAAATTGAAAGTGGATACCCTAAAACTATGCCAGCAAAAGGGATTGGGAATTTGCAGGCAGAAATAAACTTGACTTACTTAGGCAATATACGAACCTACCAAAATCTACCAAAGAATTCAGTCTCTGGTTCTTATACTAGTTTCCTAGACTGAGGTGTTCATATTGTAACGAGCGGTTAACAATGGCTGTTGCTAACATAACTTCTACAGTCCCAAATGAGTTTTAGTTGTGGTAATCGAAGAAGAAGAACTTCAGCACGAACAAGAACACCAAGAACGTTTACAATTGCTATCTTAACTTTCGTACTTTTCTGTTCAATAAATGAAATTATATAACTCAAATCAACGCCAACATATTCAGAAGTCGTCCCTTCACAATATAGACAGACAGGACAATATCGACTAGCTCGTCGTTCTGATCAAGAATGTATATGCTTTACGAGGTCTGCCATATCTCTGCCTGTTACACACAAATGTCAAATGCATATTCTTAATAGACCCTTTTAAAGTACTACATCTAAAAAGAGTAACTAATAACTCTTGCGAGTATTTAGAATTTACTCCTGATTCTTTTGTTCAGCGAGACGAAAAGTTACGACTATAATCTTCGAATATCGATGCTAAGAAGGAGTCACAGAAACATATTGATATGTGGTTAGGGTTATGCAATATAAGGACTTAAATTTGTATAGCAGAAATCAATGTCTGCATGCGTGTGTGTGTTTATGCACTGCCTACTCTTTACATGCAACTCCCTCTGACCCCGACACGAATACAAGCCACACTACGGAATGCACATCCCCAGTGCCACATGTTACTCATGCCCCAAACGCTGCATGCCACACGCACACAATGTGTGACGTATGACATTTTTGCAGTTTTTGTTTTGCTCGCCGGCTTCTGCAATGTGTGTGCCCCCTCCCCTTCGCCTTGTTGTTACTGCAACTGTGCCTCCGTCCATGCTACATGCCACAATCGCACCTTATTGAAAAACTTTCAATTAATTGCTGAAGAAGAACGGCAAAAACAAACTTAAGGAAAGAGAACGCAAAGAGAGCAGAGAGAAAAAAAACTTAATTGCCATTGGCTATTGTTTACATTGCTTCGATTGTGCCACAATATGCGGCGTGGCACGTTTAATGTGTTAGTGGAATGGGCGAACTGATAGTGGAACGCCGACGTGATGCGTGTCCCAAACCCAACTTGCCCCAAATGGCTTTTCAATTGCCTTGTCTCGCCTCAATTCAACCGGTAAATACACGCCAAAAGTGGCAGTGGTAGTAGTAGGAAGAGGAGAAAGAAAGAATCGAGTAAAGCTCATAACCAAAACAAAAGAAACTGAAATTTAATTATCAGGAATGCCACTATCATCACTATCATAGGATTCGATAGATATTGATACTAGTTTGCTGCATTCACCGCACTTGAAAAAATATATGGTAAAACCATACTGAACGATATGTAATCGCTTAAAGAGAATTCAAATTTATTATTTATAGTAATACAGTCGAACTTCTCTATAGTGAACTTCTATACAATGAAGCTCTTCCTATTATGAATTGATTTGAAACACGCAACTTTTTCGTTCCAATTTCATTTCAAAAAATATAATTTCTGTATAATGAAGTAATTTTCTGGTCCCGTCTAGATTAATTATAGGGAAGTTCGACTGTATATTACTCCCATATAATGTTTACGATGTTTGTGAAAATAAGTTCTCTGATCAGAGAAAATGTGAAATGAATGAAATAATCATCGCCTTGGTTTACCGTGTAAGCCTATGAAAATAATCGATTAAACGCACGATATTGCTATCGATACAAAAAAGTTATCATTTCGAGTGTACTCACTTTGATCTCAGTCCACATTTTGATGGCGATTTCTTAAAATAATTGAAATTTTCTAATTGTGCTGATTTTCTTTGTGATCTGTTTTGAGACTTCTTTGTTTCACGAGTTTTGGAATATTCGTAAAATCGCGTAAGTTCGTTTCAGTGCGGCCTTTGCTGCTGCAACAAAGCCAATTGGAGGCAACAACAACAACAACTCGACCACATGGTGACAACAGCAACAATTAATTAAAAAAGTTAAAATTATTCACTGAAACACACTGATTTTAAAATATTATTCTCATAGATTTTTCGTGTGAGAATTTCAAATAATTTTTACGTAGTTTTTGGCGCGCCTTTGCCGCAGTCACTGTCACTCAGAGAGTGTGTGTGTGTGTGTAGTGTGTTGTTGTGCGAAGTGCAGAGTTCGTACTGAACTCTTTGGCTTTTGGACCAAGCCAAAAGCGAAACCAAAAGCCAAAGCCAAAGCAAAGCAGTCGAACAGCCAGCAGTCAGCAGCCGGCCTGCCAGTCGACCAGTGTTGCCCTGCTGCACTCGAGCCGAACCTTGCTTTGTGCTCCTCGGCAACTCTGTCACATGCGCACAGTTGCTGCTTTTACTGCTGCTGCTGCTGCTACTGCTGTGGTTGTTGTTGTTGTGGTTGTTGTTTGCTGGCTTTTCTGACTATCGACGGTTTTTGCGTTTCACATTTTCAGTTACGATGTGGAAAGCTGCCGAGGCGGGTCGGAAAATAACTGCAGCGGCAGCAGCTTTAATTCCGGCCTACTAATGCACTTGGAAAAACTAATATGATTGAGATCAATTTAATGGGATTTCAAAACTTACACTTGAGCCTTAATTATTAGTTATTAGTTTATGTATAAAATTATATAATGGCTTCACATTTTTTATACATTTCAGACTGTAGCTTTTCTTTAATACAATAATAAAATTGACTTTAATCCAAGCATCATTGCTGAAAATGATGCAAAGAATTATGAAATTGGTCCGAATTTGTAAAAGAAAAAGCAGGTTTCAGTCGTTAATTCATTAATTTAATTATTTAAACTCATTTATATATATAAAATTCTTAAAAAAGAGATTTTTGCATTATTATTTCGAATTCAGAGAGAAATAATCTTAACTGTTATATCCAGATACCGTAAGATGAATTAGTCACTGAAATACTTACAATAAGTTCTTGAAAAAAAATTCAAATGATAATTTGATATTGAATGGTTATTTATGTTACTCAGGTTTATTATTTTCAATGGGTAAAGGTAGTTAAAAATTTTATTTTTTAGGTAATAGTTCCTAAAAGTTGATTTATATTTGAAATACAGTAAAGTCAAATTAGGTTTTTTAAATAAATATTCAATTATTTAAACTAAAATAGAATACTTCATGATTATTTCGAATGTTAGCAAATCCCTAAGAGGGCTTAGAATTCTATTCTATTCTGTATTGAAAATTGCAACTAAATAACTTGATTGATAATAAGAAATATTCGAAAAACGACAGCAAGCTAACCCTAATGTAATTTTGTTGTTATATTAAATATCATTGTTTGGTAAATCTGTCTAACGGTTCCATATAAATAATGGTTATTATAGTTATACAAAATATAGAAAAATTATGGAATAGAAGAAAATCGAATAACGAAAGAAAAGCAATCATCTATTTCAATTTTAACCTCAATTTATTTTGCGTATACTATATATTGGACAACCTATTTTTTTGGTAGATCTAAGAAATTGGAATTTTACTGGAAAAAAATGGTTGTTTTTGACTGTAATAGTTCCACCAAACAGTTCTGAAATGAACTATCCTATAAACAGAAGCCTTTGCGTCTGACTTTTGGTTCTATTTAAGCTTCTATCATCATATGATATATTTTGATAATGGTTGATAAATAAAAATAGTTAGTACTATTTCAATTGGATTTCGTTGAACTTAGTCAGAATTCATAGAGTGAATTTAAAAATAATAAATTATTCTTTTATATAAATTTTGCATAGTGTAGTTTGCCCACCTTGCAACCAGCCCTTTCAATAAACAATCCGGCTCTATTGACAGTTGAACTATTTCAGTGCATGGCAAACAAAAGGCACATAACCAGGGAGGCAATCGTATGAGTTGTTGAGGTTATGTCGTTTGCTGGGATTCACAAAAGCATATCGATAAATTAAATAACAAAAATCAATCGATAAGATTATTATGAAAAGTTATAAGAATATAATGGGTGTTTGGTTTTACCTTATGTAATAGATAACAGAAATGAATGGGAATAATTTGTAAGCTAAAGATTATAGTTAAAATTAAGAATAAAACTACAATCGATAAATTGAATGGACTTTTACGAATATGATTCTATGCTTAATATGGGACTTCTAAAAATATCGAATATTATAGATTTTTAGACAATACATATAATTTATACATACAAAAACATATAATTTAAAATTGAACTAAGTACATCAAATAGTTAAGTAGATAGTACCATATCGGATCAGTTCGGACTGATGTGAATGGTAAATGCAATATCATTAATTATTATTACATGTATCTATATAACTCATTCTTCTACTTGATTATCATACAGTATTTTATGAGAGACAGCAGAGACAAAGTCAACCACATAGTCGAACGACCTTTTGCTGACTGATAAAACTGGGTGGCTGAGTGGTTTGGGCTGGCAATCGTTGTTTCGGGGGCCCCTGCGGCTGCTGCTGATGCTGCTGTTGTTGGCTTAGCACACACACACGCATACACACTGAGAGAGAAACGAACACACACACACACACATCTACATAAATGTATGAATTCATACAAAACAACAACAACAACAAAAACAACAACAATGAGCAATTCCCCATTCCCCGGACGCTGACTGCTGATTGCTTTGCTTGCTTCGTTGCCTGACTGACGTGATGGCATTCCACATACACACACACACACATACACACAGCACACACACACAGAGATACATCCATTGGTTAGAGCAAGCGAGCAATTGCCGTTGCTGCTGTCGTGGCTGATGTTGTTGTTGCCGTTGCTGCTGTTAACTGTGGGGCTCTATACCCCCCATCCTCATGCTCTGCACAAAGTGTAGCTCGTGTCTGAGCCGAGGCTATAACCGAATGCCACTCGTGTGCTTTCAATTGGAGTATTGCTGTTGCTGCTGCCACCGTTGTTGCTGCTCTTGGTGGGGCAGCCAAGGCAGCAGCTCTAGCCAGCTGAGAGCGCCTTGGTGTAAGGCAGCCCAGGCCAAAGCAAGCGTCGACCGTCGACGGATGACGACGTTTTCCGACTAACACAACGGACGCGCATTTTCCACCATTTCGAGGCGAAGCGCATTCAAAATCTGCGACGCAGCGCAGCACTCATCCGGGGTCAGGGAGTGTGGTAATAAGCAATGTGCTTGCTTCTGCCCCTCCCCATTGGGGAAGTGGAGAGAGAAAGCAGAAGCAGAGTGTAGTTGCCTCTAAGTCCTAACGATGTTTCTGCTGCTGCTGCTGCTGTGGCATTCATTGTTCGTCTTCAAGCGCTGGAAATGCCATTATGTTGTTGTTGCTGTCGTATTTTTATACCCTGTAAACACAGAAATGATTTAAAAAGAGTAAAGAAAGATTGTCATGGCAAACATTTAGTAGGTAAAACTTTTAGAATCCCATATGATTTTCAGTAACCGATTCACTTGAGATACACATGTATACATCTCATCATTTCCTCCGCCCATCCGACTATACTATGTCAATTATTTAGGTCTTTGGTCCTGCAAGTACCAGAGATGTGAAATTTTGTATATGTATTAATTCTTAAGCAATGGACTTATATCATACCTCCTAATAAGTCAGTAAATATATTATAGACGTTCTGTTAGCAGTTTATCAATCTATTATCAATTTAGCCTTTGGGTTAAAAAATATCAAAGGATAGTATTAAGGCATTAAATTATGTAATGTATATATCAATCTTGCTGAGTTAATCTAAATAATATAAAATAATTGGACTCAGTAATACAAATTTTGTATTTGGTGCACATATGTATGTGGATTTAGTTTATTATATTTACCATATTGAGTCCTTCCTGGGTAAAAGACGTAAGCGCCATAAAGCAAATTTATTTTACTTGGTTTTATGGAAAAAATAAAGCCTAATTGAAAGGCTGATATCTCAATCAATATTAGCGTTTGCTAATTGTGTACGTAATTGCATTAAAAAAAGAAAATCTAAAATATTACACTTCTTTTTTGAGGAATGGGTTTAATATTTAATATATTAAGCGTTCATTTTTAGCTATTTTCAAATTCAAACCTGACTTGAAACCTGGCAACACTGCCTACGACTAATTTTATTATATATTGGTACAGTCAAGAGTTAATTCTCTTCATAAGAGATTGTAAAATGCAGTGCTGAGTAATCGTTAGTTGAGTGCGCTCGACTATAGCCATCGGACCTGTTATTTCATCTGTGTGTCTGTGTATACGTATGTGTGTGTTGCTGATTTGTGTGCAAAAGTTTTATCGCCGCAGTGAACCGAGAGTAGCAGCATCAGCAACAGCAACATTAACGAGAAACAGCAACAGCAACGTCGTCGTCATCGTCGTCGTTGTTGTTGCCAGTTTGGGTTCTGCTTTGTCTACGAAAAGGTCGAATCCGAAGTCTGTGGTCTGCTCTCAGTCCCTGTTCCATGCCATGTCATTATGTACCACTCTATAGTCCGGCTGTTCTATTCTATTTTGGTCATGATGGACTGGAGACCTCTTTCGGAGGGTGGAATATTTGAAATGTGATCTAGTCGAGACAGGATTTGCAATAGGTTAGATGTGTGGTTGTGAGTTTAGCTTAGATACATTTAGGAGACTTTTGTTAGACATTAAGTAGTATGTCTAATAAATATCAGAGATATATCTAATTTCGAAACTTTGAAATCCCTTATTGCACAATAATAATTTATTTTAAAGATCATAAGAGGTTTGGAATATTTAAAATAATAACATTTACATATAGTCCAACTGTGAGACAATATCGTTTATCTATCTTACATAACGTATATTATAAATGCCTCAATTGAAATAGATATAATATATAATCTCTCCCATTCCTTTATACTCGCAATATTGATTATTTTCAATATTATTTCAACCTAATTTATAAGTTTAATATTTGAATAACATTTTTGCACTATTTAATTGTGATTTGACTCCGCTCTTCGATAGCCTGAATCATTTCATGATATTATATTCAGCCTTCTTTGTGATTCTCATACTACCCATAAGGCAACCCATCAATTCGACTGACTGTTTCACTCGGTTTGAGTATTCGCTTTGATGATTTCGGTTTTTGAGGCTTATCAACCCCACAAGCACACAGCAGAGTATAGAAGAGAACAGTGAGTATTCCATCCATAGATCATCTACATACATTCCCAATGTGCGATGCGTCCTCTGTTTATATTACTCTCCGAGTTCGCCGAGGAGGTAGTTCAACCTATAATACCCGATCCGAACTGTTGATTTTACGAGTTAATCCAGCAGATCTGTCATTAGTGAGAGCTTTCACTGTATCTACAAATACATATATACACTATATGATATACCCGAGTCATGCGCATTTATATGAACGCAAACACACACACACACACATACGTAGTTACCACATACAAATACACATACACACACACACACTCACACACACATCTATAAGAAAGCATATGAAAGCAAACAAAGCTGAAAATGCGGTAAGCCAGAGGCTTTGTGTCATAATGATTCAATAGGGATTGGTATTACTTATAGGAATAATTTAATCGTAGGGCATAATTTATTAATTGAAAAAACCTTTCTTGTTCGACAAGAATGTCAATAATAATAATAATTGAATTCACTTCTCAATTAAATTGAGACATTTAATACTTAATACTTAATCGAAGTCATATTCCTCTTTTTGAATAATACCGCAAATTAGGGTTAACAACGGATATTGGCTTTTTATGGTGTTGTACATGATCTAAAATTGCTTTTACTGTACTATATATTTATACTATGTGTATTTTTAAATTTGAGTTTTATTTTTCTGATGACAAAGAATGATTATTTAAAAAAAATTGTATATTATGAAAACATAAAATTCGTTATACTTTCATCATTATTAACTGATATTCTAAATGCAGTAAACAATTTATAAGCGACCCGTGATTTTAAGATATTATTTCGAATGTTATTACAGAGTAATTTTTTGGAATACAGATCCTAACCGAAACCGATAACGTTTTGTACTATATATTCGACTTAATTGTATAATTTTTATAAAACTTTTTGCTTACTATTATTCTGAACGAAAATACAAAAATTTATCCAAACGTAAAAAATTTTTATCTACTTTATTATTGTTAATATATATTGATCTGCTATGGAAATAGTCTTTCTATAAATCCCTGTTGAACGTGAAGCCTCTGCTGCTGTTGCTGTGATGCGTTGGCTGGTTGTAGATGTATTTTGCCGCAACAACAAGGCGCATTCGTCGTTAGATGACTGGCTGTGTGTATGTGACTATGTGTGTGTGTGTGTGTGTGTATGTGGATACATGTATACAGTCCTACATTTCCATCGATTTAATCTATCTGACTACGACATCGGCCAAACACACACACTACACACATATAGAACACATATACACATGGAGCAGCAGCAGGAGCTGCTATGAGAGAAAAACCCACCCAGTACGTTGAGCGCAGAGCCAAAACTGTCAGACGGTCGGAGGGTCGTGTAAGTGAGTGGGTGAGTCAGTGAGTGAGTGAGTGAGTGAGTGGGTGGGTGGGTGAGTCGCATCGTGTCGCGTCGTATCGTTCGTTGGGTTGTCGCTTCGTCTCTTGGCCTGACGTTTCGACAAAAACGTTCCATACGAAATGGCAATGGGGTGTACGATGGAACTGGGACTGGCAATGGGATTCTGACTGGGAATGGGAGTGGAAATGGAAAGAGGAAAACGAAGTAACAGTGGGTTGGGGCTATGGGCCCTTAGTGGTGCGAGTATGGTCTGGGTGTTGTGTTTTTTGGGTGGCTGTCTCTCTTTCTCTTTCTCCTTCTCCTTCTTTCTCTTTGTCTGTTTCTCTCTCACACACACACAGCCACACACACTCTACACTTGCCTGGTGGCTCTGAGCTCTGGCGTTGGTTTTGATTCGCATTGCTTTTGGCTCCGGAGCTTGGGATTGGGTTTGGGTCTGGGTTTTATGGGTTGAGTTGGAGCCGCATAAATTTCTCGTCTCGTTCGTCTAGTTTAAATGCCTTGCTGGCTGTGTGTGTGTGTGTGTGTGTGAGTGTGTGTTCCCGGCGACGTCAACGGCGCCACAATTGAACTGTCAGTAAGCTGGGAGCTAAGGGACCCAAAAGACTGAGAACAGAAACTGTAATAGGAGTGGGAATGGGTCTGGGTCTGGCATTGGAACGCGTAAAGAGCTAGAGTCACAGCCAGTGCTAGAGCCATTGTAGCCTCCTGCAGCATAATAAGTATGCGAAATAGTGTTGGAAAATGACAGCAGGCAACAAAAAGATAGAACACAAACTTTTTTTTTTGGCATTCGTAAAGCTTTTTCTGTATGACACATAAAATAATATAACATACATATATAATATATTTTAGAATGCCAAAGCTAAATTCTTAAAAGCTTTTACACTTTGCAACACTGTTTCACTAGTATTTTACACAATTAAAGCCAATTAAAACTATGTTTCGGTCATTTAGTTAGTTTAGTTTAGTTAGTTTTTAAATAAACAAAGAATTAAAAACAAATTAAATCAAAATGTCCAAGAAAACATGAAATTAATAGAAACAAATTTTTTGTTTTAATATTAAATTTTCAATAATTTAATAAAAATAATAAATCAAATCAGTGAATGAAAATAATTTTATAATCAATATCGACAGCGGTATTTTACGAGATATATAATTGTGGTATGTAATGCGATATAATAATAAAGACATCGATACTTTTTAGCAGGTACAGTTTTAGAGACACTGTCTTTCTGCATGAACAAAGCTTAAGATAAATGTTTAAACACCGGAGATATTGGATACTAAGCATAGGGCAGGGGGAGGAAAGAAGCCACAGTGTACGCGGCCGCTCGGGCGTATGAGTGATTTTTAGACCCTGTGCTTTAAAAAAGTACAAAAGAGTCTATTAAGTTTGTGCAAGTCAGAAATGTATGTAACACGCAGAAGGAGGCGTGGCAGACCAAACAAAGTACATATATATATTCTTGATCAGGACGACAGGCTGAGCCGATCTAGCCATGTCCGTCTGGCCGTCCGTATAAACACCTAGATCTGGGAAACTGTAAGAGCTAGAGGCATCATAATTGGAAGTTAGATGCTCCTATAGTGTAGGCAGACCTCCCTTCCCCGCGAAAAATAACCACAACGTGCTTCCGCATACAAATATCTTATGGTAACCTTCATCAATACTGTGAATTGTGGCTTAATCGGATAATAAACACCGGAGATATTCAAGATTTAAGTTTCCGTTCTAGCCATGGGTACGCGTGGTTGCGTCTGACTTTGCGAAATGCGTGTGTGTGTATTGTCGGTTACATCTGACTGTAGCTTTCCGAGTTTTTTTTATTGTGGGTGTGTATATATGTGAGAGTATTGGCTTGTGCTATTGACTCCCGGTTGCGCCCGACTGTAGTTTTCCGGTAGTTTCCGCGGCTAGAAAATGTTTCGTATTGTATTTAATTCTATCTCTATTTTTATGTTAAGCAGGGTTGGAGAACACATTTTGCTAACCGATCTGCTAATGCTTATGCTTTGATATCGGGTAAACAACATGCATACGCTCAGTATGTTTGCCTGTTGTGTAAGATTGCGGGTATGCAGATAAAAATATTACGTTCGATAATCGTTGCTAAATTGTCATGATTTTGTTGTGTATTCGGAGTTTGTAAATCGTAAACATAGTGTTAATGAAAATTGAATACATGAAATTTTTTTGATAAAAATAGAATAACAATTTTTTTTTATATTTGAGCACCAAAGGCACTTTTAAAAGGCACTTGACAGTTTTACAACACTCATTGAGTAATGAGTCATTCAACATTTTTTACAACACTCAACTACATTCAACTGGTTCTTGGGTTCAGGTAATAGAGTTTTCAAATGGTAGTTATTGTTTCTCGGTTTTAATGTTATGTTGTGAAAATGTTGTTTCCCCCACTTTTACCCATGTAAACAAAAATGAAAAAAAAATTTCATGTTTTTTCACATAGGAGATTACCAAAAATAATCTCACTGAACCTATCCTGCCTATAAGTGATTATGTAATTAGCGAAGTGCTAGGAGCTCTGGATCTATGTGTGAGCAATTGTTAGTGTTTGTACTATATGTATATCTATATACAATTATGTATACGTGCTTCGACACGTCGTCTGCTGCTGCTTTATACATAGTATATATATTCTTGTTCATGATGACGAGCTGAGTCGATATGGCTGTCTGTACTTTTGAACATCGCGATCTCGCAAACTGTTAGATAATGACTCATTCCTTGTTTGTTTGGTAACCTCCCCATCTCCCTCAAATTTACGAAAATGTTCTCTTGGCAGGCACAACACCTACAGTTTTAGAGTCACTGACTTCCGAGGGTCTTCCATTGTCGGCTGCGGCTGACTGTAGCTTGATTAAGGAAAGTGGTGGGCAATACTAGGGGAGGAGGCAACTTTAGCAGCTCCATCGTTGAGGAGTATGCAGTGAACTCCGTCAAGCTGTGACACCAATCTAAGTGGAGAATGTCCTGTGATGTGTTATCTTTTGTTTTCATTAGCGTGACGCCAAAGGTGAGGGAATAAGAGAGGGGAAGGCTTGTGGTGACTAAATAGTTGCACTTTACGTATACGCAGTTCGAAAGGTTAACTCTATTCAAAGTGTTGTAAAATACATTTACAACTACAGATAAAAATACGGATACAGAAACATTTGTAGTTATAAATATATACATTTGGAGTAATAACCATTCCGTATGAAATATTAACTGCTGCATCGAAGAGATACACTGAAACGAATGAGGCAAATCGGATAAGCTCTATGTATTTCTGCCGGAGTTTGGATATTCAAAGACCCCAATATTCATTCATCAGTATTATTTGAAATAATAAACAGAATTAATTCATTGCAGGATGAATAATAAAACTGCCATACGAATACAAAAATCTCTCTGAATTTAGGAAATATACAATTTATCAAAACTTGTACTATGTTCTTATAGGCAGACGTTCAGGTTGATCGACTCGACTCAATTTTTTAATTAATACTCTTTCTGCTATTAATAAACCTTGTTAAATACTATATCTAAATACAGTCGAGTCGCGATAATTCGCACCCCGCTAAAACAAAATTCTCAATAATTCGTAAAATTATCTGTCCCCTTGAAGAAAACCCGATAGTTCGTAAAAATTTCATACATTTTGGTCCCCTTGTTAATTCGTAATATTTTTCGCAAAACAATGAATATTAAACCTCTTATAAATCGTAATTTTGTTTCGTAACCTTTTATAAATCGTAATGCAATGCGAAATTTTTGGCAGTTAAGTCGCCGTTAGGATTTGTTGAAATGTCTATGCCGCCTTTATGTCGTTATAGTACATGCTGATTTTGTTTGTTGTGTCTACCATTGTCATCGTTTAGTTTGCAGATTATAGTTTTTTGTTTCTTAATAATTAACTTAATTTTTGTTATTAAAATTTCATGTTACTGTATAATTTTCTTTTAATACTTAAGATGTACAATGAATAAAAGTCCCGTTAATTCGAATTTTTCTTTGTTGAGCCTCGTTAAATGGAAATCTCGGTAAGTCGAAGTCCCGCGTAATTCGTAAAAAATACGATCCCCGTGCCATTACGAATTATCGAGACTCGACTGTAGTTACATATATCAATTTTTGGTTGTTAGATCCTGTGCTTATAAAGTTCAAAAGGGAAGAAAGAAGAAGGAAACAAGGTAGACCTTATAAAGAACTGTTGAGTTATATTCTTGATAAGGACGACGAACTGTGTGTACACTGATAGATAATCTTAAATTAAGAATTTGAGTATCCTTAAATAACAATCTTGAAATAACACCAAAAATAAGATTTAAAAGATATACATATATATAAGATAGGAAAATCCTATTTTGATATATGTATATGTAAGTATATTCCTCTCCGTCACACTTCCATAACTATAAAATGATAGTACTATTGACATCTCGCTTACATTTTCAGAATACAATTCAGAATACAATTCAGAATACAGTTTTAAAATTACTTTGTCGTATACACACACTGTTGGGTTATCGGAAGACGAAGTTTGCGGTTTGAAATACACGTCGGATGAGGTAAATATGTATATACATATAAATAGGGGTGAAGTTGTGTGCTCGATAAAAAATACGTTATATAAAAGAATAATATATAAAATTAAATACATTACAAAAGACCAAAAATACTTTTATTTATAGTTATTTTTTTTGAGAAATCATGTTTCAAGCTTGATATTCTACAATCAAGATTGCGAAGAGATTACCATACTTTCGTGCCCACATGGTTTTATGACCCAAAATTTATATGTGTGCTCGTATATATCATAAGATTATTACAATTCTACCGGATTCACAGGATTCCAGGAACAAGAATAAGTTATTCTAGTCACTTTTAATGGAGAGAAAACGATTAATAAACACCAAAAAGGGTTATTCTTTTTAGGGTGACCAACTCTCCGGCAAATCCAATAAATTGTTCCCACACATCAGAGGCCTGCCGTAGGGCAACGTGACAAGTGTGCCACAACTGGTGACCAGCTTTTGACAGAATCATTTAAGTGTAAGTGTTGCCACACTTACAGATTCGGGAAATCCACTGACTTCATTAAGAGCAATAACAACAATAATAACGTACTCATTCAACAAGTTGCAAGTTGGCCATTTATGCGAATTATGGAAGTTGCTTTCCCTCCTTCGATAAACTGACCTTCATGCTACGCTTATTAGCGTGCCCCCACTCATAAATCCATTCATTCACACACTCACACACTCACACACTCACACACACACAGCATTCGCTTGAGTCAAGCGCATAAATTCATTGAGTTTTTTTTCACGCTTAATTAAAAGAACAAAACGCAAATCGTACTCCAGTTCCTTCAAAAAATCTGTTCGTTCGGCGATTGCTTCTCTTTCCTATCTAATACCCTGTATTTACAGTGGCTTTGACAGGAATATAGATACACATTGAAGTGGATGTACAGAGTTGTACAATACTAAAAGTTGCAGCTGAAGCAAAAAAGAGTAAATAGAATAAGAAACTTGGAGGTAGATTTCCTAAGCATACATGGAATACAGCTCTATTGGAACGTTGTAGCAGTTGTACTTACTCATATGCATGTAAGATACATATATTTTGAAGAGTATTTATTTAATATTATAACCAAAAACTCGGAAAGCTACAGTCGGACGCAACCGACAGTAGGTGACCCTGTACTTTGATTTGCCCTGGGCGTCGATAATACCAGCTGCATATATGTATATACTCACATACACATGCACATACATATAAACATATGTGTGTATACGTACACACATACACTTATACATACAAATATACACGCAAATACAAACAATAACCAATACTTATACAGAAATTCATGCTCACAATCAAAAATCACGCATACGCCCTAGTGGCCGCATACGCTGTGGCTTCCCCCCTCCCCAAGCCAACTGCCTAGTACTGAAAATTCTTTGTCCAATATCTCCGGTATTTATTATCCGATTGGGCTGCAACTCGCACCAAACATGCAAAGCACCTAAAGCTTTAATCCTGCAAAAAATGAATCCAGTGACTCTGTATATACTAAGGACATTTTTGCAAATTTGAATGGGAGGGGGATGAGATATAAAATTAAAAACATAAACTTGGCCTGCCTATGTAATACACGAACCAAAAAAAAAATTACGTCTCTAGCTCTTATAGTTTCCGAGATCTCGGTGTTCATACAGACGGACAGACAGACGGACAGACAGACAGACGGACATGGCTAGATCGACTCAGCTCGTCGTCCTGATCAAGAATATATATACTTTATGGGGTCTGCCACGCCTCCTTCTGCCTGTTACACACAAATGTCAAATGTTTTGTACTTTTTTAAAGTACAGGGTCTAAAAAGTTAACAAGGTGTTTGTCGTATTTCAAATTAATATAAAGGCAACTTAAACAACGTATTTTACTTATTTCAACTTATGCGACGCCAACGATACCGACTGTTGCTACTCTTAACCGACGCTGAAGTGTGTGTTTGTTAATCGATAGTCGTCATCGATATAGAGGTGATACTGTTGGTTAACAGCACTCTGTTAACCGGCTGGTACCTCTGCTACTTTACATACATATGCACTTTAAATACTCTGTACATTAATGTTGTCTACATATAGAGGGTATCTGTAAGGCCAGCACTCACGACTGCCGCATGCTGACTGTTCGGCTTTTTCTTTTTCCTAATTGGGCATAGGATTAGTTCGTACTAGTGTCTGGAGTAAGGACAACGGGGAGGGGGTTGTTTAAAAAAGGAGAACCACTTGTTAGCAAATGTGGCGTGGGAGGTTTCTTTTTGTAGATGGGAGCAGCGCTTGGGAGCATTGAACGTAACACTTTCGCTGAAAAACTGAGAGAACGTCAACAACAACAGCAACAACAACGGCAGCAACATTGACTAATGATAGATGAATGGGTGAATTGACTGACAAACTGACTGGTTGCCTTTGCTCTTCAGTTGTTTGGCTGACTTTAACTGGCAGGTTTTTCCTCCTCTTTTCACTCTTCCAGTGTGCTCCGCTCGCTGCCTGCTTTCCTGCCTGCGCATGCATATATTACAAGGGTCCAACAGCAACGAAATACCATAAATAAATAAAAAGCTGGCAAATACAGCAGCAACAACAACACTTTACTTCAACAGAAACAACAACAACAATAAATTGTTCAAGGTCGCCGCTTGTCTGCTGCTTTCGCTGCCAGCATGAAAAATGCAAAACAAACGCCGCTGCTAGCGTCTCAGTCTCAGTCTCCGTCGCAGTCGCAGTCGTCGTTGACGTCAAAGTCGACGTCGGCGTCCGGCATTCACGATAACAACAAAGTCTCTCTGTCATAATTCACATGCGATGCGAGGTACTTCTAGCAGCAGAAGCAGCAGCAGCCTGGGGTGGAGATTCTTATATTTCAGAGGGATGTGGAATGTTGGGGGGCTATTTAACTGGGGGCACAGTCTACTCTATATAGAACATTTTTAGTTTTCAGCAGCTGGCGCAAAATGTACTAAACGTAAAACGCACCACGCAGCAGCAGCCACAGTAACAGAAGAGCAGTACGCAGTATGTTTCACAACCCCTCAGTCTATTCCCCACCACCCACATGGCCTCGCCACCCTCCATGCAGCCAAAGCATCCCCTGGCGCATCCCTCTAAACACAACTCCACAACGGGGTGCATTGCCTTTGCACTGCGCAAAAAGAACGCGAACTACGAGCACAACACTATACTTTAAGGATATTCAATTGCCGCTTTAATGCACAGAATGTTATCGATAAACTTAACAGAGCTTCGTAACATAAATATGTAAATGAAGAGGACGAACTCAATCACAATCGCAGATGGTTGTTGAGAATGCGGCTGGTTTCAGAAAGTTGATTAACAGAGAGTTATGGGGTTTAAAGGCTCAATTGATTCAGATCCGATCATTACCAAATTAATACATATTAAGCAGAGAGCAAGAGAACAGAATAACATTGAATACAGGAGCAAAAAACTCGGAAAGCTACAGTCGGAAGCAACCGACAGTAGGAGACCCTGTACTTTCCTTCGCACACACACACTCTAACAGGCACTCACACATGCACACATAGCGCAACGTCACACGCAACCACACATACGCTCGCGCTGCTCCCCCCTTACATAGTACAGGGAATTGAATCTTGAATATCTCCGGTGTTTATTATCCGATTGAGCCACAATGCACAGAACAGATGAAGATTATCATAAGATTATCGTATGCCAAAGCACAAGTTTGTATCTTTAAAATTGTGTGTGGCAATTTTTCGCGGTTTTTGGGGGAGGGGGAGGAGGTATCAAAAATCTAAAACAAACTTGATCTGCTTGCACTATAGGGGCATCTAACTGCCAAATATGATGTTTCTAGCTCTTACAGTTTCCGAGATCTAGGTGTTCATACGGACGGACAGACGGACAGACGGACGGACGGACGGACAGACAGACATGGCTAGATCGACTCAGATCGTCGTCCTGATCAAGAATATATATACTTTGTGGGGTCTGCCACGCCTCCTTCTGCCTGTTACATACATTTCGGGCTTGCACAATCTTAAGAGACCCTTTTGTACTTTTTTAAAGTACAGGGTCTAAAAAGAGTTGCTGGGGAGAAAAATTTGTCTAACAGTAAGTCGCTTAGTGTTCAGTTCGTGAGAATTATGAACATTCGTGAATATTAACAGAACAGTGTTATTTTCATCGTCATTTATAGGTGACCAGATTATAAAAAAAAGGTACTTATTTTACCATACATGTTCCGCTTTCTTTAAATTGAATGCGCGCATCAGAATAAAAGACAGTTTTAGCTACTTTTATGGTTATAAACAGATTTTAATGCGAATATCAGGATATATTGATATAATCTCAATTATATGTATTTGGCGCAGTTGACAGTAGGAGACCCTGTAATTTGCTTTGACATACACATAGGTGTCGATAGCATAGACAAGGGATGCGATGTGGCTTTTATTTAGGTTGGTTAGTGAGGGTTGGGTGAGGGGGTAGGTTATTAAAAATCTAAAATAGCCTTGATAGCTTTTATAGTTTGTAATGGGCATAACAATATCGACTCAGCTCGTTATGATCAGGAATTTTTCCTGTTACCCTTCCTTCAACCTGTTATACTTGTTCAAAGTCTAACAAGCATCAGTCTTCGGGTGGCAAGAGTTGCTTCACTTCGCCTTAAAAGTAGGAGTAGAAGTAGCTAGGGTATATCTGCGCTGCATATCTGTATTCTGAGTTAATCAAATCTATCAGTAGAGCTTACCAACACTTGATGTTCTCTATTTTCTGGCCGTAATCTTATCAGCATTCATAAATTTCTTTTTCTGCAAGTGTAGAGTCTGTCTAGAGCTTCAGCTGTTTTTCAGACTGCGTACCCCGTTCCTTGCCCCGTTTTCGGCTGTTGGCTTCCATATGTGTGGAACGTATCTTGCTTTTATGCATACAAAAGCATAAATTGAAAATACGATGACGTTGCCATTGCTGCTGCTGCTGCCATTGCCGCGGTCGGCGTCGTAGCTATTGCTGCTAGCGTCGCAGTCGAAGGGGTTTCTCTGCCACAAGTTTTTCACTTTTCACGTTGAGCAGCGGCAATAAAAAAAGTCGAAAAGGCTACAGTTGGACGCAGCCGACAGTTTAAGACCCTTTGCTATGCC
Organism: Liodrosophila aerea; assembly: GCA_035045005.1. Classification (NCBI taxonomy): domain Eukaryota; kingdom Metazoa; phylum Arthropoda; class Insecta; order Diptera; family Drosophilidae; genus Liodrosophila; species Liodrosophila aerea. The sequence goes on from JAWNNL010000055.1 coordinate 247,332, forward strand.
TTGCACTTGTTAAATGTGTATAGAAACACACACAGAGATTCTCACGAGGAAATTGTTAATGAAATATCTTTGGTGTATGTTATCCGAATGAAATGGAATTCACAGCTAAGTCGAATGAAAGATATGAAATAGAAGAATGCCATTAATTATTCGATTGTAGATATAAAACTGTGGTTAATGTATTTTTCGGACAGACGGATATACACTCTATGTAGACTTATGCAGAATATGTAAACCTTAAGTTTACCGATAAAAAATTACTTAAATGAACTACGACAAATCCTTGAATTGCTTAATTTTCTTCTAAGATTGCACATTCTTAAATTGAGTTTAAATAAACTTAATTTTAGATAGCCATTTCTACCTCTGTGTATATACTCTGTAGAATATATTTGTGTCATCTGCCACGCATCCTTTTGGTCGTTACACACATTTCCCACTAGCACAAACTGAATATACCCTTTTGTACTTTTTTAACATACAGGGTCAAGAAAAAACAAACACACCAATACACATATACATACGTTAAAAGAAATAAAAATTGCTCTAGTATGAGGAAAAACTTTCGCTTGGTGTGCGACGACGTCCTGCATAAAGGATTCACGCCTTATTGCCGAGTTGCACCCGCCTACGTCTGCGGTGCTGTCATCGTCTCAGTCGCACCTGCAACGCTCCAACTCTTGCCCCGCACAGCTTCTGCTCCGTCTGCGTCTCACTGATTAAGCCTACCCACAGGAGCTGCCATCGAGTCGGAAGCGAAGTCGGAGTCGAACTCCTGTTGTGTTGCATTGTTGTGGTTGCTGTTGGCAGACGCGACACTCAGACACTCAGAGAAACAACAACAACAAGGACACCCATGTCCTTCGGTCCTGTGGTCCTGCACTCTACACATTTACATAACTCCCGGCCATAACAAGGCACGACGAGGGCGCGCCAGATGAGAGGAGGCACACGCACTTTGACATGTGGCTGGCGAAATTTTGCAGTCAAGTGTTTTGGTTTCTCTGAATGAACACAGATCCATTCAATCCACCTGTGCTTGTGTATGTATGTGGGTCACACACACACGCATTGCGCCAGACATCGTCGTCGCTGCCGCTGCCACCACCACCACCACCGCTAACGCCATCGCCGCCGACAATGCTCCACATCTCTATCTCCCAAACTCAGACTCAGCTTCATTTCCATTTTCATCTTCACTTCCATTTCCATATCCAAGCAATGAGCAATGCGACCCTCTCACCCGAAATTTCACACATCCGCACACACACACATACTCAGATGCTGCCTGCGGTTTGCCAAGCTGACCTTTCGCAGCGGGATATGTGCCCACAGGGTATTGTCTAGTAGGTGTGGACTGGGCTCATATGCCTAATATGGGATGTCATTCCATCACCTCTGCTCTCGTTCTCTTTGTGTCTCCCCCAACCCCTCAACCAGAAACTTTTAGCAGGTCAAGCCGTCGAATTGCCAAGTTCTAGGCAGAAGCCAATTAGTGGGTCACGTTGCGTATTATATCTTAAAAAAAGAACAAAAAACATAAGTCAAAAAAAAAGAATAAATTTTAAGAATATTTGAAAAGACTTGCAATTAATATTATGTGATATATAGCTGAGTTACTTTTTGATGTATTTCAGCAATTTACTTCTAATTAATTTTGTTACTACAATTTTTAGACCCTGTACTTTGAATAACTGCCAAAGGGTCCTTTAAGTTTGTGCAACTGGAAAATGTATGTAAGGTATGTGGCTGTATGTTAGATATGTGGCTGAAGGAGGCGTGGCAGACCTCACGATCAAGACGACGAGGTGAGTCAATATAGTCATGTCCGTTCGTTAGTCCGTCTGTTTGTCTGTCTATATGGAGACCCAGATCTCGCAGACTATAAGAGGTAGAGCCACCATATGAGGCAGTTAGATTCTCTTATTGTGCACGCAGACCTTTACCGCAAATATCTACTGCAGCCAAAATTTTAAAGATACAAATTTGTGACTACAATAAGCATATGGCATGGCATTCTCCATCTTTGCTGTGAATTGGAGTCCAATCTGTCCAATAAACAATAAGAAATTCGATAATAAATTTGCTGTACTAGGCAAAAGGGAAAGCAACATCAACGATGCACTCAATGTGTATACGCGTGGGTGTACGTGTTAGTGTGTGTGTACGCGAATATTTCATTATTTTGTTTTTCTATGTATATGCTGCTGTTAACGACGCCCAGTAACGTACAGGGTCTCCTACTGTCGTCTGCGGCCGACTGTAGCCTTTTCGACTTTTTAGACCCTGTACTTTAAAAAAGTACAAAAGGGTCTATTAAGTTTGTGCAATTGACACTGTGTGTAACAGGCAGAGGGAGGCGTGACAGACCCCACAAAGCATATATATTCTTGATCAGGACGACGGGCTGAGTCGATCTAGCCATGTCCGTCTGTCCGTCTGTCCGTCCGTCTGTATGAACACCGAGATCTCGGAAACTATAAGAGCTAGAGACGTATTTTTTTTTTTGTTTGTTCATGTATTACATAGGCAGGCCAAGTTATGTTTTTAATTTGATATCTCATCCCTCTCTCCCCCACAAAATTTACAAAAATGTTCTTAGTATATACAGTTTTAGAGTCACTGGATTTCTTTTTTGCATGATGCTTTAGATGCTTTGAATGTTTGGTGCGATTTGCATCCCAATCGGATAATAAACACCGGAGATATTGGAGAAACAATTTTCTGTACTATGCAGTTGGCTGGGGGAGGGGGGACTAGGCGTATGCGTGATTTTTGATTGTGAGTTTGAATTTCTGTATGAGTATTAGTTATTGTTTGTATTTGAGTATATATTTGTATGTATAAGTGTATGTGTGCATGTGTATGTGTATGTGAGTATGTATATATATATATGCTGCTATTATCAGGGCAAATCAAAGTACAGGGTCACCTACTGTCGGTTGCGTCCGACTGTAGCTTCCCTACTTTTTTTATTTATAGTCTTATATTCATACATTCGCATATTCCTATATATTCTCATATTCTTATATTCTCATATTTAAATATATAAACATACAAAAATGAGCGTAAACACACACACACTAACAAATACTCAATATACGTATTATCGAATATTTCTAGCATAGATGAAAATCGTCTAAGCTGCTTGTAGACTGAATCGCAAGTATACCGATTAGTTGTTGTGGAAGGGGAAATTTCTTAAAATTGGTTTGTTATGTCTTACCGTTTGGGCTGTGCGATGTTTGTCAGGACAAAGAACTTCATATATGTAGATTTTATTTTTGTTTTATAATATTAAATTTTAAAATTAATAACTTAAATATATTTATACCTTAAGTTTGTTTGCATAAATATAAAACATAAGGTCAAACAGTAAATAATGAAATGTTGATCAAATAATTTATTGACGTCGAAAAAAGTTTATTTTATCAAGCACATCTTAAATTTAACGAAATATCATCAGGTTCAATAGGTATTAATTCTTCTATTTAAAAGTAATATAATCTACATTGTTGAATTAATTCACAATTTTTAATATTCATGAACCTATTGTACCGACTATTTCTCATATTCATTTGCCAAGTTTGAATAAGAGAAACAAATACATTATTTTGTACAGAATCTCTAGAAGATGCACATACAAAACTACGAGTACCAATACGAGTCTTTAATTGAAGAGAACTTCTGCTGAACGCAGAGAATTCTCATTGTATTTGACCGATAGGCGATTTCTAATTTCGTAAAACACAGCACATACACACAGATGGAGAGAAGACACAACTCGAAGCTTAAATGCTAGAAATTTAATAAACATTTCATATATAAAACATACATACGTATATCTGTGTCTTTTTGTCCACCCGCACTCTCCCTTCCCACCGCCCACTCGCCTCACTCATTTCAGTTACTCGAGCTAGGAGCTGTTGCCCCACTTCCTTTCCTCTGTTTGTGGAAAAACAAGCCAAGGCAGGGCAAGGCAAGCCAAGGCAAGGCAGGAGTGGAGGCCCATTACAACAGCAACGTTGTACATTCTTGGCGTGTTAGACTTTTCACAAACAACAACAACAACAACAGCAACAATCGAGACAACAACAATTGGTATTTTCAGCAAGCAAATGCTTTTTGCTCGGCATTCACAATTCGCCTGCTGTAGCTATAGCTTCAGCCTCAGTCTCAGCCTCAGCTTTAGCTCCAACTGCTCTGCTTCAGCTGTAGCTTCTATCTCAGCGCATCTCTCCTGTAATCATCATCAACACCACGAGTCAGCCAGGCACAGTGCCCCATCCTGTGCTCGTGCCGCAATATCCTTGTCGTAGACGCTACTTTCATCCTCCTTCATCTACAACGCTGCCTTCTCCTCCCCTTATCTCTGTCACTCTCCTCTCAGAGCACATTTTCCATTTTCGTTTTCATTTTTGGCCCAGAGACCAGGCGAGGCCAGGCCAGGCCAGGACAGGCAAGCCAAGGCAATGCCAAAGCCAAGTCGAGACTTCCATCGACTCCACTCGAGTCCTTGCTGCTTCATTATTTCAGCATGCTGCTCGATGCCTTTTCTATCTGATGGATACGCTACGTATAGTATTCGTATCGTAAGCGCGTACCCGAGTCCGTGTCGACAAACCTACGTACGTGCGTTGTTGTTGTTGCCGTGAATTTGCAGCATTTTATCCTTCGTTCGAGCACAGCGGCAACATGCAGCACGTACATATATACATACATACATATGTACATACATACATATAAAACACTCGTACATATATAAATATATATGTGCACACATATGCGTTTGTGTGTGTATCTCGCACACTCTGTCTGTTTGTGCTGACAATAAAAGTTGCACACACACACACACACACCCATATGAAAGCTTAATTCTTTCAGTGTATGTTTGTGTGTATATGACGTGTGTTTGTGTCTATGTATGCGATTCGTGTATGTATAGTGCATCGTATTTCAGACCAAGCTTTAATACCCTACAACCATGAAATGCTTCAAAACGGTAAGGACAAATTCTAATATAGTTTGATCATAATGATCATATTAAGTAGAAATCAGTATTTAATCAAATGTAATACATTTCTTTAAGATTAATTAGTTACTTCAAAATATATATTATTTTGGGAGTATTTATAGTTATACACTTAAAACATTTCCAACGTGATCAAGAAATAAATAAAAATGAAACTTGTTGCAATCTGAATTTAATTTTGACAATGTTTAAATCTTTTACCACAAACAGATTTGGGAGAATATATTCACGAATAAAAGAGATTTTTGTTTTTTAATACATAAAATAGATTATTTCAAAGTAGTTAATTTAAAAGGTTTTACAAATAATTTCATTAAAAAATTGTAAGTCCTATAATATGAATTGTTTGCTTATGTCGCATTTGCAATCACGCTTTTGTTAAAAATGTATATGTACATATTTCTAAACGAATAATTTTAATTATTAACATTACATATTAGCAATTTACGATTTACAGTTTTAAATTTTCAGTTACATATTTACAGATTTTAGCATTTTAATTATAATCTCCTTAGCAAAAATGGGGCGAATAATTTAAAAACTAGTAACGTACATAATGCTATCAAAAACCAATAAAAGTTAAAAAAAAATTATGCTTTTTATTTTTTACATTTTATATGTGATAAAATGTATATAATTGTGAAAACGATCTAAAGAGGCATTTGAAAAGATATGAACGTTGGAATAAATGCAGTATTCATATATGGGTAGTCTTTGAGCTATATTTTGATTTACTATTTTTAAGAATTTAACTTTGCTGTAGACATTAAAATAAAGTCATTGACTACTTTTAATAATCAGGCCTGTTCCCATTTTCGAATTTGTCGAATCGATTTACGTTTTTAAAATAATGGGCTTCCTAGATTCGATGTATCGTTTTCAAGAATTGAAAATGTTTATTGTGCTTACACTCGAAGATAATCTATTTCGAAATGGACCAAATATGAAGCTAATCGAAAACGATGAATTAAAATTTAGAACCCCCTTTTTTTCAAAAAGTAAATCGATTGAACGGATTCGAAACATGGGAAAAGGCCTGAATATTCATATATTGTACTCCTTATTTTTAGGGTTTTAAATTGAATTTGAAAGTATATTTTGTTAATTGTGCCAAAACGGCAATCATTTAGCTTTTAATAACATTTTTAGTTTGAACCAGCTCAAGTATTCTCATGTGTTGTCTAACTATTCAAGTTGGGAAGGGTATGCGTATATTCGGCTATATGTCTACTGAATAGAGTATAACTGTTTTCTTGTTGGTGTATGAATGTGTTGGTGGCTCGTTATGCCAATGCCGACAACGTTGCCTGGCTGACAGTCAGGTTGTGTGTTGGGTGGTTGGGTGGCCGGGTGGCTGCCGGGCTGACTGGATAGTTGGCTGGGTGGATGGTTAGCAGACATTTGGGCTACACGTTGACGCTGGGGCGAGTAGATGAGGTGAGGCGGTGGTGTCTGTGGGTCGCATAACGGTTACAGTGAAACTTTTGCCCTATTGTGACAAACAAACGACAACGAACGGCGACAGAGACGAGGACAAGGATGAAGACGCAAAAGGGGACTAACGTGTGGAGTGAAAGGATATGAGTCTGGGTAGGGTATTTTACTGGGTGGTTTTGTGCGGCATTCACCCTCAGCACTGGCAAAGTGAGCGGCGGAGCGACTGACAGGCGAGGCAATAGCTGCAAAGTGTGTGTGGGCCATTTTACAGGGTGTTTTTCCATAGGTTGAACTAAGGGTTTGCCTCTGTGTGCTAAACTGATTGCTGGAGCACCCTGTTCGTGTAGCCGGCTGCCGCTCGTTGCCCCCGTGGCTTTGTATGCATTGGGCCATGAGTTGTGTCAGGCTGGACCGGGACAGGGCGGGTGTTAGGGGCTAAGTAGGAGGAGTATTGAAACCAACTATTGTTGCTATCGCTCGGCGAAAACTAAATGAATGAGGCTTTGAGTTGCTCAATCTCTCTTTCTCTCTCTCTTTATTTCCATCCTTCACTCTCTATTTGTGTGTGAGTGTGTGTGTGAGTCGAATTGCTAAAAAGAAGGCTGCAGGCGCCAGTGGCTAACATTTTGCTCCCAGCTGTCCGACTCCGAGACTAAAGGATAACAACGTCAGCGGCGACGGCGCATAGGCCGCAGCAAGGACGAGAGATGGGCTATGGTAGTAGCTAAGCGATATCCTTGAAGCGCCATCGACATTTCAAAATTCGAGCTGCCAGCGTTGCTAGCAGCGCAAATCGATAACTTTTCCACAGAAACTAAACGCGAAATAAGTATGCAAAAATGTGTGTATAAAATGCGCCACAATTTGAGTTGAGCTCAGTTCACTTCAGCTTCTCACTGTTTTGTTTTGGGGGCGCATGACACATGCTGTTTTCAGGTTTTTATCGCTGGTTCGAAAAATAAAATAAAAATACTTGTTGTTTGCTTTTGATGACACACAGAGCGCAAATGAAGCTGAGGCACCGTGGCACTCACTCAGCTTGTGCTGGGAAGGTCCCCAAAAGCTCTGCTTGTGCGCCATTGACTTGGCATTGTCTTAACCCAAATCGACAGAGTTAGCTCCTATTTTGACTTTGGGTTTACTATGCGTGAAGTGCAGTCGGAGCCTAGAAACTGGACGGACTATGGCGTTAAATACGGGTTAAGATTAAGTGTGGGGATAAGGCTTTCTATCTTTGCTTGATTTAAGGACCTATATAATTAATGTTTAAGTTAAATAGTGAGAGGATTATACAAAATTTGTATTAATAATCACGAATTTTCAAAGAAAATAATTTAAATAATTGAAACAAGGAATTCTTACAACTATGCCATCTTATCATTGGTATGCCCTCATCTGTAATAAATTCTTGTTATTTATAACGCATTTAAGTTTGAAGAAAACTAAATAATGTTGAATGAATTTTGTAGATTTATGAATATATGTATATGTATATATTTTTAGCTTTGAGTTTCAATCACTATTTTAATTATTTAATTTTATTTTGTTGTCAATATATACCAATTAGGTAATTTTTTTAATTTTTCAGCGAACATTTAGAAGTACAATTTGTTCTGCATAAACTACAAATAACATGATAAAAGTAAATTTGATCTCATACAGAGGGAAAAGTGCTACTGAACTCTATTTAAGAATTGGCAATCTTAGAACACAAATTTTTGCAATATGAATGTTTTTCTACTATTTTATAACTAGTATTTGGGGACTCGAAACAGGTATGAAAAACTATGAAATCAATCCGATAAGCTGGTTATTCCTAAAATAGGAATGAAAATACTGAAGCTCATTTTTTGTCATCATCAAATATTAAGAATCTATAAAAAAATTAACGATATTAAAAATATTAGAAATGTTAAATTTTATTTTTAACTTTTAAGTTTACACTAACTTTACTTAAGAATCTTTGTCGTACTTGATTTGTGTACTTTTTTCTCGGCTTCAGTATTTCTTTCTTAGTAAGATATCAAGATTAAAATGTAAGGTTTCAAATACGAAATTCTTTGTTTGAATAATTACTTGTTTCGTGGATCTAAAATTACTTATATTTAAGGCAATGAAATCAATTGAATTATGTATTTTAATGAATGTAGGTAAAATAGTTTAAGCCGAACAAAATGTAATTATTCTCATCGAACCTTTCGTGTGTTTTTGCTCTAAATCTAGTCTAGTATAGCTACTATAATTTTTGTCCTCACACATCGATCGATGTTGTTTTCAGTTGGTGTTGTTGCTCATCCTCTATCTGGCATTGCGAAAACTGGTCATTGTACTAGTTGTTGTTATTATTATTGTCTTTCTTGCCTGAGAACCAGAGCCAACAAGCCAACAAGTCAACCAGCCAATAGCAGCAGTAGCAGTTACAAGTCGCAGGCCCTAACGCAGAGCAAGAGCAACCTGCAGACGTCAAAAAAGGGAAAAGCTTTCGGCCCAAGCTCAGAATTTTAGAAGCTTCAGAAATTTCAGAATTTAAAAGTTGGCGCTGTCTTCGCGAACGTAGCATAAGGCAGCACCAACTGAGCCCAGAGACAAGACCACAGCCGAAGACTGAAGTTTTACAGTTTAACAAAATTAGAGTGGCTCAAATGCATAACTTACTGCAGATTGTTTAGTCTATCATGACGTCATATGCGCTGCCATTCCGGCCAAGTTAAATTCGAGCCTATACAAAATCTTAGGTGTAAATTAAATATGGATATTGCTTTTGGCCCAACATAATTATTGTTATTATCCGCAAGTAAACTAAATAATGAATAACTATCAAATTTTCAGAATTTAAAAGTTGGCGCTGTCTTCGCGAACGTAGCATAAGGCAGCACCAACTGAGCCCAGAGACAAGACCACAGCCGAAGACTGAAGTTTTACAGTTTAACAAAATTAGAGTGGCTCAAATGCATAACTTACTGCAGATTGTTTAGTCTATCATGACGTCATATGCGCTGCCATTCCGGCCAAGTTAAATTCGAGCCTATACAAAATCTTAGGTGTAAATTAAATATGGATATTGCTTTTGGCCCAACATAATTATTGTTATTATCCGCAAGTAAACTAAATAATGAATAACTATCAAAATGGATTTTTAAGTCATGTGCTTAAAAATTACTACTTAAAAGGTTTATTAAGATTCTGCTTTTGACTGATGTGTGTAACAGGAAGACCAATAATGCATAATGTATATATATAAATATACACATATGTATACAGACGATGACCATCTAATTCCCCCAAATTATATTATTCTTATAATATCAAAATATTTATTGAAAAAATTTATAAACAGTCAGTGACAGAAAGAAAACATTTTAAATTTAACCGACTCAAATTTGAACGAAGTAAGAGACCCTTTACTTTATACGTTTTTACATTTTTATTGTAATTTTTTAATAATAATGCATATGAATTTTATTATTTATTTAATATTTTAAACATAAATTTTAATTTATTTACTTTGTTTTTTTTTTTTTAAATCACAGATAGCTGTTTTACATTATTATTTTTAGACCCTGTACTTTAAAAAAGTACAAGAGGGTCTATTAAGTTTGTGCAACTCAGAAATGTATGTAAAAGGCAGAAGGAAGCGTGGCAAGCCCCACAAAGTGTATATATTCTTGATCAGGTAGACGATCCGTCCGTCTGTCTGTCCGTCCGTAAACTGTAAGAGCTAGAGACATCATATTTGACAGTTAGATGCCCCAATAGTGCAAGCAGATCAAGTTTATGTCAGATTTTTGATACCTCCTCTCCCTCCCCCAAAACCGGTGAAAAATCACCACAACCACAATTTTAAAGCAACCTTTATCTGTGTACTGTGAATTGTAGCTCAATCGGAAACAAACACCGGAGATATTCTAGATTAAAGTTTCCGTTCTAGTTTTCCGAGTTTTTATTTTTTTTGATTTCACAGATGGGTGTTTTCAATTAAGCCAAATAATTTACTATTTATAACATCGATCATTGTAAGTTGAAATCTCATTTAACTTTAAATTTGGGTGACAACTTTCAAAATTTTTGCAAAATAAGTAAGGGGCTGGCATAATATTTACGTACGTATAAATTTTTTTAAAATTTTGACACTTTTATACAAAGAAAAATTAATAATTTGAAATGATTATCCTACTGTAACTCTTATTATATTTAAATACTGAAACTTTTACAAAGTTGACTATTTAACTAAAGAGTATTCTATGGCTGAATGCTATTCATATCTCATTCATATATAGACTGTGTATAACAAAATGTAATGTTGAGTTAAGTACTATATCAAAAGAAACTTTATGATGATAATGTATTTTATTAAATAAAATCAACTTATTTAAATACAATCAAAGTATAGGGTCTAAAATAAGAAAAGCCGGCGAAAGTTGACCTACGGTAACTGTTCGCTGTAGAGAGTTTTGACTGTGTTTGTTAGTGTGTCTGAATGCTGCTTCTATCGAAGCCCGAGGAAATGGAACATGGTACAGAGTCTTCTACTGTCCACTGCGGGCGACTGTAGCCTTTCTGACTTTTTCTTCTTCTCGCTACTGTTAAGCTGTTGTTTCTGCTGTTGTTGTTCGTTGCAGGTTCTGAATCAGGGCTCCACCACCACTGAGCTCGAGCGCTTTGTATATTGTGGCCATGTGCGTTGCTTAGGACTAAGGCGAACTGAGAACGACGAGACAGAGCCGACGACAACGACAACAACAATATTGGGCGTGCAAGGCTTCGGTTGGCGCTGGTTTTTGGTGCCAGAGAGTGGAGTGACTTCGGCGAAATGTGTTGTCACAGTGGTACGGCATTTCCTTTATCGCAGTAAAATAGAAAAGTGTGGGGTGTAGGGAATATTGTATTTTAGGACTCGCACTGAACTCTACTGGCCGGCAATCCGGCCCTAGCACCACTCCAACACTCCAGCACTCTAACATTCTAGCACTTGGGATTTCGCCCACTCCTTAACGTTTTCATCAACGTCGGCAGAGTTGAGTTTTGTTGTTGGGTTGGTTCGTCCGTCTTGACATTTGCGTTTTGCCCTGCTGCTACGTAAGGTTGAATGATTGGATGAAACAGTGGAACCAAATCATTATGTTAAATGCGGTGAACAATATTTGCCACAAATATAATCATTTTAAAAGATGCTTGATAACAAATTTAACATGGTTTTTATTTCATTTTTAGTATTTATTATTAAAAAATCCGCCAGGAAAGCTACAGCCGGACGCATCCGGCAGTAGAAGACCCTGTACTTTGCATATATTCACAAATACACATACATATGTATATACTTACAAATAAATGCGCAAATACAAACACTAACCAATACTTACACATATGTACATACGCACACTGTGGCTTCCCTCTCCCCTTGCCAAATTCCTAGTATATTTATTTATCCGATTGAGCTGCAAATCGCATCAAACATTCTATGTATCTTAAGCTTTCTTCACGCAAAGAAGGAATACAGTGACTCTATAACTGTATACGCTGATAATATCTCGATGTTCATACAGACAGACATGGCTATATCGACTCAGTTCGTCGTCCTGATTAAGAATATATACACTTTATGGGGTCTGCCACGTTTGTTACAGACAAATGTCAATTGCACAAACTTAAAAGAGCCTTAAGTACTTTTTTAAAGTTCAGAGACTAAAAAAAAATTTAAAACGATATATTTAAACATATATTGATACAGAAGTATTTTTGTTTCCCTTATGCTCATAGCACTTAATGGAAAGACTCAACTATTTTGTCATAACTTGAATTTGTTTCAAAAATTATTTGCAGTGGTCGAAGTGTACAAGTAGGCATACACACCGTAGGGTTATCGGTTGATGGTAATATACATATATAGATAAGTATGTGAAGCTGGCGTGTTCGATAAAATAATATAAATTCTACAAACTATTATTGTGTTTATCTCAATATTATAAGAACAAAAAGTATTTTTTAAATTAAAAAGGATCTACCACTCTATAATTAGATTATCGATACCTATAGATATATCGATAAATATACATCGGTATGTTCATAAATGAATATAGATCCTTTCTTCTATGAGCCTCAGCTTATGCTTTAAAGTTTATTTTTATCTTCATCGGCTATAGCACCTTTAGGCAGAGCCTTTAAGCTGAAGCTAGGCTTCAGTGTGGTTTGATAGTTGAATGGTTAAGCTCTGTCTATGGCAAGAGCAGTTGAAAGCATGCGAACACCGTTGCCCTCAACGTTTACCGTTGTTGTTGTTGCTGCTGCTTTTTGCTGTTTTTTATTATAATTTTATTTTTGCTGGCACTGGTGCTGGCTGTTCGTTTTTCGTTGTTCGTTGCTTGAGTTTTTATTTTCGTTTCGCTTCCATCGCTTTCGTCTTGCCTGACGTTCATACACAACGCGCCGTATTCGCTTCACCTTCGCCCCAGCGCACACAGATACACACTCGCTCTCAACAGTCGTATGCATACATACACACACACACACACACACACACACACACACTTTGTGCTGCGACTGCTTTATTCGTTCTCTCCTCCCACTGTTGCCTCTTCGCCATTCTTACGCTCACCTCTGCTCTGCCTCCGCCGTTTCCCACGTGCGCTGCCGATGCGACGAAGTTTCTTGTTTTCTTTTAGCATTGCCTCTGCTGATGCCTCTGCCGATGCTGCCTCTCTCCACCTGCTACTTCTGTGCTTGTCGTAATTTTACTTGATTTTTTGTTGTTGTGCTTTTATATTGTTGTTGCTGCAGCGCTCGTTCGTCCGTTGTTCGTTGGCGCTTTTTCATTTTGTGTGTTGCTGTTGGGTCTCTCTTGTTGGTGGTGCTGTTGTTGTTGCTGTTGCCGCTGCTGTGAGTTGCGTGGTGTTGTTTCGAAACAAACTTTAATGCGAGCGATTCGGTCGCTGCGACTTTTCAGTTGTTACTCTGTTAAATTTCGTTTCAAGAAAATAATGTGCGCAGTCAGCTTGAGCCTGGGAATTCAGTTGCAGACTTAATACTTTTCATATGTTGAGAATTAATATTTAAATGGGAATATTCATACATACATATACATACATACATAAATGGTCTAAATACTAAACAAATTAACTAAGTAATCCTTATCAGCAACGACAAAATATCGTAGAGATAATAAGATGGTAAAAATGTTTGATAATCTTAAATATCGCCGTGGCGCATATGGAACATAACCATCGCGCAGACGAAACAATCGCCAGCAAACCCCAACATAACTCAGCTCAAGCATATGAGTGAGGCATTCAAGAAGACCGGTGACATCAGCTCCCAAGACCAACAAAAGTTGTCGGAATGCCGCTACTGCTGTAGCTGCTGCTATTATTGCTATTGTGTATTAAGCTCAAGCTGCTAGCTGAGTTTCACTCTAAAATGAATATGAGTTTTTGCCTATTTGGTTTGACACGCAAACGCATAGCCGAACAAAACGAAACGATACGAATGGAAACGAACGTCCTCGACAAGCCCAAGAAGCAGCAGCGGTAACAACAGCAACCACTTCAACTACAGCAGCAGCAGCAGCAACTAGTAAACAGCAACTAGCAAGCGCCTCAAACGCCTCACCGTTGCCTATACAAAAACTGCAAATACTTCAGTAACAGCAATAACAGCAGCAGCAACAGCGGCAATGATATTTGGGACGTTCGTTCGTTCGTTCATTCGTTTGCTCGTTTCGTTTCATTTTGTTAGTATCGCAACAGCGAGCAGCGAACAGCCGCAGCTAAAGCCATAGCCATAGCCAGCAGCAGATACAGATACGCAACCTATACATAGACGCAAACACATAGAAAGAGCTACACGCGCGTTGGAAGCAACGCCAGCAACAACACCAGAAAACGACGGCAATGCCCAAGCGACCAACAAACGAGCCGACGAACAACGACAACCGACGACAACAACCGTAAAAACCGACAGTATACCGATAGTATAGTATGAATAATACTACAGATTAAGGTAACCCTAGAAAAAACTATAAGTACATATGTATGTACATATGTACATGTACACTCGTAATAGAAATAATAAAATAAAATTATGAATACATATAATTTTCAGTTCTCATAACTGAATCTGATAAATATGATAAATATTCCTTAGATCAAATACTATATAGTATACACATACTTACATAAGTATGTAGATCAAATATACAGGGCTGCCACAGAAAACTTAAGAGATTTTAGATCGAGTTGGCTTTTAGATAATTCGTACCCCGCTAAATCGTAATTTTCGATAAGCCGTAAAAACTGCTGCACCTTTGAAAAAAATTCGTATATTCATAAAAAGTCCATAAATTGTGGTCCTCTCGTTAATTCGTAGCATTTTGCGCAAGGTAAAGAATATTAAGCCTCTTTGTTTTATTTGTCTCTCGTTTATGTTGTCTCTCATTATTTTAGTTTGCTAATTTTTAATTTTATGTTTCTGTTAATTATTTCTTTAATATATGTATAATATGTACAAATGAATGTATTTATGATTTGTTGAAATATGTATGGAAACTTGATAACCTATAAAAGCCTCTCTATTAATCGAATTGCCGTGTAAATTGTATATGATTTGAACCTCGTATCATTATCGGGACTGTACATTGCTCACCATTTGATTAGGACACCCTGGCTGCTCTCTTTCCAACTGCTTATAGTTGGAAAATGAAATGGTAAAAATACGGTATTTTTGCATATTATCTTTGTGCAAGTATTTTTCGTTCTTTCTGGTATATTCCAGGTTGTAGATAGAACCGTTATAAAATTGTTTTGCATATGAGCATTGAATAGAACTTAAATAGAACATGCATTTTATTTTGTCGGAATCGTTGGCACGTGGACACAAATTTTGGTTTACTTAAACTTTTTGCTTTATTTGAAGTGTATATTAATTTAAAAAAAAAACTCGGAAAGCTACAGTCGGATGCAACCGACAGTAGGAGACCCTGTACTTTGATTTGCCGTGGATGTCGATAATAGCAGCAGCATGTACATGTACTCACATACACATACACTTATACATACAAATATACGATCAAATACACACAATAACCATTACTCATACAGAAAGTCATACTCACAATCAAAAATCACGCATACGCCCTAGTGGCCGCGTACACTATGGCTTCCACCCTCCCCAAGCTAAATGCCTAGTACAGCAAATTGATTGTCCAATATTTCTAGTGTTTATTATCCTATTGGGCTGCAAATCTCACCAAACATTCCAAGCATCTAAAGCTTTATTCATGCAAAGAAGGAATCCAGTGACAGCCTAAGAACATTATTGCAAATTTGAGGAGTAGGGGATGAGATATCAACTTAAAAACATAAACTTGGTCTGTAATGCACGAACCGTAGTTTCGGTTTGTATAGACAGACGGACATGGCTAGATCGACTTAGCTTGCCTTCCTGATCAAGAATATATATATTTCATGGGGTCTGCCACGTATTACATTTAAGGATTAAATTTAAATGAATAAACAGGGCTGCAAACTCATGCCATGTCTGGAGATCCGGAGCACTGGTTTGAGTTTTACAAATAATAAAAGTAAATAATAATAGTAACAACAAAAAACACTGATGGGTACGTTTTGCGTCTAAATATAAGTTTTTTTTTACAATTTTAAAAATTGATTGTTTTACTAGCAATTGTTTTCCACATATTTGCTGAATTACTATAGGAATATGGGAATATGTACTACTATTAATTCATTACTATTATTACCAATGCTAATTTAATCAGAGTCGCACTTCTTTAACCATTTTCTAGAAATTAACAGAGAAACTCTTTAATCTATTTTATTTATATTTATGTATAATAAATATCTAAAATATCTAGTAATCTTTTTGTATTTTTTTAATCCTTTGCATATTCTATTCTAATACTGCATCTTAACCTATCTAATTTATAATTTTGATTGATTGGATTTTCCCAATCTTGGGCAGCAAATGCTTTACCATATAAAACTCTTTTTTTATTTTTTTTATTTCATCATTTAGTTGAAGACACACATTAAATGTCTGAAGTAAGGATTAAATATTGGTTAGAGTGACAAATTTTTCAACCGCGCATTCCCATTAAATAATTGTAAATCTAAATTTAAAGATATACTCAAATTAATTCAGTAAAAATGGCTAAGAATTGCGAAAAAACGTTACTTGTTATTGTTACTTGCTATTTATATGTATATGACTTAGTTTTTGTAGTATAAAATCACGGTTGGCATTTGAAAATTTAGAAATGCACACAATGAAAATGCGTACTAATGTGGTAAAGCGCCATCTATGGATATTAGTAAGTAGTAAATAAAACTAATCTTTAGCACCACGGGTGCCACATTTGGCGTTTTGGGGCCAAAATTGGCTGTTTTAAATGTTGGCGCAAAGGCATTTTTGCTAATTAGCTCTTTACGCCGATTATATTGCCTTAAACTTGAGTTGAAATCCATTTCCAGATATATAATTATATATGCATATGTGAATAGATGTATTATTATTATTTTTTTTTTTTGGGTTCACAGGCAGATTTATTTGCCATCTAACGTGTTTTTGCAAATCTACAGAGAAGATGTTCAACATTTAGATATCAAGTAATAATGTATAATGTATGAATATTATATCTAATTAATCAAGTAAGTAGAGATTGAGAACAATATAAATTGCGCTGCTGATGTTGTGTGCCGTTCAATGATGAAATACCAATTAAGTGGCAAAACAAGCGCCGCACGCCAAGTATCGATAGTTCTCTCGATACTATGGAGATGTTGGTGTTGCCACAAACTAGATATTTGGATGGCCATCTAGCGGATATTCTATTTTATATACAATCAAGATGCATCGAGTTGCAGTCGAATTTTCAAAACTTTATATTTTTCAAAACTTTATAACAGGCGCAGAACCGCCTTGCAAGCGCGTAGAATCAACAAAAACGAAGAGAAAACTCTTGAAAAATGCTTTTGTTTTTTTGATTTTGAAATTTTTTGTCAAACATGTTAATGTTTGATTCACTCATTACTTGATTAAATTAACCCACTTTAAATATTAAATTAAATATCTGGGTTGGCACCAGAGGGTGACACTTCATGTTTTCTTTCTGCGCATCAGCGTATATGCTAAAAAAAAAAACAAAATACATTTTTTTACGAACATTGAATTAGTTCTATTTTTTAGCCTTTTTTTTAAATTTGGATTTCTATCTACCGGACTTTTATCTAAATTGTTTTTTTTTTATTTAGAATTTGTCGAAATAAAACTTACTTATTACTTATTTAATTTATTTATTTTTAATTATGTTAAGCTAATTGTAGAATCAAGAGAAGCTAACAACAAAGCCTTAAGCGTTTTTTTTATTCTTGTCGGTGCTTATTGAAAATATTCTGTATAATTTATGTAGTGTAGCAGTAACAGTGTTAGTACTAATGAAGTTATCGATTAACGTTCAGAAATTGCCAACAGAGCGCGCCACTTTGAACTGTAAAAGATTGCCACTTGAAAGTAAAAAATGCACCAAATATGAATAATAGACGAACCAACTCAATTTAAGAAAACCCAACACAATTTGCATCAACATAATAGTGCTTATTGTGGCAACTGTGCGGTTCACACAACATCTGATAGCAGAAGTAAGAATCGCAATACCGCTTTAAAGAAAACACGCGTTAAAAATGATGCAACAAAGTAAAAGAATAGTAAGTTGTTTTTATCAATAACTACAGCTGAATACATTTTGTAATGGTTATATTATTATTTAAAGCTGACACCAATTGTAAATGCGCTATTCAAGCTACCGGCACGAAATGCCACCAGCACGACGGCCGCGGCGCCCGCGAAAATTGAAAAAAGTACGTAATAAAACAAGAGCAATACAAAAATCATTGTAATTGTTAATTAATTTAAATTTACTCATTTTCCAAATATAGCTGTAAACAATGTAACAATATTGGGGCGCGTGGGTGCCGATCCTCAGCTGCGCGGTTCACAGGAGCATCCCGTGGTTACCTTCTCTGTAGCAACACACACCAACTACAAGTAAATGCTCATTGTATACAAAATAATTTACAATTATATATAATTATTTTATATTTCCGCAGGTATGAGAATGGAGATTGGGCGCAGCGTACCGACTGGCATCGTGTTGTCGTTTTTAAGCCAAACTTGCGCGACACTGTGCTCGAATTCTTAAAGAAGGGTCAACGCACGATGGTGCAGGGCAAGATTACCTATGGCGAGATCACAGATCAGCAGGGCAATCAAAAGACGAGCACAAGTATTATAGCTGACGAAGTGCTTTTCTTCCGTGATGCCAATAACTAACACAAGTTAACCAAAGATTTTGGTTAACCTCATTTATCCTAAGAACAAAGTTGAAGTTAAATTGAAGTTGGCTCTTTATTGCATTTAAAATGTTAATTTAAATCATTTTTCCATACATATGTAATATATTCAGATTGTTAAATCAAACTTTTGTTTTATAGATATCATTGACTACATTCGCCATTTCGCAAGTACACTTGGTGGATGGGCTAGAAATTCCCATATTTGCTGATAGATCGCTATAAGACTTGGCCACATCGTTTGCCATGCATTCCAGCTTCATTATCTGGTTCTCCATCGCATTCAGAGCCTTTGCATGGTAGTCGATTATCTTGGTAATCTGTTGGAATACATAAATGAAATAGTGGCTCACAACTACTACATATGCTGTGCAAGTATAACTTGAATCTAGTTCTTACCATTTTAAAGGGCGCTATGTGCTCGTGTACTTCTTTATTGTACAGCTCGATATCATTCAATAGATTTTTGCACTGCGCTGCTGAACGGTCTGCTGACAGCAGCAGCTTTAAAAGCACTAGGAAACTGCTGTGTTTTAGTGGCAACTCCTTATAGCTTTTTGTTTTTATATACTCCAGGTATTCCGTCTCAAAGTACGAGATTAACTTGTCGGCATGAATCAAATTGATTTCGTTTTGCTGCAATTCCGCTTCTGTTTGATACAGACAACCCTTTAACGTATCCATAAATTGATCTATGAAAACCAACTAAGGAACAAGAAAGACTATAAACTATGGATATCAACTTATATCCGCTATTTATAACTAACATGTTTGCCATTTGCCAGGCATTTGCACTCTTCTTCCCGTACAAACTGCATTTGCAGCTCAAATTGGTCAGACAGTTCCTTCGTGTCTTCTATTAAAACGTTAGTCAACATATCCAAATATAAAAAGGACATGGGATCCGATACGGTGGATGGTTCAGACATGTTAAAAAGAATTTGTAAAAAACATTTATTAACCTGAAAAAACTAAACAATTTTTAAAGCTAATGCTGTGTAATGAAGTAGTCACAGGTAGTAAAACAATATAGCCAAAACCAAAATATTCCTTATTGGGTTACTTAGATTACTATGTCAGAAAAAAAAGTATTTGTTATTTGTAATAAATGGTGTAAACGGTGTAAAATGCGAAATCTTATAGAAAATAATAATACTACCTAACCTAACTATCATGTTTATTCTAAGCTGTTTTAACTCGCTGATTAAAGTAGATATCAATCAGTAGATACATGTTTACTTGTAAGGTATCTGATCTAATCTGATCTGATCTTTGCATAGTTTAGAAAAACTGATGCTAATTCTAATTATAGTAATTGTCACAGTAATTGTGGCCATGTAAACGTATCCCTACACTTACAGAAAAAATGATTTCTTTTCGATCGTGACCCTAATATTTCCAAACTTATTGACGGACTAAGATGGAATCTTTTATAATAGAGAAGACAAATCTCAAATCTCTCAAGTTCTATCTCTTATGTTCAAATATGCATAGTTATTTTCTTTACTTAGATCGCTTTTTTCTCAGTGTAGGGAAATGCTTATCGATAATGAGTTATGTCACTATACTCAAAGCCAACATCAATGCCGATAAATAGAGCGAATAAATAACTATTCAGCAAACACTCAAAACAGACGATCCACACTCAAAGCGAGCAGACTGTACGAGAGAGAGATTGTGTTATCTCTATTTGTTTTTTGCATTCACATGTGTGAGTGTTATTCAGTGGAGACTTGAAACGATTCGCATACTCAAGACCCCGTTCAGTTGGCATTTAGCTTTTTGCCAGTTCGGCGGCGGCGCTTGTCTCCAATTCGTGTTCGAGTTCGATTTCGAAACCGCGGACGATACTCGCTTAGAAATCTGTTTGATATCTGGTGAACCCGTAGGGAAAATGCGAATTGGGAATAATTAAGAGAATCTAATTAATTGTCCAATTGATTAAAGTCCTCTGTACCAAAATGGCAGTGGATTACGTGTTAGAGGACCTTATGGGCAAACTGGGTGAGACTTGTTACTGTTGTGGATAGTTGTCAAGTGTGAAAGCATGGCGTGTGGCGTTCGCTCTTATCAGTGACGCTTATCTGTAACGCTTTTCCTTATCAGGAGGGCCACGTTTAAGCTGCATTAAAATGCATTCAAAATTCGGTTATCCAGCTGTCCGTATTTAAGTGCTTATCAGTTTATTTAAAACTTATCTAGTTGATTTAGATTTGCGGCTTTTTTCTGTCTAATCTATATTATTTTGGCTGCCGTTTTTCTATGCTATTTATAATTTTAATTAAGAGCAACGCCAGCTCTTCTCAACTTTACCGACAAACACTACGTTTTAATACTGATTTAATTCCATTTTTCATTGTTTTTTTTAATTAAATAAGTAAGTATCAAGGTTTATGGCAATTGATACTCTGACAGATTGATACACTATCGGACTAGCTGACAGTACTGTGTGTTCCAGTTTTAATCGCGGCGTATGAGCGCTTGACATTCGTTGAACCTTCTAAGTCAAGTAAATACGACTGTACGAGGCAAACAATATGCATATTCATATGTATTGGCTATATTGTTTGAAGAGTGTATATCTTTGGAATAGCAGAGATAATTACTAAGATCAGCATTGTCACGCGGTTCTCGATGCAATCTCACATTGTTCTTGGGTGTGTTGACAGTTACTTCACGCGCCTCTAATTAAATACAAGCAGAGGAAAAGCTTTACTTAATCTGTGTTATCTTTGATGTGATAATCCGTTTTTCTAAGTAAGCTAAGGAGAGAACAATCGTTGGAAATATGCTAACCTGTTCTCTAGTTTTTTCTCTTATTCATCAATGCAAAGTATACGATCTAATTATTATTTCTAATGCGTTTAGAATGGAAAAGGAGCGAACATTCTTATTAGACCTTGTATTTCTGACAGACTATAATACAATTACACTAAGCCTTTCCATACTTATCTGAAATAAAAGCGATAAAGAAACTTTTAATTTAAAAATGCAAATTCTATGAGTTTATTTATTATTATTATTATTATCATGTTTCTCTTAACACTGCACTTTTCTGCATTAATTTTCATAATTTGCAGTTGTTGGTTTTTGAGCGAAAAACAAGTTTATGAACGACCCAGTCTCTCTACGAGATTAACGACCGCATTAACCACTTTTTCTTGACAACAACACCACACACACACATATGTACATATGTATACATCTAAATGAGTAACATATGAGTGAATATGACGCAAAGAAATGCGAAAGACCCCAAAAACAGGTTTACTGAGCTGATCTCGATTTCGTTTCCATTTCTTATTTGTTTAATTTAATCTGTTTTAACTCTTTAGACCTAGCATTTGAATAGAACATAGTAGTCTATTAATTTTCCATTTGATCAGCAACACGTGTGAAATCGACCATGGTTTCAAAAAAGGTAAAGGTAAAGTACGTGTTCTTCAGCTATAAACTACGCCCGACTGTAGTCTTTTCGACTATATGTATTAATTGCGCATGCAAAGTCAAGGTCACAATATTAAGAGTTGTAATTATTATTTTTGCTTACTTTAATATCTCTTTCTTTGTTTGTTATTTAACGTGCCGTGATTTTTCTGAACTTCAAAATACCAATGTGTGCTTTTAGTCGCAGAACCGGAGAGTTGTTTAAATATTGTTGTGTGATATTTTGTTGCACGGCGACCGACCTTTCAAAATTATTCAGTGCAACGCCGGGCCGTCTTTAACCTCTTGGTGGCCCTCAAAATCAAATTTAGTTTACAAACTATATATTTATTTTTATTATAACTATTTTGTATTGTTATTCTTAAATCTACTTGGTTATTCACATATTAATACCCTTTCTTAGTTATTTGGGGATAAGATTAGAAGAAACTATTTATAGTAATATGTAATTATATTAATATTTCATAAAATATATTAATATATTCACAAAAAAAAAAGTAAGGAAAGCTACAGTCGGACGCAAAGCTACAGTCGGACGCAACCGACGGTAGGAGACCCTGTACTTTGATTTGCCCTGGGCGTAACAGCAGCAGCATATATGAACTTACTCACATATACATACACATGCACTTATACATACACACATACACTTATACATACAAATGTACTCGAAAATACAAACAATATCCAAAACTTATACAGACATTCATACTCACAATCAAAAATCACGCATACGCCCTAGTGGCCGCGTTCACTGTGGCTTACCCCTCCCCCCACCCAAATGCTCAGTACAGAAAATTGTTTGTCAAATATATCTGGTGTTTATTATCCGATTGGACTGCAAATCGCACCAAACATTCAAAGCACCTAAAGCTTTATTCGTGCAAAAAAGGAAAACAGTGACTCTAAAACTGTACATGCTGGGAATATTTTTGCAAATTTGAGGGGGAGGGGGATGACTTTTTAAACATTTGAAACAAACTTGACCTGCCTATGTAATACACAAACCTAACAAAAAAAATTAAGTCTCTAGCTCTTATAGTTTGCGAGATCTAGGTGTTCATACAGACGGACGGACAGACAGACGGACAGACAGACAGGGCTATATCGACTCAGCTCGTCGTCCTGATCAAGAATATATATACTTTATGGGGTCTGCCACGCCTCCTTCTGCCTGTTACACACAAATGTCATTTGCACAATCTTAATAGACCCTTTGTACTTTTTTAAAGTACAGGGTCTAAAAACGATATATGTATGTATATTTACATCGATGATTTTCAGCACTGGTTTCAAGCTTATTATTTGAGTCTTAGAACTGATCTCCTCACAATGAGATGCTTTTATAAAATACTTTATATTAGAATATCGGTTCTCTTTTTCAAAAGATGGCGCATCCGTATGTATAAATATGTACATACTCGTACATACATATGTGTACACTATTTATACCATATGTAACTGAAGTAGAGCAAAACTCTAACTCTGTACTATACTCGTATCATATATTTCAAACTCTGTTGGCTTTGAGTTTAGTTAATTGCATAATTGCAAAATAATTGGACTTGATTTTAATACACATGTGGAATCAAATAGCAAAAAATTGAATTTGGCCTTTGGTTGCTTTTGTGGTTTGAACAAAAACTTTTACAATACGTAATTATAAACTTAATAATGCATATCGAATGCAACAAAAACAACAACGCTAACAATAGGAACTTCATAAATTAAATCAATGCCAAAATATGTATATAATTTAACAATATTGGTAAATTAATTAGCTTACAAGACATGATTAGAGTTTTTGAACGTGCAAGTAAAATGATTGTTTTAACTGTATTTAAAATAATTTTATAGTATATTCATTTTAAAAAGTTCACATAACAAATATATCTGCTTATTGGCAAACAGTATTTTCAGTTCTAATTAAACAGTCATGTTTAGCTAAACTTTTATTGTACAAATAAATGATTAACGAGTTCTTTTATTATATATAGAGAGTGTGATGATGATGGTGATGTATTATCTGTGAGAGCACGTACAATAAACGACCTCTTTGTAGTGTTTTAGGGTACAGGGTAGCATACACAAAACTGTGTCTCTTGCTCTCATAGTTTTGTTAAATCCTTGTGTTCCTACAGACAAACAGACGAGCAGACAGACAGGGTTAAATCGACTCAGCTCCTCATTTTCATCAAGAATATATATATGAACAACTATATGGGGTCTACCACTCTTCGTTCTGCCTATTTCGTCAAATGCACAATTTTAATATACCGTTTTGAACTTTTCAAACGGAAGGGTCTAAAAATACCGCAGACATTTAACCGAAATTACAACAGTAACAACTTGTATGTTATTTATTATTTATAGAAGTGTCGATACGATTTCAGAGATGATCTAAAGTCATTAACAAATACTTAAAATAATTGTAGCATATTTATACTTCATTAAAATGAAACAACTTGTAATAAAACTGTTTTGCTAATAATATAAAATGATTATATTACATTTTAGAGCAAACGTTTTAACCATACTCTCGTGTGCGGAATATTGACTCTTAGTTTATGATCCTCATAAACGATGTTGTATTAATATGTCATAAATAATCACTTGGTGGTTGCTGGGTTTGCCATATCGTAACTAGTACACCATGATTGCAATGTTCGATTAGGCAAACAATCGAATCAGTTCCAGGGCTATTTGATAGCACTATACTATGCTTGCGACTCCGTATAGTAAAAATGAATGGTTTAATTATAGGTTTCTTTTCTCTCTCCTCTCTCTCCTACAATTTTTTCAAAGTTTACCACTCTCTTTTTACTAAATCGTTTACATATCCTACATACGGTATGTATTGTATTCCAGAAAGGAAAACAAACTAAACATTTCATAGTAACATTTCCCACAAAGGGGCGGAGATTTGGGGTTCAGATAATCCATGATCATTTAACACCGTTTCGTTTTTATTTTGATTATGGTGACTTATCGATGAATCTAGCGGTAGGCAGGCTTTGGCCTGGGTGTCATGGTGATTATGGTTATGAGACGTAATTGAATTTAATTAAAGAGTGTCGTAATTCCGAATAGGAAAAATTAGTTGTTTGTGGCGGGAGATCTGTCTATGATATAATATCACACTTCTTGTGCGATCTCGTCACTGTGAAATTCTCAGACAATGGAATCACGTGTAAAGTAGAGTAGATCCATATGTATTCCATCAATTTACGCGGTTTATTTGCAGTATTTATTGAACAACCCACAAATCAATTGTAATTGCCAAGTGAACATTGGACCGCTCTCTACTATAAAATCTACATAAATGTGTCAAATATTCATAAAAATGTAGAGCTACACTACTCACCCTGTTTGAATGTAGTCTAGGCAGAACTGACAAATCAAGTCTTTTGTCGTAAGCAATTCCAATGCCAGTTGCAGCCCCCATACAAACCATTTCCAGTTCCAACCATTGCCTCTCAGTATTCCGCACAAAGAATAAAAATAAAGCAAAATAGAAGAAAAAACATTCTCGTTGCAAATAATTTCAACGCGTATTTATATGCCGTTCAATTGAAATCGAATTGAATAAATTCCCTTTGATTTAATTGCAATAGCGTCTAAAAAGTGACGACAATTCCGTAGTGTGTGTGTGTGCGTGTGTTACGCCTCATTCAACAAGTTCTCGATAATCACATAACCCAATTTGGCATTTTTATAGCGCAACAATGCCAAAGCTGATTAACTGATCGACTAATTTGATTTTGAATAATTTGACTTTTCTCAAATATTTATATTGCGGTCTAAGTGCGTCAAATTTCACTGTTGATTAACATTAATTAATTGTGGAAATTAAGATGTAACACTTAATAAAAGCCCACGCTGCTAGACTCCAGATCCCCTTCAACGACTTTTGCAGAAGCTGTCGTGACGAAGAAGAAGAGGAAACAGTTCATCACCTCCTCTGTTTTTGTCCTCCCCTATGTAGAACCAGGTTCTTTTACCTGGGAGCCTACCATCTATGAGACCTGACAGACCTTGCTCCAATATAGTCAAGGAATCTGAGACGGTTCATAAAAGCCTCAGGCTGGTCTTGAACGAAGTAGTTAGAAATTGTTAAATTTGCCCATACGGTACCAAAATGGGCCTCTTTTGGCCTAATTGAGCTGAGGTTCACTCCTCAGCTAGCGCTCAACCTAACCTAACCTAATAAAAGCTATAGAACTATACGAGGATGATATTGTTGTTTCGAAGAAATTAACAAGCATCTATTCCATTCATAATCCAAAGTATTAAACATAAATTTATAGACAAACAGTAGAATATCGCGCTAGCTTGACAAAGATTTTCCGCTGTATGTATTTTTGGTATTACATTAAGAAATATCTATAAATATTTTCCGACGTTCCGCGGCGTTTCGTGTTTTTCCCCCTTTAAAGTTGGCTTAAAAATTACAAATCAAAATATATTTGTTTGTGCTTTATAATGTGCAAAATTAATGCATCTACTAACTTAAACTAAAATATTACTTATTTCTGTTATAGTTTTCATGCTAATCTAAACGCAAGTTGCAAAACTTGCATGAAATTGGAGTTAATTTTTTCAGACTGAAAATTTTTTAAAATTTGAGAAGCTACAACAGCCAAACTATTCATCAAAATGTACTAATTCTATTACGTTTCTATAAGTATATACATTCTTCTGTCGGATAGGTATACTTTTATCACAAAACTTTAACATTTAAAATTGATTTTTAGCACCGTAAGTCTAGCGATTATTTTTCTGTGCGTCGATAGCAGGCCTTCAACATATGTACATACATATGTATACAAACAAAACTTGTATTACAAATATAAACACATACACTAACTAACAAATACTCATCTATACTATATACTACTACTATAACCGCAATCTTATACATGCTGCAGCTTCCACCCTAAATGGGGATTGCCATAGGGTTTTTGTAGGGTAACATTGTACTATCTTTAAAACTATGGATGCTGTGCGAGATAACAGAACATTTACGGAGGAGATATGTAATATTAGGAATAAACCTGATCTACTTACCTAATACAAGAACCAAACGAAAAATAATTATTTACGATATATGTATGTATACGTGTTGATAACAACAGACAGACAGACATGGATATATCGTCTCAACTCTACAACTAAATAGAATACTAAGGTGCTTTAAAACTAAGCAGAATCTATGCCCAAGAGCATCATTATCTGATGGAGTTTCAGGTTATACTGACTTATTTACCTTTTGACTTTGAAGTGGTTTGCCAAGGAGCCCAAGTATTATTATTTTTCAGACGTTAGAGTTATTTAATTAAGCTAACCGCAAGAAATATTTGCGATTTTTTACGCTTAAATGAAACAGTTCACAGTTTTCAATCAATAGAACTTCTGATTTTCTATTTATGTTAAGAGTTATGAATAATTTGATAAATAGGTTAAATAAGTTGGAATGCATTGCCTAATCGTAATGTTTCGTTTATTTTAGGTGAATTTGGCAAATATCAATTCGCCCAATTCCTGCTGCAGGTGCTATCAGCTCTCACAGCGGGTCTGCATATGTTGTCGCTGGTTACGGTGGCCGCTGTGCCAGAACATCGCTGCTTTATTCCGGGCATAGACAATAGCAGCTTTTCACAGGTGCCGTGGAACTCGAGCGATATCCTGGAGGCAATTCCATTGACGCCTTCTGGCGAATTAGACTCGTGCCATATGTTTGATCTGACCGCCGAAGACCGCCAGATAGTTCCTTGCGTTGATTATGTATATGATACAACTTACTATAAGTCTTCCCGCACGATTGATTGGAACTTCGTGTGCAACCGACGTTGGATGGGATCCATCATTCAGACTGTGTTCATGCTGGGAGTATTTACAGGAGCTGTGACCCTGGGAGGACTGGCAGATAAGGTGGGCAGAAAGACAGTGTTCTGTTGGTCGGCATTGCTGCAGCTGATTGTGGGCGTTGGAGTGGCCTTCATTCCGGAGTACTTCTCGGTGTTGGTGACGCGATTCATTCTGGGCATTGTGGGCTCAGCAGGCGCCTACATCTGTGGTTTTGTCTTGACCATGGAGTTGGTAGGTCCCACCAAACGCACAGTCTGTGGCGTTACCTTTCAGGTAAGTTGACTAAACAACAGGAGATTAGAACATAGTAACTCACTGCGTGTTATCTCCAGGCTGTTTTTGCTGGCGGCATTATGCTGGTGGCTGGCTGGGGTGCCATTATCAAAGATCGTCAAATGCTGCAGGTGGTCTATGGATTGCATGGTTGTCTGTTCTTGGCTCACTGGTGGCTACTGGACGAATCACCACGATGGCTGTGGATGCAGGGACGTGCGGCGGAGGCTGTGGATATTGTGGCCAAGGGACTGCGCATCAATGGATCTGGCATACCGCTGGATAAAGACTACTTTGTGCAGAAGGCAAAGCAACAGTCTGCGGTAGAGGAGAAGGCCAGTGCTGGGCTAAGCGATCTCTTCCGTACTCCCAATCTGCGCATGAAGACGCTTAATGTATGTGTCTGCTGGTTCGCCAACTCCATAGTTTACTATGGTCTGTCCCTGAGTGCAGGCAAGCTCTATGGCAATCCCTATTTGATACTCTTCCTCTTGGGCCTTGTCGAGTTCCCCACGTATATCACCATAATCTTTGTGCTCGATCGCCTTGGACGCCGCTCCATTACCTCCACTCTGATGCTAGGCGGCGGGCTCTGTTGTATCATTGCGGCCTTTATAGCACAGGGCAGCACGTTGGCCACGAGCATAGTAATGCTGGGGAAGCTACTCATTGCCGGCTCTTTTGCCGTCATCTACAACTACTCGGCGGAACTGTTTCCCACTGTGGTGCGTAACTCAGCCATGGGACTGGGCTCCATGTCTGCTCGTCTCTCTGGCGCTCTGACTCCTCTAATTACGCTCCTTGGCGATTCATTTGACCCCAAGATTCCAGCCGTGCTCTTTGGTGTCGTGGCTTTACTCTCTGGCTTCTGGGTCATGTTCTTGCCCGAGACCATGAACAAGCCCATGCCGGAGTCTATTGAGGATGGTGAAAACTTTGGACGGGGAGATACCTGGTTCAGTCAATGTGCTGGACGTAAACCACGCCAAGACAGCATATATCCCGAGGATCCCGATCAGATGGTACCACTAAAGACCATCGAAAGCAAATAGTAGTGCAGCTACTTAGTGCCAAAGCTATCTATTATTCATTTATACAATTTCAACTATACTTCAACACACACACACTCATACATATATAAATTTCATCATTTAATGGTAGTGAAGTTACATCATGTTAATAAATTGAAATCAAGTACACATCTCTACATTTTTCTCAAGATTATTTCGGCACCTTTAACGTTAAACATAATTCAATACACAAAAAAAAATGGCGCTTACGTCCTTTTTGCGGGAAGGGCTCGATATAAAAGAAAACAAAATGTCCACGCCAGGGTATAAAGCATATTTCTCTCGCTGTGCTAATCGGACTCACAAGTTAATCTAACAACTCGGCCACAGATTTACTTTTTCTAACCTTGACAAAGTGTTGCTAAGAGTAAAATATCAGCAGACTTATTGATAAAGTAAATAAATTAATTTATAAAATGCCCACATTGGCACATTGGCCCACAATTCACAACACAGATAAAAATTGCCTTAGGGTCTTTATATGCTGTGTCTTTAAAATTATGGCTGTGGTGGTTTTCGCGGTTTGCGGGGAAGGGGGCGGGAGGTATCAAAAATCTAACATAAACTTGAACTTCTTGCACTTCAAGCTCTTACACTTTACCAGATCTAGGTGCACACAGACGGACAGTCAGATATGGCTATATCGACTCAGTTCGTCGTCCTGTTCAAGAATATATATATGTATATACTTTGTGGGGTCTGCCACGCCTCCTTCTGCCTGTTGCACACAAATGTCAAATTCATATTCTTATTCTTAAGTAAATAAAACAGTTGAAAGCGGCAGCTTATAGTACTATATGAAAATTTGATAACTCTCTGGACCCAATTGAACCGTCTCACAGTAGAATAATCGTGCCAAAAATCTATTTTCCATTTTAAAGTCTTGTGATGACGAAAGAATGTCTAAAGCTTATAGAAACGTAATGTTATTAAATATAGATAAATAATTTGGGTGTTAAAGCACCTCAAACTTGGCCAATTATTCAACCTGCAAAAAATTTTCCCGATTTACGTAATTTGTTTTTTGCCAATATCGTGATTCGTTCGATTTTGACACGCTAAATTCGCTGAATGCACTACTGTGCTACTGTCTGTGCCCAAAGATAAATTCCTTGTATTATTTACAATTCGATTTATGTTTTAAGATTGTAAAATTTGTAGGAATTTTAAAGCATCCAAGAATTAGTTCAGAGTAATATGTGGTTGCTCTTCATCTAGTTTTAGCTTTTTCTGTTGGTCACCGTTATTTTTTTCAACGCTTTGTTAAAATTTTTTGAAACCTTTTCTAAATATTTTATTTAACTGCTATCGTTTACTTTCTTAAGTTATTCGAGAAACTTCCCAAACAAATGTTAAAGTAACGGCATTGTAAATACTAAAGTTAGCAATTCTGCCCCGAAAGTATGCAATGCTTTGCCAACTACTGATTTTCGTAAGCTAAAGAAGCTGAACAAAAAATTGAAGCATTATTTTTAACGGGTTCACAAGAAGTAAAAACTGAATTCTAGTAATATTTTTTATTTACATTTGTACTATTGACCTATAAGTACTACTAAATTACAAATTTATTTGTATATACATACATATACAACAAATGCGCAAGATCGAATCACATACGCAGTTAGTAAATGGGGGGTGGATTTTCGCCAATTTGCCAACTTAAGGGAAACTTACTGCCTGTAAAGAATCATCTCGCGAAAAAAAATAGGTCGCAATGTCTTACCGTTTGGGGTGTGAGTAAGGATAAAGAACTTTAATACTAAATATGCATAGATTTATTTTATATTTGTGGCATTGCTCTAGCTTATTATCAAAACTTGTCCCGATGGACTCACGTACAAAATCAAGTCTGTGTTTCCCACACATAAACTCCTTGAGCCTTACCTATATAAAAAGAGTATCCGCCGAATGTAAAGGCCTCAATGTCTTCAGATCATGAAATCAAGTCTGGAGTTCCTCAAGATAGTGTTCTCGCATCAAATATGTCGCAGCAATTTCGCGGTGACCCAATGTCAATAACTAGACGCAAAAAGGTGCACCACCAGCCTAATGCACACCCGTTACTCTTATCAACTGTTTAAGAGCCTTAGAGTTGTAGACGATAAAATTAAGTCAACAAAGCATTCGGTGCATAGCCCAAGGTTGTTGATCCTACGCTCATAGCTACAGCTGTGTACATTAGTTCTAATCTATACATACCTTGTCCTATCCTTGCAAAAGCCATCAATGCAATTTCTTAAAAAAAAAATACGTTTATGTTCATATAATACTATATAAGTATAACTTCTTTACTATTAGTACTATATATATCAACCGCCCGCTAAATTGGCATCAATAAAAAATGTATTGAAAAATAAACATGGTTGATAAAAGTTTTCTCTTCAAGTTGTATATATTATTGTTGGATTTATTTTACATTTTTTTTTGGTACATTTGAGAACATTCATTTTGAATATAATTTTGTTTTCGTTTTCAGTTGTAACTAATATATACGTATTTTTGAATCTCAGATTTCAGTTCTTATTAGTATATTCAGAAATCTGACTTTGCTCTCTTACCATAATATACGCTAGAGAATGCTTATAACCGACTTGTAGGTTAGTTAGTTTTCCAGTGCACAGTAGAGCAAATGCTGCTCAAAACAAAAATATATAAATTGTATTCTCTATTTTTGTTTTAAGAGCATTCACTGCACTGCTAGTCATAGTGGGCGCTTCTAAGTTTTTTAGGAGATATTTGGTGTATACAGCCACGAGTAACGAGCATTTGGAGAACGCGCAACGTGCACAAGTAACAAGTAACGAGTAACAAGTACATCGATACGGACACCAATAGCAAGAGACAACGCGACTCTCGTATGCAAACGAGTAAACACATCTAGAATAATTATTAATTATCTTTAGCAGTTTCACTCAGATTTAACATTTTAAACATTTACTTTAACATTAACATTTAGATAAATGCTCGACGGCTACACAGGGAAAGGGCCAATAGAGGAGTAAGTAGTGTGGAATTAAAAAATGAGTTGGAAACCTAACGCGTAAGAGTACTTAACTTAATATAAGAACATAGCTACAGATACATACTTGTGTAAATTAATCACAATTGAATTATTTAAATTATTTACATTGAAAATACTCTAGCCAATGGGTTGGCCTCTTCACAGACCTGGACCCTAACCCGTCACAAACTCTGTGCTACAACTTGGCATTCCTCAGACGCGTTTCGTGTGCCACATTCAACTCGATTCCATAGAAATATTTAAAGCGTACTTTAACATTCCATTTCACCTTCGCCCCAAAAAGCCGCTCACACATTTTTCTGTGAACTTGATTTTCAAGTGAACTGTGTGTGTGTTGGATTTTTTCCATTAATCCCCCAGCAGCTTAAGCTCTCTCCGGACATTTTGTTTGTACAATGGGCGCCTTGACTCCACTTGCAGTTCCCTCAGGCATTAGCGCCGTGTGTACAATAATAGCTGGCTGATCCTCGCTCTGCGGATGGAGTTCATGCGATTCGCCTGGCGTCAGACTGGCTAGCGCCGCTAACAGATCGTGATTTACCAACGGTTCAGCTTCCTCGCGTGGCTCCCAACCCGCTGGGGGCGATGCGGGTGGCGATATAAGGAACTGTTTGGTTAGCGCCGGAGGTTGCAAGTTTTTGTTATTAACAGGTGTTACCGGCTGCGCAAAATAACAAGTAATTACGGTCTTTTTATTGAACTCATACTGATGCAGCTTAATTCTTGCATTAGCCGCCGCAATGGCGTTGTCATAATTGACCCGTAGACGGCGAAAGCTGCGAAGCCATTGAAACGTCGCCGATTCGCTAAAGGTACGAAATAGCTCCTCCATGGCGTGCTTCAATTCCGGATTGGCAAACACCTCCGAGTGAATGTTGGTTACAATAATTGATGTGGGCAAATCGTCAAATGAATCTGCATCTACTTCTGGTTCCGTATCGCTATCCACATCCCCCTCCGGTGGTAGCGTTGGATGCTGGCTCGGGAGACCATCTGCTTCGTTAATGTATATATCCTGATCCGGTGATTGTTTGTCTATGCTGCCTCCACTGCTATTTTGTGCTGATTTCAATTTGTTACTGCTGTTGTTGTTGTTGTGATTGTTGCCACTGCTACGAGGCGTCGTTGGCTGTGTCATGTTATCAGCAGTTTCAACTCCATCGGCGTTTGCCGAGCTGGCAGCATTATTATTCGATTTACCGGTATCAGACATGGCTGGGCTGCAAGAAAGAAGGAAGATAATATTAGCATTGATTATTGAGATTGGATTGATTTTATTCATTATTCATTTAGATTAGTTATCAGTGATTATAAAGGATTGCCTGATCATCAGTGTTTCTGCATTCACACCACCTAATCATGGGAAGACATGCCAATATCAATTAAGGCGAAAGTATTTCCGCATTGATACAGAGAAAAAACCCTCAACTCAACCATATAATAACAAACAGGAGAGTAGTATACACGAGGAGGAGAAAAAAACAACAGCGAGCTAACTCCTAAAACCTTTTTCACTAACAATTTCGGTTGGGAGTCCTTCGACGCATACAACTAGGACCTCGCACTTTGACTTGTCGGCGCTTTTCATTTACGTAACACGTTGAAAACAAATTTCAAGCGGCACATTATACTACAGTCACAGTCACAGTGTACAACCACTAGAAGGAACCAATACAAATTGCCTCCCGCAAATTACGAACCGAAAAACTACAGACACGTCTGTAGTTTTCAAATAAGGAGGCAAGTGTAAAAATAATAAACGGAGAGGATAGGAAAGCGAAAGGAGAACTTTAGTATCGGCACGTGAAGTCAATCAATATCGTGCGGCACACCGATTTTGTCGCTTTTCTGTGACGCACTGTTGATTCACAAGTTCTCTTGCTGTTATTGTGCTACGTTGAATTATAGCCACACTAAATATATGAATAGAAACAGAAAATGAGATAGATACCAAGAGAGAAGGACGGTGGGACTGCGAGAAAAGACTGATAGCATTGGCAAATTTTTGTGAATGAAAATGAATGGAAATGAAATGAGCTTCTGGCGACAGGTCAGGACAATGACGTCGTCTTTAACTTTGTCCTTCGCTTTGTTCGCGTTGTTGTTGATGACAACAGCACCTGTGGCCAGAAAAACTGAGCAAGTTTTTTTATTATTATTATTATTAATATTATGATGACTGTTTCTGGGCTTCGAAAGTTTTAGATTAGCGCTCGATTGTATGCTATAAAAATAGTTCCATTGATTTGAATTAACAACTACTTTTACAGCCGACTGTCGTGAGTAATAAGTTATTTAGAGAGGAGCGGACCACCACCAAGAGCTGCTTCTCATGGAACCCCCGTAAGTCTTAAACTTAATAAGCTCATTCGTGGATTACATGCAATTACATATGATGTTTCCGTCTATCGACACATTTCTCATTGTAATCCTGCTCCTCCCCCACGAATCTCAAAGATGTACACTTCAATGTATTAGGTTTAGACAACAATAACAATAGCCAAATTTAAACAAGCACCGACGATGAGTCGATCTATTTCGGGATGATTGATTTCTTCGAAAAACTCTAACAAATTTGCCACCCGTAATGTATTCGCGTTATACTACGGCTCAAGGCTGCATGATGTATGACTTTTGTTATACTACGAGTATTTCTTGAAGAATTTCCTCAATGAATGAAGTGGCAGAGTGGTATGAACAGGACTTTGTAAACGAGCGGCCGGCATGCAAATTGTGATTCTTATATGACGTCATATGCACGCCACGTACTACTATTAGTGAGGAGGGGCCATTAACGCGGAAACTTATGGGAACAGCGCTTGGAAGTAACAACAGACAGAGAGCGATGTTGAATTGCCTACGGCTCATTTTGCCGTGACCTTCACTTATTCATAATTACTGTCATCATTATTTCAAGTGGGCTCCTTGCTCCAAAAATATCCCACGTATAAGAATAGCCGCAAAGAGGCAAAAGTGGTGCAAATCCTTTTATACAGCTTTAAGGTGAGTGTTTGTTTGCTTTTCACTTTCACTATGTAATGTATTTGTATATTTGTCTGTTTATGTGATGTCTTTATAATTTTCACAATTTTAAATGTATGGAGAGATATGTAGAAAAAATTATAATTGTAGGTTGAAATTCACAGTGATATTGATCATTTGCATGTATAATTAGGATTGAATGTGAAAAATGGAAAGTTTTCGACTCTAGCCCAAGAGAGGGTGGAGAGAGATCATGGAGAGAGAGCCTAGACCAGGAATTGAAAACTACCGCTCAGCTTCAGTAGTGGTGAGCCGATAGTTTATGCGTCATTTACATATAGTGGAGTGGTCTAAACAGTGAGAATCTCGTCTGTAGCAGTGCTTTTTCTTTAGGCTTTAGCTATAGCGCAGACAGGTGACACACGTCAAATTCATTATTCAAAACTTAAATAAAATGTTAATAATATAATAAAGTTCAGTATAAATTAAGAGCTACTACACAATCATAAAAGACATGGTGTATAAAATATTCGATACAGATGATTGCACTCATTACCTACCATTCCACATTGACAGCCTTTAAATTATATTTTCTTTTTTACTATAGCATAGACAAAGAAGTTACGGTTCGGAGCTAATTTAATTGGATTCTACGTAGTCGAAATATTTCTGTGCAGTCAGAGCGAGGCTGTCTGGCTACAGTTAATCAGACAAAGTGCAATTGCACTAGTGTCTACTCAATCGCTCCCTCCCCATTACCCATCGCCCTCCCCATCTGCCTGCATGTATCTCGCATGGCCATCATGACAATAATCAAACAACAACAAAAATCAACACGTTTGGTTTTCCATTTCAATGCCAACGCGTGGGATAATTTGATTTTGATTCTACGAAATACGATATATGCACACGAATCGGAAAGCGAAACCTTGCATACTTCTCTGCACATTTGGGATGGGAAGGTCATTTTTTATTTGATAAAATTTAATTAAAAGTCGGCCGCAGTGCAAGCGCCCTGTTTACAATTCACTGATGTTCATCTACAGCGATTGCAGCTGTCAGTTTGCATTGAAGATTCAAACTATTACTCACATGCACTTTAACTAGTAGCACTTGTCCACAAACTTGTCAGCACATTTATGACACATAGATCGTAACTGCAGTCCTGTACACATGTGTATATGTGTGGGTGGGGGTGTATGTGTGCTGTAGCTGCACCTGACAACCTAAAGGTCATCATGTATCCCCACGCGTGGTCACTGACAGTGTCGCGTGGGCAGTTTTGGGCTAAGATTGAAAGTGATTGTGTGCAGCAGCTAAGACCTTTCCATCTATTTAGCTTTTAGTTTAGGACATTAGTGCAGAAATCCTGTTTATATCTGGATATCTATTTTGAACAGGAATATGAATATTTAAAGCCATCGCTCATTCCTTGAGATAGGTCAATTATGTGGACCTGCTGCAAACACCCACGACTTTAGCTATTTTCATCCCTTGGCGGCAGCAGCACCGAGTCACCGCTTTATAAAAGTTTGCTATACTTTTTATAACTGTTCTATAATTAAACTTGCGTTAGGTCGGTTGGGTGAATGTTGCAACATCTCGTAACCTCATGAAAACACCAAAACTCACTGCATTGTGTCTATATGTATGAGCAATACCTCTGACATGGATGTGGGAGTACTGAGTGGCGAATCAAATGTCATAGATTGGCTACCTGTGAAAGTGGTTTATGTTTATCCAATACATGAAATGTATTTACATAAAGTTCTTTGCGCAGACTGACTGACTTATTAAGTCATTTGAGCCCTAAGTTTCCCTTTAGGTTGCAAATTTGTAAAAATCTACCCTCTCCCTACTTATTAACTACATTAAACTGTCGTTTCAAAGATACAAAAAGTTA
Source organism: Liodrosophila aerea (assembly GCA_035045005.1). NCBI lineage: Eukaryota > Metazoa > Arthropoda > Insecta > Diptera > Drosophilidae > Liodrosophila > Liodrosophila aerea. Next base: position 284,722 of record JAWNNL010000055.1, read on the forward strand.
TATATTGGATAATAAACCGGAGTGCATGAATTCCCTTAATGTTCCGCTCTGCGATTGCGGGTATGCACGCATGACGCGAACCTAACTGGCTGTTGTTAACTGCACCAGAAAAGGTAAACAAAGTTAGGCAAGAGAGGCGGAAAGTAGCATTATTTGCTTTGAGAGTATATGTATATACCATTGCCGTACTTAATGATGTTCAGCAACAAGGTCCAAAGAGAATCAAGGCAATGGTTAATGAAACGACATTAGCAGGAATCAATTTTTAATTAAATATTTTAGATATAACAAATAGGTAGTTTATGTAACTGTTGACTATATTTAAGGCATACAAACTGACCTAATCTATAATCAAGAAATTGATGTCAGTAATAAGACTTCCTTTATTTCTATTTATTGGACCCGAATGATAACAATTATGAATCTCTAGAGTAGTGTGCCCTTTCTTAATTGAATAAGCAACCGCTGAGGAAATAAGTGTTTTTAATGGTTGACAACTCTTCTGTTTAGGTTTCGTACACTATACGAGGTTTATCGTAAATTACATTAATATGACTTTTTTAGACCCTGTACTTTAAAAAAGTACAAAAGGGTCTATTAAGTTTGTGCAAATGACATTTGTGTGTAACAGGCAGAAGGAGGCGTGGCAGACCCCATCAAGTATATATATTCTTGATCAGGACAACGAGCTGAGTCGATCTAGCCATGTCCGTCTGTCTGTCCGTCTGTCCGTCTGTATGAACACCTAGATCTCGTAAACTGTAAGAGCTAGAGACATCATATTTGGCAGTTAGATGCCCCTATAGTGCAAGCAGATCAAGTTTGTTTTAAATTTTTGATACCTCCCCCCCTCCCCCAAAAACCGCAAAAAACTGCCACGCCCACAATTTTAAAGATACAAACTTGTGTTTTGGCATACGAAATTCTTATTATAATCTTTATCTGTACTGTAAATTGTGGCTCAATCGGATAATAAACACCGGAGATATTCAAGATTCAATTCCCAGTACTAGGTAAGGGGGGAGCAGCGCGAGCGTATGTGTGGTTGCGTGCGACTTTACGATATGTGTGCATGTGTGAGTGTTTGTTAGTGTGTGTGTGTGTGCGAAGGAAAGTACAGGGTCTCCTACTGTCGGTTGCATCCGACTGTAGCTTTCCGAGTTTTTTTTTGTTAAAATAGATTTACACTTTGACATCAACCTTTAAATTTATAAATGGGGCAAAAAGTGAAAAAACTAGATCAGCGATGGGCATTGTTATTTTCTGTTATTTTTCCATTTTGGCGCCAACCTGACGCACAAACAGAACCCAAAAGTAGCTCTTGACTTGCTAAGCTATTACAAGAACAAAATGCGCGCATTTATAGAAGTCGGTGTCGCCGAAATAATTATAGTAAAATAAATTACAAAATGTAAAACTCCTTGCACAATAGGGCAATAGCCTACGCAGGCAAAAACAAATTGTTCATGTTATTTTATAGTGGAGAGAGAGTGGCATCCAAAGTTAGAATTACACGTGCTTTATGGTATGGTATTTATGTACTAGCATAAAATATGTTTAGACCCTGTACTTTAAAAAAGTACAAAAGGGTCTATTAAGATTGTGCAAATGACATTTGGTGTAACAGGCAGAAGGAGGCGTGGCAGACCCCATAAAGTATATATATTCTTGATCAGGACGACGAGCTGAGTCGATATAGCCCTGTCTGTCTGTCCGTCTGTCCGTCTGTCTGTCTGTAGAGACTTAATTCTTTTTTTGTTAGATTCGTGTATTACATAGGCAGGTCAAGTTTATTTCATATGTTTGAAAAGTCATCCCCCTCCCCCTCAAATTCACAAAAATATTCCCAGCATGTACAGTTTTAGAGTCTCTGTTTTCCTTTTTTGCATGAATAAACCTTTAGGTGCTTTGAATGTTTGGTTCGATTTGCAGCCCAATCGGATAATAAACTCCAGAGATATTGGACAAACAATTTTTTGTAGTATGCATATGGCCGGGGGAGGGGGGAAGCAACAGTGTACGCGGGCACTAGGGCGTATATTGTTTGTATTTGCGAGTATATTTGTATGTATAAGTGTACGTATGTGTTATCGACGCCCAGGGCAAACCAAAGTACAGGGTCTCCTACTGTCGGTTGCGTCCGACTGTAGCTTTCCCTACTTTTTTTGCTTAAGAAAGTACAGGATATTAGTGACCTTACTCCTTCAAAAAGAATGTGCCACGCCAATTTTTCAGGAAAACTTCTTTTAAGCTCTCTAACCGATTTCAAAAAACAAAAATAAAATTTAACTCAGCGGGTTATTAATTAATGTCGCAAAAAATGGTAATTTCTTCCATAGTCCATTGACATGTTGTCTAATTGCAATGCGACAGATAGTCAAAACAGTTGAACATTATGCAAAAGAATGCTAGAGAATAAAACAAAATTGTTCAACTATTGGGATTATTCTCTGCTCTGTCCTGCTTAGCCCCATTGATTATAAAGTACTCTATCATAAACCTTGGCCCGGCGTTTATCATTGACAGCGTATCATTGACGCACCAAGTCCACTCGGCTGCAGTCGGCAACAAGTTTCCCCAAGATACTAAATGCGCTGATAACAATTAACAGTTGTTATTATCGTTAATTGAGACATATAGAAGCGAGTTGTATTTGAGGTCTAACTAGGCATGCTTTAAGTCAATCTACAAACCATGTGACGTCAGTTCAATTGTAAATCTGATTGTTGTAGTCTAAAGACTAGCCGATTGTTGGAAGAACTCGCTCGTTTTCAATTTGCCAATCACCAAGCGCTGACGAAACTGAAGAGAAAAAGACCATAAAATAAGCAGAATTCAAAATAGATTATTCGGAAAGGCTACAAGCGGGCGCAACTGACAGCAGAAAACAACGCAGCAGCAGTTTAGCAGAATTTACTATAAGTGGAAAACAAAATAAAGCTACATAAAATACATACACATTAGAGGTGGAGAACTATCGATAGAACTATCGACACTATCGATGGTTGGCCACTATCGACTCCCCATCGATAGCGGTCCGCACTCTCGATAATTAGGTTTTTACATCTCTGCATTGAAATTGTGAAAGAAAAGAGTGATAGAAACTTGAGCGCATTTGTGGCATAGGCTTTACAAATCTTTATTAACTTAATGGATCGTTTTCTTCAAATAGGTAAGATATTGTGTACTTGTTTTTGTATTATGAAGTTAAAACCATAATTTTGTGTGATAATCAGACCTGTTCTGAATTTCGATTCCGAGTAAATTGATCGGAATCGTTTTGATTCCGAACGTTTTTTCTGTTCTGACATTTCAATTCCGAGCAAAATCGTTTTGAAAATGAGTGCCTATGAGCATTCGGAATGAAAAGGATTTGGCAAATTTAACATGTATATGGTTGTTTTAGCGCCCTGCACTATGAAATTTCCCCTTTCAAAACGACTCGTTATTCAGAACAGGTCTGAATAACAAAAGTGCTATGCCATTGCTACTTTTACGTTTTGTTGTGAAATACATACGCATACATATGTATGCATTTCTTGTGCATATTAATGTATGTGTATCTAAATTATAACAATATAAATATTTCAAAGGAATATTTCAAAAACGAATTAAATTAATTTTATTTTAATTTACTTACAAGATTATCGACGATAGATTTTTCTTACTATCGTCGATAGTCGATAGTTTATGGAATCTATCAAGCACTATCGATGGCGCCGACTATCGATAGTTCTCCACCTCTAATACACATAAGTAAAATTATAGGTCTATCTTTTACTTGGCGACATTACCTATTTTAGTTCTTTAATATACCCTCTTAAACCATTTTGAAGTTCAGGATCTAAATACAAAATCAAAACCATATAAAATTCAATAAAAACGACTTCGAGTTGATTTTATTTAAAAATCTTATCAAAACTACGTCAGCAACGACGCAAGACAAAAAAAAACACACGAGATATTTATGTACAAGTCCCCTCTCTTCATATAGAAGTGGTTGAATGAATGTGCACTTATCTACACATATCTACACATGTATCAGCCAACCAAATCTTAAATTACCTAGAGGATTTCGCTACCCTTCCTTGCTATATTGTCTTCTGATCATGATAGCACAAATTCTGATTGATTATGGGAGAGTTAACGGGCCAAAAATGTTTTGTGGTGCAAAAACATTGGAAATGTGGCGAAATTAATGATGGAATGAAATCGAGTTAAATAAGAAACATTGCCGAATGATGAATTGATTAATTATTCTAACGGTATTTTCTGAAATAAACGTCAATCCTCGAAGTTCCTTAAAGAGAAATGAATTGCAATAAAACTAAATAAACCAAGGGACGTGAATGGGAAATACACATATGTACTATCTACTGGCAAGGACGTTTAAAGCGTTATGAATTGAAAAGTAATATTTATTTGATTGCAGAATACAGTCTAACTTCCCTACAATGTATCTTGACGGGACCAGAAAGTCACTTCATTATACAGAAATTATATTTTTTGAAATGAAATTGGAACGAAAAAGTTGTGTAGAAGTTCACTATAGAGAAGTTCGACTGTATTAGCTTACTTAAAACAAATCCCCCATATTATCTAAATGTAATTTTTACCATTAAAGTTATGGTTTCTAATACGTTATTTAGTTGTGTTGTAATACACATGTTGCAGATGTTGTTACACTCAGTGGAGGGCTTTTAGGTAATTTGCCCACCAGGTGAGGCGATGTCTACAGATAAATTGTTGACAGTCGGGAGGGCTCTCAAATGGGCACTGCCCTGTGGCCAGACAAAGGTCGCTATAGGAACCAAGGTCGGAGATTTCCCAACTGTTTCTGATAGCTATACGACAACGACAACGCCCACAACTCACGCAAGAGCAAAAGTGAACGATGAAACACAGAGGGGGAGAGGGGTAGGAAAAACATAGAAAACATTCAAGCGAAAGCTGATTTTATTTGCATTTGTGAATTTATTGCGTTGGCTTTTCATACTTTCGGTTTTGTCTGAGCTATTTTCCATTTGCTATTTCTTGCGAAATGCCACTTCTCTTCATGCGTCTTCTCTTTCAAGAATGTTACTCAGTTCGCAGACGGCTACAAAAGGCTGACTTTGCTTAAAGCAATTAAAATTTCCCAACAATCACAACAACAAATTGTTTTAGCATAAGGATGCCGTACACATTTAAAATTCGTACAAATGCAACAACAATAAATCAGAAAGGAAAGCCCGAGCTAACGCAGAACCAACAATAACGGCAGCTATTGTGATAGGTGTTGGGGTGCCAGGCTGCCAGTCACGGTCATGGCTGAACGAAAACCCTTTGGACTGGGACCGCTGCTGATGGCCAGACGAACAACAGAACATCTATCTATGTGTAAGCTATCGAGAATATTGTATACCCTGTGAAAATTCACCAGAGATTAGTGTATTCGATGAGCATATTAAGAATTCTTAGTTATAGTACTAGTTTAGTGAAGGGTACTACTGTAGTCACTACTACTTGTAGCAGTACGTAAAGAAATGCGCCATTTATAGCTGTTGGTAGTGTCGAAATTGTTGCCATTGTACTAAGGTAGATGGTGGGTGCAGCGCAAGGGGAGATGTAGTATTTATATTGCGGTGTGGCATTTATGCCATTTTACTTTCCGGCAAAGACGCGGTCAATGTTTATAAACAAAACGAGGACAATACTGAATGAATACCAACGAATCAGTCGGGCGCAATCCCAATCGCAACCAAAAAATTTACACACACAGGCAATAGCGTCTATGTACATACATATACATTCTTAAATACATACATATATACCAAGAAAAAACGACCACAAATATTGGTTCCTAAGCTAATGCAGCCAATTGCATTACATAAGCCACTTTTGCTTGCAATATGCGTTTTGCCCAATACTGCTTATTACAGGCGTTAACTTACCGTTGGTAAATTAGTAGAGTAATTTGCGCCGCCCACGGAAATATAATTGGTTGTTTTTTTTTTGTTCCTTTCTTGGGTTCTCTTGATGAACACGGCACAAACTGCAACTCGACTGCTATTTATTTATTATGTCTTCTCCGCTTCGGTTTAAATGTTAAAAGTAAATTAGCCCTTCACACCGCTTCACAAAATACTTTCCGACCTTGTGTCAGACGCGACGAGACAACCATCCGCTAGAAAATTTAATTCAACTTTGTTTTTGTCAATTTCAATGGTAGGCAACCAGCTACGATTGCCACACTTTGCGTTTTTGAGCCAAATTTAGCAAATTGTTAATATGTGTTTTCATGTGTTGGCGCAATTTCCTTCTTTTTTAAATTTGCTCTTAACGTCGGTAAATTGACTTAAAGCTAATAAGGGGCTTGAGTTAAAATATATTTCCAGCAATATATTTCTTCTGTTAGGCTCATCAATTTCGCGCTTCCATTCAAAAATTTTATTTGCCCTCAACGCTCAATATATATTGTTTTGTTTACCTCTTTCTGGTGAGACCAAACAAGCTAACATTCTGTGTTTTTCAAGCGGATTTTAGCCTATAGATGGAGAACTATCGATATATATATTATTTGATTTTATTGCAAGGAGATGTTTGCGTACTTAACATATAACCCCATAACATATAATCCCAATACGTATTTTAGTGGGACATATTATCCCAACAAGTGTAAAAGTCGTCAACATGAATATTAGGATTAGGTAATCAAAAGGTGGTTGAGTTAAGTTTTAGACTATTTAGTTCTTAATTGTAAATATTTATTAAATTAATTTGTGAAAAGGTGCAAAACATTCAAAACACAACGTGTATTGCAGCCCGAGCATACCATCTCACATATGTTTAGACGGACAGACAGATATACCTCTATCAGTTTCGCGCTTCTATTTAAAAATGTTGTTTTATGCTGTGAAGCCTCTGTTATTATACTGTTAATTAACAGATCGACTGAAAATGGAAATTCAAATGCAAGTTTAACTACAGAATTTGTAGTTATATATATGTATTACTGTTTTTTCTATTTTGATTGTTTGTATATTATTCATTCTATATTGTTGTTATTTTTACCATTGGTATAGTATTTATTTTTATTAGCTTCTTCAGCAATTGACAGCAGTCACTGCACAGTACAGCTAACATTATGCTAGAGATGGTCTGTCGAAGCAGTGACACCCATAGAGTCTTTGAAAAATTCGATAAAAGTAGCAGGTATGTGAACATTACCTCTTTAGTGCTGCACTCCGTTTGTTAATCTATGTAGTGCAAGAAAATGGCGTAAAAGTAGAAAAAACACGAATCAGAGAATTGTAGTGTATCTATTAACGATAATAAATTGTAAATAAAGAAATATGTTTCCCGGTGGAAATGGTAATAGACATAATCAATTCATGTCGCAACCACCGCATTTTCTCACTGGGCCCAGGGGTCCTGGAACAGTCCCGGATCCCGGTGCAATATCCGCACTAAGGTCTGCAACACCCGGTATACAATTTAATATGCAGGGCAACATCGACTGGGCCCAATTAGCACAACAATGGATACACATGAGAGACTCAACGCCAGCAGAACCTCTGGCTAATTTTAGCATCAACATGCCTATGGCTCCTTCACCACCGATCATTAGCAATGCACCAGAATATCAACAATCAGACCTTCGTCTGCCCCAATCTAAAAATCAACAGCAGTTCGAAGAACACGGCGAAGCAGAAATGGATATGGACGAAGATGAAAGTGACAACAATGAACGTAGTACAAGTCATGGTATCGACGGGGTTGCACCCTCTCCTCCCGTAGTTACGCAAGCTCAATGGATGGACAGCAGACCGCACGACGTATCCATTACAGTTCCACCGAACGATTCAGGTATGTAATTGCTAGGACATTGTGGCATAATGCATTAGTGCGATGACAAATTTTAAATTATTATCACAGCTGGAGTCAGGACACAGCAATGGAATAATTGGCAAACGCGTGCCAATCCCACAGCGCATATTCCATCGTTATTAAAACTTAACGTATGCAATCCCAATGAATCACAGCAGCTAGCGCGGCCACCACAGCTGTCCCAGCACAGTTTGACCACTGAAGTAAGCACAGCTAGTACCGATATAGATGCAAATAAACGGAAAATGTTGCCAGCATGGATTAGGTAAGATATAGTAAACAACAGTTAAGAATATAGTACTAATATACTTCGTTCAGGGAGGGTTTAGAGAAAATGGAACGCGAAAAGCAACGCCAGTTGGACCGCCAGCAACCAACCACGCCAGAAACTGAACTGACGACTAACAATGTTAAGCAAGTATCAAGCAAATCACTAACAACATCCGTTAATCTCTTGAACATGTCGAACGTGGTAAGTAGAAAGGGGCAACACTGGCTGTATTTGACACGTTATTAAATAATGCGAGCTATGTGCACCTAGTGCATCATAAAATTAAAAACATATATGTATGTACGCACACCCAGCATCAAATTGTGTACATCAAGTTACATATTACCACTAATATGCCCAGCAACTAACATAACTTGAAATTCAGGCCAGCGACAGCGAAGATTCAAATGCCACTCCCGACGAGACACCACATGCGCATACTACACCTACCAGCATAACTCGTCTAATAGGTAATGATGTTTTAAGTAAAGCTAGCACTAGCGACGACGACGACGAACAGAACAACCATCGTGAGCAGACAGTGGACACTAAACAGAAAACACAACAAACAACGCAACAAATAAGTGATGTTGCTGAAGAAATCACAACACAAACGGCAATTACTGGTAAAAACTACGAAGAAAGACTTTCAGATCTGGTACGCATCACATAGTTTCAACGTAAGGTGCGCTCCAAACGAGAACTGGGTTGACCATTCATGGTAAATATGATTTATTATATACAAGTGTGGGTTTACTCTGCTCTTAAGCATAGACCAAAATGTATCATATCCTAAAATGGTCAGCGGGTTTATTGTCTGGAGCCCCCTTATTGCGTTTCTTATGTCCTCATAAGATAGCCCAAAAGCAACCTGTCAATAACCAATAATCTATAGATGCTTGTTGTGCGCCGCACACTAACCGAAATACTCCTGGAAACAACCAACGAAGAGATTGCAGCGATTGCCACTGAAACGCTAAAATCGCAACGCGCCAAAGGTACTTTATTGAAAAGCATTAGGACTTTAAGCATTTCGCAATATGATTTTTTTACAGTGAAAATATTTGTGTGTAAGTACAACTACAACATATGTGTGAGTTTTGATCACGTACTAAAGGCTCAAAAAAAGAAAAGAAGAGCTATTTATATATATTTTGTTTACCGATGTCGCACACGAAATGAAGTCCCTGCTTCGTGGCGCGCTAGTTATTTCTTTTTAGCTAGTTAATAATTTTATCACTACTTATACTTGAAAAACCAAACTAAAATCATTAGTCGAATCTTACTATATAATCGTAATGTATAATATATGTGTACGTAAATCAAAAGCGTCATCAGCCCAAGTGATTCGCAAAAGCGCCTTGTCCTCCATTACCGGCAACTTGGGTAAGTAACAAATTCTAAACTATTTTGTAAGTTTCTTGTACACCATTTTTTCAAAAGGCAGTCAATGCATTGCTTAAACTTCCTCCCCAATAAAATATCGTATTCAAACCAAATCTTTCACCTAGTGGGATTGACCAAAAGCTAACTAACTAAGCTATGCTTTCAAGTGTACTTTGTTTTAACTATCAACGTTTTTCAATAAATCTGCTCAAATACGCATTTAATTTTAAAGCCAAAAACAATAGCTTTCCTCTCCTATCTTTCCTTCTGCATATACGACTAAAGAAAATACCAAGAAATATATGTCCTTTACCCCAAAAACCTTTTCAATATTACGCCTTATCAGCAACAACTAGCACTTGATTGATTTGAATTATAGGTTTAGCTGCCTACGGTGATTCATCAAGCGAGAGCGAAGAGGATGATAACAGCGATGACAACAATGCGAGTCAAGTTGCATACGATTTAGACTCAGCCGATAAAGTCGTTGAACTCAGTGCGGACGAATTAAAGGTAATTTACCATTTAATAATAGTTATGCTTGTTTCTTATCATTATGTATATCTATGGCATAGGTACGCATACGAAAAAGCAAACGTGCCTTTGAGCGTGTCATTGATGACATCGAAGAGCGGGTGGCACTGCAGGAGCAGTTAGATGAGCAGAAGTTGCAATACCATCGCAAGTTGGAGTCGGAGGCAGCTAGACAGTCTGCAGAAAAGACAGATTCAATAACAGGCGAAACTGCAGAAAAGACAACACCAGTATCTACTTCGAATGAGAAGCAGCCACACTTTAGTAGTAAGTTCAAACCAAAAATTTGGTTACTGCATACTAACAAGATGTCATTTAGGTAAACGACTCAGTCGTAAGGAGCGTACAACGCGCTTCAGCGATAACAAGGATGGCAAGCAGTCGCAGAGCTATGTAAGCCATGTAGTTGCAGCTGCAACTGCGCAGAGCACCAGCATATTGCCACAGAAATTGAAGGTGGTTCCCAATCATGCCCCCAAACTGCTGCAAATGCCAGAGTCCATGGCCAGCATGCTTAACGCGGCAGACAAAGCTCTGGACAAGGCACACAAAACAACGAAAAAACCGAAGAGCAAGAGGCGGCGTCAGTCATCGTCGTCATCATCATCCACTAGCAGCACGGGCGATAGCAGTAGTAGCAGCTCAAGTAACAGTAGCAAAACCAGTTCCAATAGTTCTAAGTTTAGCGCTGCAAGCAGCAGGCGTAGCGTCAGCGGACACGCCAAAAATCTTACCAACAGCAGCAGCAGGCGCCCCCACAGCAGAGATGACGGCAGTTTTGGTCAGCGTAGCGATAGCAAGCGTAAAAGTCATCGCAAAGATCACAGCAGCAGCAGCTCTAGGCAAAATTATGTCCGTCACCACAGTAGTCGTAGTAGTAGAGATCGTGATCGCAGACGAGATGTTGACCGCGACCAGCAAGCTCATTATAGCAGCCATGATCAGGGGCGACGGCGTCGCCATCGCCAGCGTGACTCCAGCAACTCTGCCGACGAGGATCGGCGCAGCTCACGGCACAGCAGTAGTCGCAGCCATCGCAGCAGCTATAATCGGCAACGGGATAGAACTCGTTCCCGCTCTAATTCCCGCAGCACACACAATTCCCATTCGTCTGCTTCCACCACGCAGCAACACCGCAAGCGTCATTGAAATTACTATATTTACTGTTTATTTATATAGTTATCAGTTTATGCAGAATAAGCACACTTTTATGCGTATTAGAAAATATACAAGTCTTTAAATAATAAAACCTCTCACAAAAAGACCAACAATAATATATTAAGTAATTTTTAGGATTCACGGAGTCTATTTGGATTAGCGAGTTCGCACCCAGTATTAAGGAATGAATCCTCAGTTGAGTAATGAATGAGTCCTTTTCATTCCAATAACAACATAACGTTCTGGATATTGAATTCTGATACTAGTTCGCTGCGTTTAGAGCTGACTTGGCACATGCTTCTTTATTATAGCATAGATAAGATAGAACATCATACATAGATTGTTATTATATTTCTTTTGAATAGATCTATTAAATTAGAATAGATCGAGATACAATACTATTGTTGACATGGGACACTTAAAAAATAGACCTCTTACTATCTTTGGAATTTAAACACAGTCGTAGCAATTGATAGAAGTTAAAAGAACTAGATAGGCAAATGTATAGCATAGTCAGATTAAGTTCACTATATGTATATTGTGGGCTTAGTTACATTGTAAAATTTAAATGGTACGGTACTACAAAAATATTAAACATTATTCCCATTGACGCTTCAATATCAGGCCCATATTATCCTGCCACTATTATTTACTTTAGTTAAGCGATAGGACAATTAGTTAGTGTTTAGCGGCGATTATTTTGATATTTGCTGGAATTCCAACGAGATTGTTGCGTGCGTTGGCTACGGATTGATTGGCTTTGATGTTCACAGACATCGGAACGACGTAATACCTCTGCATAGGAAAGATCAAGTCTCTTGAGCCTGTCGAACTCCTGAGACACAGCATTTGGATGAAATTCAACGCCATTTAGCTCTATTACACGGGTAGTAGTGCGTTTACCGCGGGATGCATTCATATTTCGATTGTAAATGATAACGGGGGAACCATTCCATTCTGAATTGACGCGATCTCGATCCCTGCGATCTTTACGGCCAATACGTTCCGTTGCCAACATTTCGGGTGGCATTGGTACAAATTCCCTCCGTGTGCGATTTGTACTATGCGTTGGAGAGGGCTGTGCCAAAGGTGAGGGTTGAGCTAGTGGCGATTCGCCACGAAAGCCTCGATTCTTGCGTCGATTCTTCTTTTTGATACCCACTGCAACTTGTAGGAATTCAAGTGGTTCACGCCTAATTGGAGTCAATATTCGACCATTCTCTTTGAGCTGCTTAATGGGATTAGATTCATCTATACCACTCAGCTGTGCTACCGATGTGGAACTTATGGGAGGCAGCCTATTCTCATGGCTTTTGCATTCATTAATATGCTTTTTGGCCGTTTTCCGTTCCAGTTTAGTGACACACTCTGATATGGCGAACGATTGATCGGACATTACTGATGAGATAATACTTTGTGTATCGTCGCCAAAGTCCACGGAAAACTGATCGTTGCCTGGCATCATGGTATCCGTAGTTGGCCCGACGACGTCCTCCAGTGCGGTGTTCGATTTATCCGTATCCTCTTTGTTATTGGCTGACTTTTTAAGCACACTAAATATCTCCTTAAATAGCTCTTTGTACTCGGGTCGGCTCTGGAAATGTGTGTCAATGGGACTAACGTCATCATATATGCTAAGTTTGCATTCCTCCCCATTGCTGATGGAGCATAAAAAGAAACCAGGTCGTAGATCTGTTTGAGTATACTTATTGCAAGACTCTTCCGAGAAGCCCGAGGATGAGGTCTCCGCTTCTGAGAATTCAGTTGAAGCGCGACCTCGACCAGCCTTTTCGTTCTTGCCCGGTGGTTTGACCGAAGCATTCACCTGATTAGACTCGCCGCTGGCCATCACATTGTTGCTCTTGCACATTGCTGTACGTTGCACCTCAACAAGAGCTTCATACTTCTCGACCAAATCGCGATAAGGGCTGGGATTACCACCATTCTTTAGTTCTAGCAAGTCCTGTGCATCCAGCTTAACTGGCAATTCAGAACAATTACTTGCCAATTGCGCGCTAAATTCGCTGTCAAGAAGACTTTGGTCGTCGTCATCGGCCACATCTTCGGTTTGCGCCACTGATGATTGCCCATCAATGTTCGATGCTTGTTCCTGTTCCTCCATAGCACGCAGGCACCGGTTGCACATTTGTCCTTGCCTCACATCGTCGAGCAACGAAAACTCGTCATGCATGGACATCATCTCGTTATCATTTGTGCTTGTTATGGCAACACGGCTCTGCAACGTTTGATTTTCTTGGATTATGGCGACAAGTTGTTCCTCGAGTTCGCAGCAACGTTGCTTCTCAACCAGGAAATCACGTCGTGTTGATTCCAACTCGGTTATCAGATTGATTATCTCCTCGTTGTCTTCTCCCTTGAGAGCTACGGCAGCCGCGGCAGCAGTGGCTGCTTCAATAACCTCGTTGGAGCTCCCCATATCGCTTAACGATATCGATCCGTCGTTGGTTTGTGAACTCTCTGTTATACCCGTGGAATTAGCATTTGCCGTAAACGCAATGGGTGTGGCATTCAAATCGTACGATTCACGATGTTCCTTTAAGGTTTGCCTATCCAAACAAGGTTGATCGGTGCTTCGTCTTGGAGTGTACAGCTCCTGCTGCGATGGTCTCTCTTTCTTACGGCGTTCCGAGTTTAACAATTGCCGAGACTCTTCCAATTGCTGCGTGATTTCCTCGCAGCGCGCCTCCAGAGATTCTATATTGGCACCCAGCGATTTCATCTGCTTCTTATCACGCGATTTCTCCAATGTCAAACGATGATTGTTGCGCTCCAACTCCTGTATGCCCACCTCCAGTTGCTCGTAAACCTTCAGACGCGTATCGTTCACCTCGGCCATGGCATTGATCTGTTTTCGAAGGTGTACAATTTCCCGCTGTTGTTCCTCGCTCTTGGTTTTATGCTCCTTAAGCATGATTTCCAGCTCCCTATTGCGCTCAAGCAGAGTCTTCCCCAGTTCCGCTGCCAGCTGTAAGTCGTCCAGCATAAACTGCGACACGTCCACATCCGGTTCACAGTTCTGTCCATCAAGCTTACTTTCGTCCATATTGCAAGCAATGGTAATATATTGTATGTTTCAGATATAGATTATGCAATTAATTAACCGTGGTGAAGGGCGAAACACATGTTTATTGATTTTTTCAGAGTCTCGATTTATATTTAATCGGTAAGTTGACGAATTGACGTGCGCCTATTATGCAAATCAATTTCGCAGCTCAAGCTCACGTTCGTACACACACAAGTACATACACATACATAAGTATTTTTCTGCTTTCATTTATATTTTCCGTTTTTTAGTTGGTTTCACATGTCACCCGTTATAGCTCGTTAAATTGCATAATACACAAACAACGTCGAAAGTTTGCCTTTATGCTCGCTTTTTTTTATGCTTTTACACAAGTGCAAGTGCAATGCAACCCTAAAATAGCTCAAACGGCAAACCTACCCTTTGTAGCTGTAAAAGTCACAAGCGCAGACAGGGATGCATGCGAGAATATTCCGGTGACATATTCCTTATTTGCGAAAGAAAAATTCAAGACATTTTGTAAAGCGTAATTAAACTTTAAATCAGATAATAGACTCTACTACAACTGATGAACTGCTTCTGTAACTAACATTCATAATTTTATAAATGATAGTCTTGGAAAATTATATTGAAAAATTCCGTAAAGCTACAGTCGGATGCAACCGACAGTAGGAGCCCCTGTACTTTCGTCTGCAGCAGCTAATGCTAACAATGCACACATACACACATATTGCAAAGTCACTCGCAACCACGTATACACACATACGTACATATATAGATTAAGTGCGTGCTCGCTGCTCGCTCCCCCTTGCCTAGTACGGAAAATTGAATCTTGAATATCTCCAGTGTTTATTATCCGATTTGGCCACAATTCACTGCACTGATATAGGTTACCATAAGATCTTTGTATGCTAAAGCACAAATTTGTATCTATAAAGTTGTGGCTGCGGTGGTTTTTCGCGGTTTGTGGAGGAGCGATAGGAGATTCCAAAAATCTAACACAAAGCAGATCAAGTGATCTGTTTGCACTGTAAGGACATCTAACTGCCAAATATGATGTCTCAAGCTCTTACACTTTACGAGATCTAGGTGCTCATACAGACAAACTTGGCTATATCGACTCAGCTCGAGTCTCAGCTTTGTGGGGTCTGCCACGCCTCGTTCTGCCAGTTACATACATTTCTGAGTTGCACAAATTTAATAGACCCGTTTGTACTTTTTTGAAGGGTCTAAAAAGTTTATACATATGTATATATTTGCAGTGTTTTAATTAGACCAGAAAGCTACATTCGGACGCAACCGACAGCAAAAACCCTAAACTTTGCCTTTTGCGTCGATAACAGCAGCAAATATACGCGGAAATACTAACAATCACCAATACTTCCACATACACACATGCCTGTAATCAAAAATAAAGGTTACGCCCTAGCGGCCGCATACTGTGACTTCCCCTTACCATGGCCCAATGCCTAGTATGCAAAATTGATTATCCCATATTTTTGATGTTTATTATCCGCTCGGGCTGCAAATCGAACTATACATTCAATGCATCTTAAGTTTTCTTCATGCGCAAAAGGAAGACAGTGACTCTAAAAAATCACGCATACGCCCTAGTAACCGCATAAACTGTGGCTTCTTCTTAAGCTTTATTCATGCAAGGAAGGAAGACAGTGACTCTAAAACTGTACATGCCTGCCTATGTAATACCCGAACCTAACATAACCTAATTAAGTCTCTAGCTCTTATAATTTCCGAGATCTCGGTGTTTAAACTGGCAAACGGATAGACAGACAGACGGACATGGCTAGATCGACTCAGCTCGCCGTACTGATCAAGAATATACATATATACTTAAAAAAACTACAACAGTTCTTATATTTTTAAACATATTATTACATACTACATCTCATATTTTTTAATTCTTTTGGTTTGATGCTACTTATGTATGTATTTTGTAGGAAATTATAAATCAAACATATATAATTCTACATTTAGTTTTACCCGCGGTGCCCACATATCACCAAATTAATTGTAATATCTGTCCATAGTTTAGGTATATAGCGAATTTATAAAATTTGTCAAACTAAATAAAATTTATAGTAAGTAGTAACTTAAGTAGCTACCTCATATGAGCTATAGTCGTTCCAAAAAAATAAACATTTAATTCTTGAAAAGCAAACAGTTGAAATAAAATATGCACATTTATTAATAACGAATACGTAGTATGTATACGAGATAAAATTACACTGACTTATGACAATCATTACGATAAGCTTGGTAATTACAAATAAAATCGATTACAGAATCTTGAGTAAACAAACATTTTGATTATTTTTAGATCCTATACTTTTAAAAAAAGGTTCTATTAAGTCTGTACAGCTGTAACATGTGTGTACAAGGCAGAAGGAGGCTTGGACAACACAAAATATATATATTCTTGATCAGGACAACGAGGTAAGCCGACATAGTTCATGTTCGTCTGTATGAATACTTTGACCTGTGAACTAGTATAAAAGCTAGAATCACCATGTTCGGCAGTTACGTTCTCTTATAGTGCAAGTAGATCAAGTTTGTTTTAGATTTTTGAGACCCTGATACACCAACAAACTGCGAAAAAGCACAGCAACCAGAGTTTTAAATATACAAACGTGCGATCATCAATCGCCGTCACTTGCAGCACAGTCATTTAATAACCACTTGAGATATTTGAAAATTATACAAGCGTCTCTTCTGCTGCAATCGACATCCGAGGTGAAGTATAGTACAGGGTCTCACTACTGTCGGTTGCGGCCGAATATAGATTTTTACAATTTTACTATTATGAACAGAAAAATCTAATCCTCATTATCTTCAGTTTTGGTGTGTTGTTGTTTGTTCCTTTGTTCGTAGGGGTCTCCATAGTTCACTTCACCCATCTCGTAGTGCGCCATCTTGTTTCGATGAATTGTGAGTAGGGCACCACTTTTGAAGTTGTCTCCACATACGCCACACCTGTATGGTTTGAACATCGTTGGTCGTGTATCATTCAGGCGTTGTAACCGCATTCGTTCAATATCCTTCGCCCGACGCTTGTTCACCCGACTGTTCTCGTATGGATCAGGTTCAGTGTCATCATCGCCTTCCTTGACTGTCGCATAGTGTCGTTTTTGATTGCGATGGATATTTAAAAGTGAGCCGCAGACGAAGCTTTTGCCACAAACTTCACATGTGTAGGGTCGTTCACCTGTGTGGCGTCGCATATGAATTTTTAGATCGTTCGATTGCACGAAACTCTTATCACACTTATCACAGGAATACGGCCGCTGTCCAGTGTGTAATCGCATGTGACGAGCTAGCTTATTTTGAGAAATAAATTTTTTGGTGCAAATCGTGCACTCACTGGGACGCTCGCCTGTGTGTTGACGCTTATGCAGGCTAAGATCTTGACTACGCGGGAAGGCCTTATTGCACTGATCGCATTTATAAGGATTTTCGCCAGTATGGCGACGTATGTGTATGGTGAGACTGGAGACAGGAAAACTAATTCCACAATGAGGACATTCTCGCCGCTTGGCTGCTCGCTTTGGTGGCGCAGGGCTTATGGCATCTTCTGTATTTCCGTTTTCGGCAACCACTTCAGGATGAAATGCGATCATGTGACGACGTAAGGTATCCTGTCGTTTAAAAATGCGTGGACAATGTTCGCAGATTAGTGCCCCACTGCTGCTGTGCTCCTTTGCAAGCTCCTGTGCGGCCATATTTGCGGATTGGCTGTGAGCTGCTGCAAAATGTCGCGCCAAAGATTTATTTTTGGCAAAGATTCGTGGGCAACTAGCACATTTATATGCAAAGCTTTGCGAATGCGTGAGACGCATGCCCAACTGTGAAGGTTGCTCCTCTGCAGGATCGTCCCCATTATGTACTTCAGTTTCGGAATCATCAGCAAACTCGTTCAGTTCCAGATCGAAGTTCACTGCTTCAACATTCAGCTCATTCTCTGGATCAGGTTCGGTAGCCGGCTCATCAGATGGCGCTAATTCTACTTCATGCATCTCAATAACTCCCTCGCATTCATCTAGTTGTAAAACTTCATGCTGCTCATTTTTATCCTCATTTTCTTCCACTTTCACATCCTCAACATCCAAAGTAGCTTGCTCCTCCACCAGACTGCAGCACAATTCTAACAGAGTCTGCTGAGATCGTTCGACTTCACGAATAAATTCATAGGCGCTTATGAGGCGTCGAGTGCAGTTCTGGCACAGCTGTGTGGGCAAATTTGGCTCGTTCCAAGAGCACTGCAATTGTATAAGACAGACAATATTTATACGTGTTTCTTAGATTGAACACTTTTATGTTTGCGTTTTTACCTTTACATTGGATACACTTTCCAGCAATTGCCAAAGTTCCACATTCAGATCATTGTACTCAATTTCGTCGCGAAGGCACAGGCTGGTTTCATGTGTTTCCAGACAAACGCGACAAGAACGCGAGTTTAAACAAATATTAACGTTCACGGTCCCTGGAACTTCATCCTTAGCTATACTCATTTTGTCATAGCTCCAAGCAGGCGTTGTTGTGATGTTATTTTTTTTTTCAGTTTACAACTTTGGCTTAGAGATGAAACCCGCCCGATAACAGAACAATCGATATTTTATAAAATATTATTTGTGCAATATTTCGAAACTGCTGCGCAGACAATTGAAGAAATAATATAAACTAATAATATTAAACTTATTAAAATAATATTAAACTGAAAGCTAAACGTATATGCAGTTTTTTAGTTTATTTTATCACTGTTTTACATCACATTTTATTTTTTCTCTAATTCCTAGAGATGAAACAACTTAGGCTATCGGTTATCGCAGAAGATTTTCAGGCCCTCTGTTTAAGATCCGTACGGAGATAAAATAAGTTCTTCGTAAAACTCTTAGCTTGTTAAAAGCTCCATATAAAAAAATGGTTTCTAAAGCTGTGTCCAGAAGAGTAAAATCGTTAGTAAAATGTCAATTATTTAGCCAGCGCTGCCCGATGCAATTCCATAACAATGAATTCTCATGCTCTGCAAATAAAAGTTGCATCAAAACGGTCTTTTATTTCGCGCATTTTATAGGCATAACATAATATTAAAAACAAAAATAGCATTATTCATTGTTTATACTTTCATTTATCATTTTCATTTAATTATTCTTTAAAGGGGGTTCTAATCTGTCTAGTTGACTCATAACAGTAAACTTCGCAATTGAGTAACTTATGGTAATTTATGTTAACATCCCAATGAAGATTAAGAAAGGCAAGGAGAAGAAACGGTTTCTGCACTGACTCAATTTTTTACTGATGAGTCTTATAATGTGTACCGAGTAATATATAGTAATATATGCTTACCAAACTTAAGTTTAAGATCAAGCCATTTGAAAGCTCAACGCGCTCTATATCTTATATGACTCCTTAAACGCATACATGATTACAATTGAAATGTGTAGTACTTAAAGGACAATGTGGCCCGTATCAGTTAATAAACAGTAAACAAACCCTTTTAATCCAATATATCATCTTGGGTTCAGAGTTAGAGGCAAGTTGTAAAATATTAATCAAGGACAACATCTTTTCAATTACTATTACTGCCTCGTACTTTAGGAAGATATGTACTAGAATCAAACCATTAATTAATTTTAAATAAACCAACAAGTTTTAGGTTTTTTCCATTTTATTTTGAATAAATTGCTTATGTGAAAAAGTTGGGCCAAAAATGTTAAATCCGTGTCGACGTCAACGAGAAGTTTAATATAAATCTCTCAAAGTGTTAGCGTGACATTTTGAAATTGCTTACAGCAATTGGAAATCATTTTAAAACTACAAGCAACTTTTTAGTGTGCAAAATGAACAGCTTTTGGGGTTGCTCTTAGTCTCCTGTACATAACAAGCTTGATAGAATATTATATTACAATTAACAGTAAGTAAAACTTAATTGTATCTATAATTGTGGCCAGTTTTGAAACATTCTTTGTACATTAGTAAATGCATGTGTACATACACATACGTATTTATACATATTTATATATACACACTAACGACCAAAAAAGCTGCGAGTTTTACACTTAACTTAGTCCACTTAAAAACTAAACAAATTTTGAATGCTAGTCAACATACAACAGATTACACATCTGCTCATAGTTTAGTTGCACTGAGTGTTAGCGGTGGTTTGGCAGTTTCAGATCCAGATATAGATTTATGATCTGCCCGCTCATGTTCCGACAACCAGGCCATCTGTGAAAATTTTGCAATAAGATTAAATTTATATGTTCTTGATACGTTGTGTTTTCTTATCACTCACCTTCTGTTTATGCTGTTGGGCTGCATCGTGGCATCTATCGAGAACCATCTTCTCTGTCAGTAATCCTTCCTCTGAGGCGTATACGGCAGCTTGCCAAGCGACGCCTAGTTTCGATATTTCACGTCCAGACATGCCATTACACAAAGCTGCCATTTTACTGCACGTAGCGCCGTAGTCAAAAGTATCCAGTTTAAAACGCCTAAAGGGGATTATGTGTATAGTTAGGGATGCAAAAAACGTGTAATTATTAAAATATTTACTTTGCCCCCGCTGCTGCTGGCTGTAAAACATATTTGTCAAAGTAGAGACGTAGCAGACGTTCACGCTCTTCCACGCCGGGAAGGGTAAACTCGACCATTTCGTCAAGACGATCGTTGATGGCGTAATCAAACTGCTCCGGCGTATTCGATGCAAGAACAAGCATGAATTTGGGATTTTGTTCCGATGTTCTATATAGGAAAGCATTAAGAGCAGCACGCAAATCCTCCGATATTTTTTCCGATGAACGTTTACGCAAGAACGCATCTGCCTCGTCAACAAACAACAAAAGACCACGTCGAGAAGTGTGCGACCAGTCAAACACTTTGTGTATAGCAGTGACGCCATCTTTGCCCATTGGTGCCACATCACCACCGGTCATAATAGCAAAATCCATGCCGGAATGTTCGGCCAGTTTTTTGGCAAACATGGTCTTGCCTGTACCAGGTGGTCCATGCATTAAAACATTACGATAAAGGCCACGATTGATGCGCGTATTTTTCGTTGCAATTGCAATGTCACGTAAGCGTTCTTCCAACTTGGGGTTTAAAACAACGCCTTGCAGGGCATCAGCTGGCTTGGCGCGTAAGCGCTTGAAATAGTTGATCGGGTGTTTCAGCGCGTCCAAGAACGCAAAACGTGATGTTTCGCCCACAAGTGTTGGTTTCCCAATGCGCGCTTCAACATAGCGTGAAATTACACCAGTAGCTCCCTTTGCACTGTAGACACCCAAGGCAAGAAGAGAAAGACCTCCAGCTGCAGTTAATACCTTATCCCAATCAGTCAACATTGCTTCGGCACCGGCACCAATCACTGAGCCTGCAGTACTAAAATTTAAATTAAAGACAAATATTTATTTCTAGTGCTTAAAAAGCTTACCGAATGCCCTCCAGGACTGTGGTTCGATGCTCTTGTGCTTTGAGCCGAATCTTCTCCAAATTAATGTCTCGATTCTCACGATCCACACGGGCTTTAGCACGCAGTTCATGCTCCAGCAGTTTGAGGCGATTCTTTTCCTTCATTTCAATCTCATGTTCGATAGTCTGTCGGCGCATAGCTTCCTGCCGCTGAACACTTTCCTCTTGCTTACGAAGGTTATCCTCCTGAACGCGCTGCTGTTGCAATAGTTGATCCTCATAACGTTTCCGCGAGAGTTGATCCTGGTATTGGGCACGCTGCTGTTGTTGCTTCGTTTCCTCAACGAGCGTCTTGCGCCGTTCCTCATGGTCTATTCGCTTTTGTTCAACCTTGGCCTGTTCGATATGCGCCTCGTATTCCTTCACCTTGGTGTTATACTCCTGCTGCCTAGTGCTTTCCTGCATCTTTGATAACTCCAGGGCCTCTCGCGCATGTTCTGTAACAGGTCAAACAGTCACATAGCACACATCTACACACACACACGCACACGCACACGCACACGCACATATACGTTGCGGCATTGGTTATGCAATGCATGCAACTAATAATGAAATCATGTATGAAAGATACTTACTTGATCGCTCCAAGGTTTTAGCTGCATCTGCGGCACGCTCTAACGCGGAGGAATCAAACCTATAAGCTTCCATGGCCTTGCGTTCCGCCTTTGTAAGTTGGGTGTCACCCCCACGTTCACCGGCAGTTTTTCCATCTGGGTTGTCAGTTCCATCGCCCAAACTCGAATCCGTTGGCTGCTGACGATTTCTACCTAATAACCACGACATACTAATCTGTTCCGTCTACTGACAATGTTGACACCCACTCAAAACGTAATTTTGACACAACTTTCTTGCGAAATATAACAAAATATGTAAAAGCGCTACTCCGTTTTCAAACCCACGTTCGACAACGTGATTTATGTAGTGATGTAAGGAGCGCATCGATATATATTTTGGAGTATGCGGTGCTTTTTTCTTTTGGGTATCGATATATGATCATCGATTAATACAAGAAGTTCATTTTTGTGTGCTGTTTAAAATTCATGAAAATGAAACAAATTCCAGAGAATTATACTGTTTGGGTTTAGAAATGTTTACTAAGGATTGGTAACAAATCTCTATAGCAAATGCAAAAACACAAATGCTACTTTAAAACTTTAATATGGGTCAAAAGCAATAACCAGTTGGAAAAGCTATTCACTAAAAGAAGTGCATTTTAAAGCGTGTGGTGATGTATTTGCACTTTTTATTATTTAATTTAGTTTAGTTTAGTTTTAAAAATTGTTTTTAAATTTGACCTAAGACCATTTTACCATAACAAGTTTGGTACAAAGGGTCACATTGATATAATGTGTACGTAAAATAATGAGCACTTTCCGTTAATAAAAATTTATTTTATCTGGGAACAGGCCTTTTGTTTATACTAATAACTATAACCACTAACATCGGTCTGATTTGGTATTCTGTGCTTTCCCCAATCCACGCAGCAAATGCTGGACCTTTCATTTGAACTTTTATTTATCTATTTTTTTCCCCGATTTTTTTTTAGATTTATTCCATTTTACTTTTTTTCTATTTCACTTCTCTTTTATTAATAAACACTATCGAAATTGCCTTAGTGTGACTTCGTCACGGGTATATTGTAGAGCTGCAAAAGAATCGCAGGGGGTCACCATCGATACTATCGATTGTTTCTAAAAACGAATTAAAACCAAACTTAGGATACCCCTAAATCTTATCTTATAAAAATAGATAGGTTTCGCACACTTAATAAAATTATTCTCTGTAAGTTTTCATTCAATCATTTAATTTATTTTTAGAATATGTAAAAACATACAAATTGTCTTTACTTTTTTATTAAAGAACTTTTTTAAACCAATAAGCTGAGGAGTCTTGCCACGGCTTTTTCGTCGTAACTGTAATGTTTTTTTTTTCTGAAATTTTGAAGAAATATCCACAAAAACTTTAGCAACTTAAAAAAAATACCCAAAAAAAAATAGAGCGAAACAATCGATGAGGCCTTAAATAATCGATGTTCATCCTAAACCCGAAACAATCGATACAATCGATAGTGCCATCGAATCTTTTCCATCTCTAGTATATTGTCGTGGCCATCTCTAAGTGAAACAGCTGTTGTAAACAATTTTACTGCCGGCTCTTTGTTAATATTTTTTTAAATCTGATAAATCATGTTTGAGCGCAATCAAAAAACTATATTCGTGTTGGATCACACTCGCTATTTTAGCATATCGAGCGAGCAGTATATATCTATGGATTATCTAAAAGGCAAACCATTACCTGACACGCAGACTGTCGGTGGCAGCGCTGGCGTTATTGGTACACAACTTAGCAAAAGTTTATGGACATGTGCCGTAGAATCCTCCATAGAATATTGTCGCATTGTCTGGGATCTTTTTCCAGGCAAAAAGAATGTGCGTTTTATTGTGTCCGATACGGCCGCACACATAGTCAACACCTGGAACGGAAGCACGCAAAATATGTCACACGTGTCGAATGCTATGATGATGGTTAGTGTACCATCGCGTAGTATAGCACAATCTTCTGACTATTCAGTTATACATGGACTACGGGCTGCCATTGAAGCATTGGCAGAGCCTACGGACGAGCAAATACAAGCAACACAGGCCGGTTGCAAGAAAATACCTAATAAAGGACGTGTCATTTGTATAACCTCCGCGAGGGATAATACCAGCATGAAGAGTAAGTAACTATATCATATATTCATTTTTGAAATATGTTATCTATATGTATCTTATTATTTTCCTACTATTTAAGGCTTGGAAGACATTTTCAACACAGTAATGGTACAGCAAAATGCTTTGATTGCACCACCCGGAAAGAAAGGTCTTCTTATAGATCATTGTCATCTGGTGATTCTAAATATTGTGCCATTGGGTGTAGAATCATTGGTGACCAATCGTAGCCTGCTAGAAATATCACCGCTGCTAGATGCAGAAATTCACACAGTCAATGCTCCAGATATATCAGACAAATTATTGCATCTAATTATGGGACATTATGATCTGGCTAGCACCACTGTGACCAACATACCAATGAAGGAGGAACAGAATGCCAACTCTAGCGCCAATTATGATGTGGAGATTTTACATGAGCGCGCAGCACATACAAAAGTTTGCGGACCAGATTTTACTTTACCTACAAGCATTAAGCCCGGAACCACATATGAAACGGTCACATTGAAGTGGTGTACGCCACGCGGTTGCGGCTCTGCTGATCTACAGCCCTGTGTTGGCCAGTACAATGTCACACCTGTAGACGTCACCTCACGTCCCAGCTCGTGTTTGATAAATTTTCTGCTAAACGGACGATCGGTGCTGCTTGAAGTGCCACGCAAAACTGGATCCAAGACTACCAGTCACATGCTGTCAGCCCGTGGTGGTGAAATCTTTGTACACTCTCTATCAATTGCACGCTCTGCAATGGACGAAGCGCCTTCCATTAGCGATGGACCCGGTGGACGTGTTTCCGATTATCGCATACCAGAATTGGCCCAAATTATCAAGATGTCACGAATGGTGCCCCTAAAAACCAAACCCAAAAGCAGAAGCTCTCACGCAGAACATTTGTGGCGTCGAATGCCACGGTACTTCCCCAGAACAGCAAATGCTACCATCCTTTTCAGCTTGCAGCGCCAGTTGAGCTGGCTACCACACTTTTTACATCTGCTGGTCAAAGAGGACATGGACAAGCAGGATGAAGTGCGTTGCCAACAACAAATCCATGAGCTATATAAGAGTGCTTCACGCGGGGACATATTACCTTTTGCCAGCACAAATAATCCACGGTAAGTACTTGTTGACTGCGGTGAAATACAGGTTGAATTTTGGTTATTGCTAAATAAAAATTCTCCAATTCTTCTTGCAGCCCGAAAGCAAATAAAACAAAGGATCAGTACCGTCTGTTTTACAGGGAACTGGAACAGCTAATTCAGTTTAATGCACAGACTTCACATCATAAAAATCTGCTGGAGAGTTTGCAAAGTCTACGTGCGGCTTATGGGGACATTACTAGCAAATCTGATGCAAATGCCGCTCATTTACGTTCGTACACCGAATCACCGCTTTCCCCGGAACGCTTAGAACCAAGCGCCAGTGGCAGCACCAGTTCCAATAGCCTTCTCAAAGCCAGTAAACGTCGTATGTCTAGCTCGGGTCAGCGGTAGGTAGCACGCACAAAGATTCCCAAATATTTTCTTTACGTAATCCAATTATTTGTTTTCAGCTCCCTGCTAGACATAATGAACTCCGCTGAACGTAGCCAATCCTGCAAACGCTTGGATTTCTCCGGACGTCTCTGCACGCCTTTAGGACAAGTTGCCAAATTGTATCCCGATTTCGGCAATAAGGAAAAAGAGGTAGCAGCGCCACCTATTGTCATTCCAGCGAATCTAAAAGATGAGGCCATGCGGAATTAGATGCACGTATAAAAATAGAAAAATAATTCTGTCTTTTTATTCATTTACATGTCTGTACGAAAATCATTTTGTACTATTACAATACTACAACTAATACTTACAATACTAAGTAGGCTTTGCCCTAATCTTTTATGCCTTTAAAAAGTCTACAGTATGTCGATTTAATTATTATTTAGAAATTTTAGGTAGATTTTAATAAACCCAAAGTATTTTAAAAACAGAATTTTGGCTCAAAATTTTAAAAATGAACAATTCCACAGTAAAGAAAGTGATGAATGCATCAGAGGAGACAGCACCCGCCGTACATAGTACGTTAACTCAACAGTTTTGAACCCAATATAATCCTATGCATGTATCTTTTGCAGTACCCTTTATGGTGGGCAATGAGGTCTTCGTGTTAACGCAACAAGATATCAGACGTGTAGAGGATACACGTTATTTGACCTACAATCGATTGCTGCCCAACGGACAGCTTTGCTCAATTGCCCATGAAGCGGGTGGTATTCAATGTGCTGCGCAGCCAGTGACGCTACAGAATTTGTTCGCCTATTACCAGCAACAGGGTCAGCACCCTCCTGGGGTGGAAATGCACCAGGGTGCATCGAATGTTGTGGCCAATGTAGCCAAGCAATTAAATTGGTCTGGGCCAACTGCAACGTGCTATGAACCATATTCAATGCGTTATAGCAAATCAACATCCACTAGTGAACTTCAAGCGCGACAAAAGTGCATAGCTGAGCAATCCAATAATGAGAATGGCAGGCATTGCGGTTGCCAAACCAGCTCTGTTGATACTTCTAATAAGGCCTGTAATACAGAGTCTAAGAAAAATGCATTTAAGCGGGGCAATGACAGCTCCGATGATAGATTGCCAGACTCTAGTACATCGAAACGGCTAAGATCGGTTTCGTGCCATAGAGCCCAGTAAGGATGAAACGATACCACTTCCTGCAATGTCGAAATTGAACGGACAACGTCACTGCTGCAAATTGGCAAATTAAGTATTTTATTAACGTAAACTAATTGCTTATAAATTTAAGTTATTCTCTAATGTAATGTTTTAAGCGATTTACTTTGCTTTAAAGTTTTTATTTTTTGTGTCTTCTGCAACTTTTTTCGCTTCTTTTGTGGCTTTTCAGAATCGTTATTCATCTGCTCATTGAAATATCGCTTGGGATTGTGTTTCTCACGTTGCTCCCGCTTCAGCTCTTCTGGTGTGCAGACGCGCAAAAAGATGTCTTTGAGCATCAGCTTGAAGTCCTCGAGCAATGCTTCTCTTTGCACTTGCACTTTACCACCGGAACAGGTTGAGCATCCCTGCAGCTCATTAACTTTAAAGGGTTTTGGTGAAAACTGCGATGCCGGTCGCCATTTAATGGCAATCTCCTTGCCACCATGTGGATTGTAAAAGATGGCTGCATAGTCCGAATAGGCCGACTAAAGAAAGAACAATCAATTAATAAGCTCATTTAATTATGCTCAAACTAACCCTTAATTGTGCCACAATCTGTGACAATTGATTACTGCCGGCGAGTGGTAAACGAAAATTGCGTTGACCAAGAGGAACAAATCCTGAACCGAGATCATACGCCAGCGTGTTGGCCACCAAATCAGGTTTCAGCAGTATAACTAGATCATAGCCCTCGCCAGAGGCCATAAATAATTGAGCTGGTCGCACAAACACAAGCCGCTGTGATAACAAGCTGGACTCGATCAACTGCAGCGCATGCCGTGCCAAGACGGTCACACGAGCCAAGACTTGTCGATTAGGCCATTCATCGTTGGTCCAGAGACGGCCCGCATGCTGCTGATCGTAGGAGGTGGCCAAACACAGTGGAGGATAACTCTCACGATCGCTGCGATAGCTATGCTCCAACTCTGCGATTTGTTGCTCTATATTATAAAAAAAAGGAATATATGTAGAACTTGTAATCAATTCAGTGATTGAGCATTTACCAGTCCAGCTGTTGTTAAAATTAATCAGAAACATTTCTCCATTCCAATCAGTTTGTGCGAGCAACTGCAAGAACCGTATAAAACCAGTTTGGGGTGAAACTGTCGCGTGTGGCGTTTGCCGCTGCTGAAATAAATGTGCGACTAGCAATTCCGTTGCCTCAGCCGGCCAAAGACCACCGTCTATCAGTTGTGTGGCCAGCCAACGTTTTGATATGAGCACAGTGGGTCCAAATGCTCGGTGCGTCTGATGTAACGCATGTAGTGCCCCGCTCACTTTGGGCAGTATATAGTGACGTTTGTCCAATTCACGGCTCAAGGGATTGTCAACATATGTGGTGACACCACGTTCGGTTTGTTGTTGCTTTAACAGCGCCAGTTCTTTACTATGTGCCAGTTCAAGTAGGAAGCAATAGCCCTGCTTCATCACCAGCAGACCCTCCTTACAAAGTTGAGAGTGTAGACGATGCTGCGCCTTCAGCTGCTGTCCAATTTGTATTAGGAATGCTGTCTTTATGCTACGCAATGCTCCCAATTCATTGGGCCACTTGCCACTGGGCCCCAATTGAATGATTACATGCAGCACTTGACTGCTGTGCAGGTGATCTGCCACTAAACGAGCCTGTGGCAGCAGTGGTTCCGGTTCACAATAACGAAATATGGGTGAAATTCCAGATATGGATACAATGTCAAGTGACAGTTCCTGTAGACTGTGCAGTTGTCTTGCTAGTGAATCGTAGCAATGTATGGCCGATGGTGTTAGTGCCTCTGCATCCGTTTCCTGCTGCAGTTTTAGTTTCGTCTGCAACTTGTCCACCTTGAAAGATGGGGTTAGGCTATAAACCATATCCAATTCACCTGCAATGTACTGCACGTCTTTTGGCTCCAGTTGTAGGTGGTGTTCTAACAGATGTAACACAATTTTCTTAACAATTAAACGCTTTTCTCGCGGCACATCTGTTGCGGCACCCCAGACTACAGCCTCCGTAATGGTGCCATCTTGAAAGCGTCGCAGTTCCGATTTTTCACCCCAGAATTTACGGAATTCAGCAGCGCCTTTTGCATCCAGATTACTTGCTGGCCCCTTGTCAAGCACTTCGTAAGATTGCTCTGGATCGAGTATAAGACCTAGCTGTAAATATTGACCAATCACAGGTGCCTTGTTATCCACTGGCCACGAACTGGAGGGCACTTCCAATGGTAATATGGCTTGAACACGTGAACCAAGACCCTTTTTCAGTAAGCTATAGGATTAAAAAAGGAATAATATAGTTATAATTCCATTAAAATATATAAAAATATTCAACTTACTTCGTAATCAATTGCAACAATTGCGGGTACGCATAGTTGGCGTAATTATATTTGACTTGTGGCTGAACATGCAGTTCTAGCAGCTGCTCTACAATGCCTTGATTTGTAATTCTGCGGAGGAATATATAAAAAGTAAGTAAGAATTTAGTCCGTGCACGAACAGCAGCAGTGACGTCACAAGGAATTTAAAATTATTCAGGGAAGGATTTCCAAAATATATTCAATGATTGGAAAACGCTTCCCTGGTGCTGTTTGGCAACCTGTTCTCTTTCTCTTACTTGAGTATATTATCCATGCGAGTGTATAGTGTTGACTTCTGCATGAAAATATGCGTAAAACTATTTACTTTAATATCATTCAGCAAGTCCACAGCCAGCTTGGCCTCAGCACAGACAGTCCTGTAAACATCTAGTGGAATATTGGCGCAAAGATTGTGATAGCCAGTAGCATCCATAAAACAAACATCGTAGTAGTCGGCAAGCGTAGATAAAGGCTGCGGCTGTTCCTTGGCTAAGGTTATACCCTGGGTCCAATCACTGCTGGCCAACTGATTCCAAACAGTGCGTGCCACCTGATAACTACTGCTGGACTGATGTAACACACGCTGCTGATTCAGATATACAATATATGCTGCCAGTATGTAGGAGCTGAAGCCACTGTATCCTACATCCAACTGACGCTGTCGAAGCCAAACCTTAAGCAGCAATAAGCCATCCTGGAAGTTTCGGCGTCCATTAAATGCGTTCATTAAGTGCGCTTGATTTTGCTCCAGAGTCAGGTCAAATAATACATTTGCGTTGTAGTTCTGGGTGGAGGGTAGGGCTAGTTTCTCATCCCAATCATCTTCGAAAAAAGCAGGTCGTATGTTATTATTCCAAGGCACAAAACGACTCAGTTTAAAGATTTTAGCCGGCGCAGTAATATATATGCGAAACATCAGATGCTTGCCCACTTTGGCTCCTGGTGTCAGTTCTAGCACTGGCTTGAGTGGATTATTCGCATGGTAATTGTAGGCAAACTGGTCATTGGAAAACTCAGCAAATTGCTGTAATTTACTGGCCACCGTGGCCAAATATAAGGCACGTTTCTGATCATAAATCAAATTGAGATTATCATCCTTGTGAAAGCACTCAGCGGGCATTTCAATGTTCACGTCCACAACAATTTTGGGCCCTAACATTGTATCCATAGATGCGGCCCCAATTAGCTTTGGTGGTGTGGTAGGAGTTAGAAACTGAAAATTGAAGGGCTTTTTATGCAGATGTAGTGGCACCTCCAGCCGACAAGTGTCCAGCAATCCGACATTTAATTTCATTACTGCACTTGTTAATGATACTAGCCATGTCTCAATGTAGGTTTTATATTTGGACTTCAGTTGAAGTTCCTGTAGCATTTCCTTGACCTGCAGCTTAAACAGATTCGAATGAAAGAGGTTCCTTGTATCGTTCAGTTCTTTTATTTCGTCCAGTGTGGGCGGCTTAACAGTCTCTCTGTTATTAAACTTCTTTTTCTTTGCATCGCCATTAGACTGTGTTTTATGTTTATGTTTCTGTGGAACAACTTCGTCGAATCCATCATCACTACTAGCGCCAGATCCATTTTCATGTTCGCTGGTTTCCTCACTTTGGGATTCCATCGCCGAGTCGTTGGTGGATTTCAATGTGCCAGTAGGCCGCTGTAAATTGTAATTAGTATTTCAACATTTAATAATTAATATTCAATACTTACATGACTTAGCTTTGGTATATTTTTACCAAATTTCATCATTTCTCATAAATTTAAACTGATATTTGTCTAAAACAATCGCACGTGTTGCTTACTTGGTTTACCCGGCGAAAATTAGTGCTTTTTGAAAATCCTATGGTTATCGATATATTTTGCTTAATACATTTGTGTTAGAGATGTGTCGATACGTTCAGAATAAGTTCATTTGAACTATTTCTTTAACTGAACGAAATCTCTGATTATAGCTCACAAGTTACGCTCCCGAGTCCGTTCGCGAGTCCACTCCCCAGTCCGCTAAGTAAGTTAGTAGTTATTTTCTTCAGTCAATTTGTTCGCTCGTTCTATAATGATCTCATTAATCTAATAAAGGATTCAAGCGCTCGAGCAAATCAATGAAACTGGGTCTCAAAACAAAATGACTACAGAACAAGACTAGGGAGCAGACTCAGAATGAGACTCGGAAACGGACTTAGGAGCGAGACTAGTGAATAATTCGAAAGATTAAATGACATGAATAAAAGCATTTGATATATCATGCAATTGTGTTGTTTTGCTCAGAACAATTTTACTACCTTCCTTACTAAATGAACGAACTAAATCCCCGATATCTTTGAATCGTTTGTTCGCTTGGAATTTAATTTAAACTATAAGGAACAACTATGTGTAATAATAACACAACTTTATATCGTAGGTTTCACCAACATTTTATATTTTAGTTTTACTGAACTTGGTTACACTGGATATAGTATGTTTGTTAATACAATATTAGTACGAGTGAATGCAAAAAGAGTTCACGATGAGCTTTTATGAAAGCTAAAAAATTCGTTTAACATGTGTTTAGTTGTTGCTGTACATATGTAATTGCGAAGTCGGCAAAAAAACATTGATAATTAGGTTCAAATCAAAATTATACAAATTATATTGAAGACTCCAATGTTTGATAAATTTACGATTAGCATATTTTACCGGCTAGTAAATCGTTGGGATTTTTAGTATTAATTTGTGAATGATTGCAATCTTTTTTGGTATTATCGGTTAATTATTATTCGGTAACATCTTTCAATGTGAGCGTGCGTGTGTGTGTGCAAGGCAGGAAAAAAGTTGCTCCATTTTTCTCGTGCTGTCCTGCGTACGATTGGCTTTGCAAAACAATTTCATGAAAAATCGCCTAAATATTGAAATAGTCTTTGCTTCATCTATATAGCCAAATAAATCGACATGCTACAAAGTGTATTTGTGTAAAATCGCGTGCCTAAACTTTCCCACTACAGAAATCGGTCTATCGCTAGTATGCGTGTGTGCGAGTACGCGCGAGAGAGTGTAAATGAGCAAATGAAAAATGAGGCGTAGGTAAAAAAATATGTGTGCAAATTCATAAAAAAGTATTAGAATTAAAAGCTTGCAGTGAATTATAACTAATGGTCACCTACTAGACCATGGAATCACAAAAGAAATTGTGATGCGTTGACAGTGAAAAGAAATATGGCCCAATTCAGGAATTTAAATGCAACATTTTCTTATGGTTGGTCATTGAAAAGATTTTTGCGTGCGGAAAGCAGAAAATAAGCAAGTGAATAAAAAAACACGTACATAAAATAAAATCTGTATTTCGAACTTTTCGTGGCCTAGCTTTTTTCTTCTTCTTTATTAACCAATTGTAAGGCCTTATACAAACCAAGTATGTACTACGTGCATAAGCACTAATTGGCCTAATTTTCCATTTATTTTTGTAAGTGGAATTATAGCCGGAACTCTACAACGCTTATATCTTTCGTATTTCAATTCGTGAAAAACAACTTTTATCAAAATATTTCTCAAAATATACCTAGCAAATTGTTTAATAAAATCATCAACATTTGCTGCAGCTATGCGCAGCCATAAGCACATGAAAATCAATGAGCAAATGTATGCGAAAGGCACTCTCAACGTCAGTGTGACCGTTTCAGTCAAGGGAAAATATACCACAAAATACCACAAAAGTTTATTAGTAAATTCAGGAAGTTAATTTTTCAGTTAATATGACTTAAATTTATATTTACTACTTATTTACTTTTTTTTTTTTAAATTATTATTATTGCATTTAAGATTGTAACTAATGCGAATTGCTTTTGTTTTGTTTTGTAAATTTACAGCTCGCTACGATAGGCCGAAAAACGTAGGAAACCCACGGCTGCAAAGTTCAACAAGGAATATTTAATAATTTATATCGTGTACGCGCTAAATAAAACAATTCAAATGATAGAGAATTAAACAAAGTATAAAAGTAATTGATTATTGTTTGTTGTCATTTGTGTAACATTTGCAAACTACGTCAACGATACTTCACATAATTCGTTGAAATTTTGTGGGGGAAAATGTGCAAAAGTGTGTTTGTTAAATTGTTAGCCAAAATTATTTGTTTATCTAGTACTACATAGAACGTAACTGCCTTTCCTTATCTAACAAAACAACAACAGAAACAACAGCAACACCAGACAACAAAACAAGTAAGCACACACAAGTAAAGGCACACACTAAACACACTAACATAGAGCTGCATACAGCAACAACAGCAACAACAGCCACAACCACTGAAGGCAACAATAAATCATCTGAAAAGAGAGAAAAATGCTCGAATTTAGCAATTAATGCCAAACACGGTGGTGGCGCCAGCAGCAGCAGCAGCAGCAGCAGGAGTAACAGATCGACAGAGGAGAAATCTGTAATCGAACAGCAGCAACAAGCTCAGAGAGACACCAGTGTAACAGACACGAGAGAGGACAGAGGAGTGGGAGAACAGTAAGGCAGTTGCGAGCTTGTGGCTCAGAAGGCACAGAAGGAGGAGTTGGATCAGCAGATGTTGCATTAACCGGTAACAGTGACCCATACTCGTACTCAACAGTGGAATAGAGTTATTTTGTATGCATTAAACGCGTGCGCGGCATGCGTGGACGTAAAGTGAGTGTGCCTGGCTGAGTGTATGCTGTGTGTATTACACATATGTAAGTGTGACAGTAGTACATACTACAGTTTCAGTTACATCTACAACAATAACAACAGCATCAGTGCAAAGAATCCACACTAAAATTCGTACTTTCAACAGTTTAAAGAATAAATTCAGAGCAACAATTACGCATGTTAATAACGCTTGGTGAGCCATCCAGTGCGATCAATCAACCCTTGTTTCATTTATTATTACTATAATTAATATCTTTCAAAATTGCGTGGAAAGTGATTCCGTTATTGAAACAAAATTGAGAGGAACGTGTAAAAAATACTTATAAAAATAAATAAAATCTGCAAAAATAACAACAGAAGGAGCAACAGAAGAAGCAACACGGCAACGAGATGCAGCGGCGCGAACGGCAAACAAGGTGAGTCCTAGAGCAATTATATATTTAATTCAATAAGTAATTAGACATACTATGATTAACTTATCAAGGTGTTATAAACCAGCAAATTTATATTTAAAAAGCACCGAACTCATTATTGTGGATTACATTTATAACAAACGATACCTTACTTGATATCCTTTTTTGTTTTCATTGAAAAGTGTAACCTTTTAGTTCTTTAGACCCTTTAAAAAAGTACAAAAGGGTCTATTAAGTTTGTGCAAATTACATTTGTGTGTAACAGGCGTGGCAGACCCCACAAATTATATATAGTCTTGATCAGGACGACGAGCTGAGTCGATATAAGTAGTAAAATAAAAACCCGTATTTATTAGGGAGAAAAAGGTGAAGAAAATAGTATAAAATATTTTTAAGTTTAAAAGTTGTGTGGATGTTGTGGAGACGGGGCAGGATTCCCTTTGAGACAAATCGCGAGGCAATGCTTCAAGGGTCCTAACTCCGCCTACACTCCGCGCCGGATCCTCTCAAGCCTCCTGAGCTCCGTCATCACTGCCGCAGCGAAATTAGAGACTGCTTGCCAGGTCTGCTCGGTCTACCATTAGGTTGACGATATTGTCGGCGTTAATCTGTACCTCGAGCTTGTCCTGAAGCTCCCTTCTCTGCCTGCTGAAGTCGATATAGGGTGCCCAATTTGTCTAATAGTCTGTATAAATACCTAGATCTCGCAAATTCTCTCTGTTATGTATTCTATAAGCAGCTCTAGATTGTCTGATTTTCTATATGTCCCCCTCGCCATCAAATGCAAAATATTCTCAGCAGCGTGTACAGTTTTAGAGTCACTGTCTTCCTTCTTCGCATGAAAGCTTAAGATACATAGAATGTTTGGTGCGATTTGCAGCTCAATCGGATAATAAACACCGGAGATATTGGACAATCAGTTTTATGTACAAGGCATTTGGCTGGAGGAGGGGGAAAGCTACAGTGTACGCGGCCGCTCGGGCGTATGTCTAATTTTTCATTGCATGTATGTATGTACATATGTGTGAGTATTGGCTATTGTTTGTAATTGTATGTACATATAAGTGTTTGTGTGTACTTTATGTGTGTATTTATGTACAAGTGGATGTGTATGTGTATGTGAGTATGTACATACATATATGCTGCCGCTGTAATCGACGCCCAGGGTAAATTAAAGTACAGGGTCTCCTACTGTCGGTTGCGTCCGACTGTAGCTTTCCCTTCCTTTTTTGTTATGTATTGTATAAGCAGCACAAGATTATGTCTGATTTTCTATATGTCACCGCCCTCCCCCTCAAATTCCAAATATTCTCAGTATGTACAGTTTTAGAGTCACTGTCTTCCTTCTTAGCAGAAACTAGAAATCACTTTAGCTTAGACCCTGTACTTTAAAAAGTACAAAAGAGGGTCTATTAAGTCTGTGCAATTGACATTTGTGTGTTTATATTAGATCAAAGTAGGCCAGAGCTGCTTTTGGAAGTGATTGAAAATAATTGAGACTAGGCAATCGGTAATCTCTTGCCAAAGTTAGTGTATTATCTTAAAGCAAGATCACGCGAAAAATAGCAAGTGAATCCTTATCGAACTCGTCTGCTGGAAATAATATAGAACTCATTGAAATGTTTGACGATTAGATAATACTAGTTACGCATTTAAACATTTTGCCGCTAAAATTATAAATTCCAATATTCGATGTGAAAAGTTTGGTATTTTCTTGTATTTATTTGAAAGATAAGTGATTACATATTCAGATGTTCAAAGTGAAACCCCAACCAGATGCATATTCATGTCTTTATTTTGGCCCTAGGGTACAACGGGTGTTTGGCATTGAAAAATAAAACTATTTAATGCTACTCGAATGCGAATTTATTGATAGTTCCGCAATAGCATAAGTATATACGAAAATACATACATAGTACATACACATTAATACATATATACATATGTATATATACATGGTGCAGTCTATGTCTGTACAAATGTGTTGAGCAAAGCTAAACTACAATCTGAGAACGTTTTATTGCTTTTATTTTAGTTTTTTCTTTTAGCGTTGTTTTTTTTTTCATTGCTTAACAAACTATTTATAGCATATAGCATTTCTATTTAAACTTTTGTATTTTCTTCGATTTTTATTTGTTTTTGCTATTTGTAAGGTGATTTCTGTTCGCCATTCGTATTTCATTTGTTGTCGGTGCTTAATGGGTGTGCGTCTTCTTTTTTACGATTTTCAGGAAGCGGGAAGTTAAATTCGTACTTTCAGATATGTATAAATCTGTAAAACTTGTAGGTATTTGCAATTCATGTTCGATATTTCGTTCCCCTCATGTCAGGCTAACGAAGAAGTGAAAAGTATTGCCGTTGCGCCGTTTGTTGAGTCAGTGGGTCTATTGACATTTCTAGGTTACACTATCGTTAAGTTGCTTACTTTTAGCCTATCTTGTTCTTGTTATATGCAATGCCCATCCTATGTATGGGTTCAATAGTATATGCCATCAAACAGCGCGATAATTAGTAAGATGCATGTGTTGAATCTGGTATAAAGGGACTCAAATCAACACCGAATTCCTGATTTTTATAACGGCAAAACATCGTTGTTTTAGTGCACGCATACGCACTGAGCGCAAGCACGCTGTGGCTTCCCCCCTCTCCCTTTCCAATGCCTAGTAAAGAAATTTGATTATCTACCATCTGTTTATGTTTATGGTGTTTACTATCCGTTTGCAGCGGGTGGAAAAGGGATATTGAAAATCAGAAATCAACTTAACCGATCTAGGCAATACAGGAACCTAAAAAAAGGATTAAGCTTCTAGTTCTGATAGTTTGCGAGATCGAGGTGTTCATACAGACATAAGGACCGACAGACAGGGCTAGATTGACTCAGCTCGTCGTCCTGATCAAGAATATATATACTTTGTGAGGTATTCCCCCATAATGTTTATACATAAGTGAGTATGCGTGGTTGCGTCTGAGTTTACGATATGTGTGCATGTGTGCGTTGTTAGCATGTGTGTGTGCGAAGGAAAGTACAGGGTCTGTCGGTTGAGTCCGACTGTAACTTTCCGATTTTTTTCGTTTTCATAACATTCACACTGAAAGAGGAGAAGTTAGCTGCTTGGAGAGAGTTTAACCACAGGTACACCTTCAACGCGGAGTGCGACACAACACACTGCCAAAAATAGCCTTAAAAATCACGCATACGCCCAAGAGGTCGAGTACACTGTGGCTTCCCAACTCCCCCTACCAAATGCCTAGTACAGAAAATTGTTTGCCCAATATCTCCGGTGTTTATTACCCGATTGGGCTGCAAATCGCACCAAACATTCAAAGCGTCTAAGGCTTTATTCAGGAATCCAGTGACTCCAAAACTGTACATGCTAAGAACATTTTTGCAAATTTGAGGGGGAGGGGGATGAGATATCAAATTAAAAACATAAAGAATGACAAGTGTTAAATCCATGAAATAGAAATAAAAAGCCCGCAAAGCTACAGTCGGACGCAACCGACATAATACGCAGAGGTTAACATTTAAAATATTGCAGCTTTCCATATTTCATTATTTCTCCATGCAAAACACCGCAATAGAAGTCACTTGACCCATATTTAATTCAGAATTTTGGTCAATATAGAGTGAAATATCGCTAATGCATTCCGTCTTTTTCCGTACTAAGCTAAATCGTTTTCAAATATATATTTTTAATATCACATTCCATTTGAAGGTGTAGAGAAATATGTATTTTGTACATCAATATGTTTTTACAGTTTTGTTCTTAAATAATTATATTTTTAAGAACCAGAAAATTGAATATTTAATTAATAAAATATCGTCTTTAGAACCTGAAGGAGGTCATCGAACTCGGAATTCATTTTTTTTACTTAGTTTGTTTATTTGGATAAATGTATTTATTTACAGACGTGTATGTAAGTATGTATGTACATATGTAGGTATGTGTGAATGTATGTACATATGTATATATGTGTGAATGTATGCATCACTTTTTTTTACAGTGGAATGTTTTCAGGAGCCTTTAGAGTAAATTTCATGAGTCACACATTGATGCTTTAAGAGACTTGGGTCTTGTTTCCTGCATCTAAGCTAGCTGTCAGCTGTATTCACATAGATACACACACACACACACACACACATACAATTTGAGTGCTGTTTGTTAAATCCCATCGATTTGTTTGACAGGCTTTTACTGTGCACCTTGTTCAACCTCTCCATCTTGCTCATTCTATGCCGCTCTTTTTGGTTGTGTCTCCTTTTGGCTTACCTTTGGCAAGCTTTTGGCTTCAAGCATGACTGGCATCTAATTTAATTAGATGAAATTTTCACACTATTGGCTTTTGCTGCTACTGACGTTGGTCCGATGGCCTCTCTACATTTTACTATAGTATGTGGAAGGGCTGAAGGTTTTTCCTCGCACAGGACTTTCGCAAGTTTTCTGCACTTAAAGAACTTGCTATGAGCCTCCGCCCACTCAAGTAATCAAAATTGACTTATCAACAATTGATTTCCGTTTATACATATGCATTGCTATAGTTCTCTTTTCCGACACATCTATCTTGACTTGTTATTGTTGTTGTGGTTGTTCCCCACTCAGTCATAATTATAAGGAGAGAGCTTCATGACGTCATCTGGGGCATAACGTTTGATGTGTCACTCGGTCCGTTTGTGGTTTTCATGGTTTTCATCGTTGCTTTTATTTTATTTCTACCATGTTGTGTGTATTCAGACATTGCTATTTATTTCCACTAAATCCGTAATTTGTCCTTGTTAAGTGTGTTAGCCTAGGCGTTGCTTCTTCAGTTTTCATATTTATTTCTTTATTTATTTGTATAATGTCAACTAAGTGCAGTTGATTAAAATTAAAATAAAATTAAAAATTAAAATAAATTTTTAAATTAAAATATTAAAAATATTTAAGCATAAATTTAAAAAAAATAAAAGTTCTAAGAGAACGAAATTAAAATTAAAATTAAAGTTAATATTCTGGGCACTAAAAATAAACAAGATTAAAAATGACTGGTCTAGCATTTGCTGCATGGATTGGGAAAAACCCAGAAAATCCCAATCAAACCAACGTTAGTAGTTAGTAAGATTAGATTAGACAACTTAATTTGTTATGTTAATAAGGGATCTCAAAATAAAGAAGAAACGAAAGTGCGTAAAATACGAAGAGTTATGCAAACAGGATAGTTAAGGATTAGTTGGCGAAGTTAGTTGCACTACGAAGATGATTAAGGAGTGAGGATTTAAGAAGGAAGGTTAGTTGTTATACTGCAGTATTTGGCAGTATTTTTTATTATTGTGGCGAGTCAAATAAGAATACATTCATTTTTTACTTTCATTAAAATTTAATATTCATTTAATTGCTTATTGATTACATTTCGAATGAATGTACATTACAATATGTTATTTAAATTGTGTGGTATCTTACCAATAAGAATACAAATTAAATATATATACATACATATATATATATTGTATTTTATGTTTATATTTTGAATGAATGTATGCCCTTACATTTTGTTATTTACATTTTATGGTATCTTATCAATAATGATACAGTAAAAATATATGTATATGCAGTACATAAATACTTACATATATATGTATGTACTTTTAAAGTTTCAGGCAAATATAATCAATGGTATCAAGTGCCACAAGTTGAGTCGATACACATAGCCCTGTCTGTCTGTATGAAGACCTAGATCTCGCAAATTAGATACTTTTTTGTTTGCTTGGGGAGTCACTGCACGCATGCGCTCAGTGTGTATGTTTGTGGCCTTGCTATTGTGGCTTAACAACCATGTAGGAGTATTTGTTAGTGTGTGTGTATGCGTATAGAATATGTGTACAATGTGCATAAGCGCTGCGACGTCGTATCGCCAATGTACAGTGTCTCCTACTGTCAGTTGCATCCTTCTGTAGCTTTCCAGGCATTTTAATACTCGCAAAAGTGCGTTGCAAATTAACATATCTCCACACATGTTCGTTTATATACATATACATATGTACATTTAAACATATGTATGCTTATGAATATAGTAGATATCAATGGTGGTTTCCTTTACTATATTCTCAAGAAAATTGATAAACTTTTCTGTCATGCCAAGATAATTTTGGTTTGTTTCCACATGCTCTTTTGTGTACTCATATTTTGTGTTGCTGAGAACATGTGCAGCAACAGCTGCAGCCATTGAAATTTACAGTAATTATCTCACGCAACTGCGGCAGCAACAACAGCGTTTAACCCCCTTGTGTCCAGGAACGAATGTCGTCGACCCGCTTACTGATTTCTTCTTTCATATATATACATATGTGAATGTAAACATACATACAGTTTTAACAAACATTTACAACTGAGAACAATTGCTGATAAGGATGTTCAATGTTATTATACTGACACACCATACTCCATGTCAGGCACTGTTAATATAAGCACTGTTAGTATGAGCAGAAACAGCTGTTAAGTTAACAGCCGCTCTCACATCACAGTTATGCATGCGCAATGAATGACTGTGAGCTGTGAGCACCTGCGAGTGACTCACTCAACTTCGGTTGGACATTCGGTTGGAAACTCTGGTCACATTCAATCGTTGCACAGATCTCTGGCTGCCGGCTTTTTGTGTATGTGTAGATGCATATATGTATGTACATACATACGCGTAAGTACGCACGTTAAAATGTACATATGTTTGCATTCATTTGTTTGACAGGTGCTTTTGTTTGTGTAACGAGTTTGTGTTGTAGTTTCTTCTCTGACGCATGACACAGACACGCCACTAACATAGAGATAAATGTGTTTATACATACATACATACATATGTGTATGTAGCCATACCAACAACTACTGTAGTGGCCAAGTACAAACGTACATGCAGTACATATGTACATACATACATACATACATACATACAAGCAGTACATACATACATACATACATACATACATACATACATATATGATAGATACTGGCTCGCAAGTGTTGTTGTCCGCCTTCCGCCTATGAATCTCCCCTACCTCTCGCGGCGACAGTAACTCAGCAGCAGCAGCAGCAGCAGCAGCAGTAGTAGTAACAAGAACAAGAATAGCAACAACAGCAATAATTACACACTAATACAACAAAATGCTCATTTGCCGCATTTTAATTTTCACACGCTCGCAAGCAAAAGTGTTTTGTATCTGCAGCTCTTACAGTAAGTATTCTCTCTTCTCCCGCTCCTACTGTTCACTCTCGTTCGCTCGCTCGCTCGTTCGCTTTCTCGCCACACTGCGACTCACTCGCTCGTTCGCTTGGGCTGTTCAGATTCCCAGTGCCCCTTAGTTCGTTTCTGATCGTGTGCCGTAGCAGTTGTCATTCACTTGCGGCTGTTATCGTCGCCGTTGGCTTAAAAAAGAAGAGAAATAAAAAGCAGAGTTGTTTTTGTAACGCACAGTCGTGCGGAGCGTTGCGGGTGTGCATACACATACAACAAGAACAACAGATACAGCAACAACAAAATATCAGCAACACACACACGCACACACAGAGGCACACGCATGGAGGAAATTCTATATGCCATTGCATG
The DNA here is from genome assembly GCA_035045005.1 of Liodrosophila aerea. Classification (NCBI taxonomy): domain Eukaryota; kingdom Metazoa; phylum Arthropoda; class Insecta; order Diptera; family Drosophilidae; genus Liodrosophila; species Liodrosophila aerea. The sequence goes on from JAWNNL010000055.1 coordinate 326,832, forward strand.
CGTGGCTAAGTGAGTGTATTTGTGTGGGTGTGCATACACGCAGACACACACATATGTGGACTAGTATAGAATATATGTATATGTATATATACATATGTATCTGTGTATCTGTGTATCTATGTGTGAGAATAAGTGTTAATCACTCCGCCGTTGTGACGTTCTGTTTATTTGTGTTTACCGAAGTTTTGCCACAATTTAGCACAGTTTGTTTATGCACAAATATGCACAAATAAAAACGATAGTAAAAAGAAATGAAGCTAATAAAAAACTCATCTATAGTTTTGCACAATTCACTCATTTTAGAATGCACCTGAGCTCTGTCTGTTGCTCTGTGTCAAACTGTCAAACTGTAGAAACTGTATTATCTCTTGCCTGTCTCTGTGTCTCTTCCATTCGCACACACACACACACCACACACACGCACACACACACAGACAATATGTGTGTGCGTTCATTTGCTGATTGAGTCAGCTGTCTGCTTTTGCTCTATGCTTTATTTCTTACTTCTTCTGCACAACTTGACGAGTTTCAAGTGTTATTCCACATTCTCTCGTTGACTCCAACTTCAGCAGCAGCAGCAGCAGCAGCAGCACTTCATGCACATTTGTTTATTGTTGCTGTTGCTTCCGCCAGTGGTGCTGCTGCTGCTGTTGTTGTTGTTGCTGTTGTTGTTATTTTTGCTGTTTCTACACCGGCAAGACGAAACTGGTTTTTCGAGTTATTTATGAGTTTTTTCTTCAATTTATTTTATTTTTTGTTAGCCAGCCTGCCTGTTTGGTATCTGTATCTCTCTTTGTACGTACGTACATGTGTGTGTGTGTATCTGTGTGTAGTCTTGAGACTTTTGACCTGCAAATACTGTAAGAGCAAGAGGCAGCAAGAAGTTGGGGGCGCCTCGGCGTGCTACTTCTTTTATTTCATAATGTGGCGAAAGTTGCGTCTCGAATTGCAACATTATCGTCCCCTTTGCCCCCCTTTCAACTCTCACAACAGAGACAAAGCGCAACGGATATTACAAATTGAAATACGAGTGTATCTACATGTTTCACTCAAACTTCTCTCCCACTCTCAGTTTGAGTTTGAGTTGTAGTTGAGCTTTAATTGAGGACAAGTCAGCGGCAAACACAATAAAGAGGCGAAACCAAGCACAACAACGAGTGGAAGGAAAGTAACATTGTTGTTGCTGTTGCTGTTGTTGCTGTTGTACTGTAAGAGATTAGTGTGGCTGTGTTAATAGAAAGCGCGTCGGCGTTAAATCATATCGAAGTGTGAAATGTATAAAATGAAATGTAAAACAAATGAATAGCTCAAAAAGCAACATAATTACATGTGTGTGTCTCTCAATTGTTTCAGGCATGCAGCAAGTGCGAGTGCAAGTGCTAGTGCAGTGTCTAGTGTAAATGTCTAGCAGAGAGAAAAATAATTGCTAAACTGCGAATAAGCACTTAACAAAACAAGTTTTAATTACCACAATACATCAGCAGCGGCCATAGCAGCAGTAAACGAGCGAGTGAACCGCACCGAAGCAGAGAAAAGAAAACAGCTGTGCTTACAGTTTGACAGCCACTGCCCCACCGTCTCACCGCCAACAACAAGAACTCCAATGCAATCGACAGTGTGTACGACTACGGCGGTGTTTGTGTGAGCGTGGAGGAGCGAACTTGTGAGTGTGAGGAGCGCAGCTTGCATCAAAGAGTTCATCGGGTTAGTCACAACATGCATGAAACTTAACATTACATTAACAGTGTATGTTAATGCTTAACAGAGACTGTTAAGACTGTTTGCCGCCATGCCAACATTAATTGTGTATGACCACTTCTACAGTCTCTCGTCTCTCTCTCGACTGCAATGGTATAAGTAAAAGAAACAAAAAAATGCTCAAGTGTTCAGTGAGCGACTTTGACCTCTAAGCGAGAAGATGAGACATGCAACGACGTAGAATGCATGTGCATTTACTTACGCCTGTCAATGCACGTGAGGTTCTTCAATACCACAAGGTTTAAGTTGGAGGTCGCGGGAGGGAGGCAGAATGCCCCAGCGTCCTCTGTTGAGCGGAAGGAAGAAATCGTATGCAAATCAAGTGCAAAGTTGCGTTTGATGTCGAGGGGGGTGGGGGTGGGTGAAGGTGGGAAGGTGTTTACAATGCTAACGAGCGAAAATGTTGAATATGCAGGAAGAAGACTGTAGAAAGCAAATTACTGACAATTTATCCACACATGCATATGTACATACATACATATATGTGATGCACATGTGCTTACGTGAATGTGAATACATATGTACATACATACATATGTATGCAAGCATGTATAATTGACTAGGTGGGCGTATTTTGTGATAAAATTTGACCTCTAAAGCTCATTTGCATAGATTTGAGCTTGTGGACGTGTAGGCTAAACTAATTAAAGCGCCTGTGCGTCAATACAACTGTGTAGATTACGCAGACACGTAGAGAAAGATATACATACATACATACATACATATGTATGTAGCTGTACACATACTCTCGCACTCTCCCTTGTGCTCGTATAGAGATGCATATTCAATGCTAATCTAACATGTAAAGGTCAATCGGCCAGTAAGGCATCGCTCACTCACTCACACACACACATACACACACACACTCATGTCATGCGCATACACTTACACTTGCTCATTCGCATTCACACACACACACACTGACAGAGGCGTAGTGACGTATAAGTGGCTAACCCCAAGAGCGTCGCAACTGCAGTCGCGCAGTCAGCAGCGGAAGTGGTTGCGCGGCTGCTGCTGCACTCGTTGGGTTTGCTGCTCCTTATACCGGTTTTCGCTCTTTCGCTTCGTATCTCTCTTTAGCTCATTCTCGTTCATTTTCACTCGCTATTGTCTATCTTTCAGTGTTGACGTCGACGACGTTGCCGCTCCTAATCAACACGTCCTTATCTAACCAATTTGTTTAGGCATATATGTATATATGTATATCTGCGTATTTGTGTATGTGTATATGTGTGTGTGTTTAGTGTGTTCCAATAGAAACTAGAGTGGTACAGTAAAGTGACCAAATATGTCGTCTAATTGATATGTATATAGGACAATGCCAGAAAAATTATTAAAGCCAAGCCAACAGATTTTAAAAAGAAGCCAAGTGCTTAGTAATGGGAGAAAGACAATTGAAAACTATTTAAAAAATTGTTATGAAGTTTTTCTTTTCGTAGTCTACATTATCACAACCGTACACTGTCAGTCAATTCCTACAGGGCATCTAGCTGTCGGTGTGTTTGTGCCAGTAAGCGCTCTTTTCTTATCATTTCATTCAGTGTTGAGGTAGAGGGCAGAGGGGCAGATTTACTGAGAGATTCATTATGTTTGCAGTAAAATGTCACTACTGTGCTTGTTCCGCCTCTGATGTGTTTTTATTTGTCACTGTTCTTTTATTTTATCTACAAAATTAATGTTATTGAAGGCAGATATTGGCATTTTATGTAGAGCATTTCATATTTATTTTTGTACGCTAGATTTATGATATCTTCGAACTTTGGACTATCGATGTCACTGATTTTCGATAGTGCTAACTAGAAAAATATTATTTTTCGCTTCCATTTGATTTTATTCAAATTGAAAATTGTTAAAATCAAATATCGTAGAATTAAATTTCACATGTGTGAAAAGTAGCATCGATTGCTTTTAGATCCTGTACTTTAAAAAAGTACAAAAGGGTCTACTAAGTTTGTGCAAATGACATTTGTGTGTAACAGGCAGAAGGAGGCGTGGCAGACCCCACAAAGTATATATATTCTTGATCAGGACGAGGAACTGAGTCGATATAGCCATGTCCGACTGTGCGTCCGTCTGTCCGTCCGTCTGTGTGAACACCGAGATCCGAGATCACGGAAACTATAAGAGCTAGAGACGTAATTTTTTTTGTTTGGTTCGTGTGTTACATAGGCAGGCGAGTTTTTGTTTTTAATTTCATATCTCATACCCCTCCTCATCAAATTTACAAAAATGTTCTTAGCATATACAGTTTTAAAGTCACTGGATTTCTTTGCATGAATAAAGCTTTAGATGCTTTGAACGTTTGGTGCGATTTGCAGCCCAATCGGATAATAAACACCGGAGATATCGGATAATCAATTTTCTGCAGTAGGCAATTGGTTGGGGGACGGGCAGCCACAGTGTACGCGGGCTTTGCGTGATTTTTGATTGTGATTATGAATTTCTGTATGAGTATGTGGTTATTGTTGGTATTTGCGCGTATATTTGTATGTATAAGTACAAGTGTATGTGATAATGTACATACTATATGCTGCTGCTATTATCGACTCCCAAGGCAAATCGAAGTACAGGGTCTCCTACTGTCGGTTGCGTCCGACTGTAGCTTTCTCTACTTTTTCAGCTTTAAAGTATTTACATTCATACTATAAATTAGTTGCATCGATTGGTTTCACGGTAATTTTTTGTTGTTGTCTATACTCTAAATATTTCATTAATCCTATGATAATCCATATAGTGGTACTATTATCAACATTGCTAATTCCATTTGAACTCTTTTTAGTAAGACAATATTTCAGCTGATCTTTTAAGTACAGAAACAGCAATCATGCTATTGTAATGCATAATCGAAACGGTTCTAAAAAAAGCAAAGCAGAATAATAAATAAAATAAATAACAAATGCTGCGGCAGACGATTAATGTACATCCGTATGTATGTATGTATGTATGTGTATGTAAATTAATGTCTATGGCCTAGGTGTTGGGGGAGGGCGAAGCGATGTAGGAACTCTACTGATAACAGCAGGGTTTTGCAATCGCTTACTTAATTTATCAAGTATTATTTGCTGCGAGTGTGTGTGTATATTTACACACATGCTCACGCATACATACGTACTTTATACACAACATTTTTTCGGTGGCACTTGTTGTATTTGGCTCGTTTTCCTTCTCTCCTCCGGTCTATCAACTTTCTTATTACTAACTAGATTTTTTATGGCTTCTCTTGCCTATGAGTTGTTAAGTTTTGTGTTTTGGTTTTTCGCTTAATTTAATTTGAAAATAATGACTCAGACCGGTATTTAAAAGCCTTTACAGTTTGGAAGGCACTGCGGGCTGAAAATATTATTAGACATATTCAGGTTCTGTGTGTTGTTGCCATGCTAATGACAAAAACACTTGTCAGATATGTATTCCAATTGGCATTTTCCGCATACGATGACGACACGGCCTCACCTTTTCGCTCCACGCTCTCTTTCTCCGACGGTTCTCCTCTCTTTCGACTGAGAGCTGAATTTGCGGTTGATTAACTTTTGGTGTGTGCTCAACTATACGTATGTGTGTGTGTGTGTGTGTGTGTGTCTGTGGGAGTGCGTGTTTTCTTATTGTTATTTATAAAACGCAAACACCAAAAGGGGCAATTGTTTTGTTGTGCGAATGAGTATAAGTATGGTATAAAATGTTTATAAAATATTATGATTGCCTTGCAATTTGTTTTGTATTTGAAATTCAAATATTCTGGTGTCTTGAGAAACTTCTCAGTTGCGGAGACTGTTTGGCGTCTACGTTTGATGAGTTTATTTTTCTGTCCCTCAGATTTGTTTTCCTCCTACAATAGCGTCTTTCGGTACAACAGTTGGCCTTCTACATAGCTTAACTAAATGAAATCTTTTGACTTTTAAAAGTAACATAATTGGCGTCGATAACTAATCATCCTTTCCTTTTAATTTCCTTTCATCGAATAACTGTGTATCTGAAAGGATGCTTTCTTCACTCTCCGTATCTTTGTCGTTTGCAATGGTTCACTCTTATACTCCTACTATCGAGGAGGGCTGCATTCCCCCTCGACGCCCTGCATCGCAGCTAATAATGTTCTATAGCCCACATTTGCACAGAAATGTTTTTGTTTTCGTCAATGATTTATTTTTAACTATTGATTTCCATCATGCCCTCTCCGTTAGTTCTATTTATACTTCTGTCTTATGTTTAGAAAATATTAATAGCGCCTTAATAGATATTCTTTTGCATATGCAGCTGAACTAAACAATTGCACATATCTGCGATTACTACCATTTCAGTGTTCTTTTGCCTTAAACCGGTCAATCATATATGGCTAACAGCTGTGTACCCGGTTACCCCTGCTTGTTCGTTAATATGCATTGTATGTATGTGTGTATGTATGTGCAGTATATGCATTAAAATGCGCTGATAATAATAAAATTAAAAAAAAATAAAGCTGTTCGATAAAGAGCAGATAAACAGGAGAAAGACCAAACTGGTTTATACGGTACAAAACAAAACAGAATTAAAATAAGTAAAGCGATTAAAGTAAACGATGCCAATGACTCAAGGAAACCGAAACTAAACTGAGCTGAACTCAACTCGAATTCGTGCGAGAGTTGTGTGCTCTCGACTAGTCGATGCATCGAGGGGGTAATTTGAGGAGGATATTAGGCCATAAAAACAGGCGAAGAACTCGTTTCCATTTTAATCGCTGTTCTCTTTTTCTCTTGCTCTTTTCTCTTCTGCTGGACATATCGAAGAGTGTGTTGCTATTGCTTCGGCAACGGTAATACTACTATATAGAGTTTTTCAAAGATTATACCTGTCACTGAAATAGATTTTCCAGACCCTGTACTTTAAAAAAGTACAAAAGGGTCTATTAAGATTGATTGTGCAACTCAGAAATGTATGTAACAGGCAGAAGGAGGCGTGGCAGACCCCATAAAGTATATATTCTTGATCAGGACGACTGGCTGAGTCTATATAGCCATGTCCGTCTGTCTGTCCGTTTGTATGAAACCTAGATCTCGTAAACTGTAAGAGCTAGAAACATCATATTTGGCAGTTAGATGCCCCTATAGTTCAAGCAGAGCAAGTTTGTGTTAGATTTTTGATACTTCCCCCCCTCCCCCAAAAGCCGCGAAAAACCACCACACCCACAATTTCAAAGATACAAGATACTTCTGCTTCGGCATACAAAGATCTTATGGTAACGTTCATCAGTGCTGTGAATTGTGGCCCAATCGGATAATAAACACCGGAGATATTCGAGATTAAAGTTTCCGTTCTAGGCAAGGGAAAGCAGCGAGCATGCACTTAATGTATGTATATACATAAGTGTGTATGCGTGATTGCGTCTGACTTTGCGATATGTGTGTGTGTGTGTATTGTTAGCATTAGTTGCTCCAATTGCAGGGTTTCCTACTGTCGGTTGCATCCGACTGTAGCTTTCCGAGTTATTTCTTTCTACAACTATAAGGACACACGGCTCCGTTTATAGAACATACACAAGAATGAACACCTTCAATTCTCTTTTGCGAACATCCCCAAAGTTGGTCTATGGTGAGTGTCCGCTGTAGAGAGTTTTCACTGTATATTGAGTATTGAAATAATTAATAAATAATTAAATTCAGAATATCAAATACAATTGTCAGTTCTATTCCGAGTTTAAAAAATCCTTTCGAGGTATCAGTATCAGCAGCAAATTAAATTGTTAAAGTAAATTGTTAACTCGTATGTCTAATCCGTAAAGCACATGATGTTAGATGTGTATTGTAGATGTTTTTTGAATACTTTGAACACTTTTACCTTATTAACAGTCAAGTACACGTTGCTTTGTGTTTGTAGTCTCTCAAAATTGAATGTTTCGTAAGCACATAAAAAATGAGTACGTACTTAAAAATCACACACAAGAAACAAGCAAAATTCGTATTGAGGAATAAGAAGCAAACAAAGACAAATAGCAACAGAGGGGAGCCAAAGATAAAGACAGAGTTTTCACGTGTTTCTACATTTAATTGAATATATTTTTTTGCATGTTTGATAAGATATTTAGTGCAACTGTTCATTTATCGCTATGGCGCCCAAGTTGATTGAGAAATTCAAAACATACCTCAGGTTGTTTCATCCAGCAAAAGACATCAATATGTGTATATATGAATATGTAATGCAATTGACTAACAATATCTTTCCTATTCTTTCTTCACTCTCTTTTCAGTGGCGGTGGTCCACAGACGACAGCTGCTGGTCCATCCGCTGGTAATGTGGCAAACAATACCATTGTCGGTGGTAAAAGTGCAAGCAATAACATGTATTCCACCCGCCAATCTGTAAGCACCACAACCGGTGTGCTTATGGTAGGACCAAATTTTCGTGTCGGTAAAAAAATTGGCTGTGGCAACTTTGGCGAATTGCGTCTAGGTAAGTTTATCATGTGATCTTATTTGATATGATGATGGATATCTGTAGAGACTACTGCCACTGCGAGACACTCGACAGTGTTATCCTTAGACCTTGGCACATTATTGTAATACATTCCATCTAATAATTTCTATGCTAGTCAGAAGGCCTGACACCTTATTAGCGACATTTTTTTTGTTCAAGTAAATATAATTCTTTGATCATCCACTTAAAAAGTGCTAAAGAGAGTCTATTTAGATTGCGTATTTGACAAGTGTGTGTAAGGGAAACATCTCGGAACTATATACACACATAATGAACTTCTATAGTTTAGATTCGATTATTATGCAAGTGGATCAAATTTGTTTCTGGTTTTCCAAATATTTCGCTGTCAAATTACGAAGATATCTTAAATAATACAGCAGCCACAGTTTAATTCACAAAGCTGCGTTATAAATCTTAAGTAATTAAGGTTCTATAGTCTAGTGCGTAGAGAGGGGTCTTACCATTTGTTACGAGTCTCCTATTGTCCAAGTGAGAAATGTATTTTAAAGGCTGAAGGTCGTCTGGCAGACTCCACAAAGTATATATATTCTTGATCAGGACGAAAAAGACGTAAGCGCCATAAAGCAAATTTTATAGGGTAAAGTTTATTTCCAATATTGCTGAATGAAATTGATTGAAACTTGAATTATTTCTCTTGCTGTTTATTTTCAATAAATACAATAATTCTCTGCGCTTACTTCTTTTCTGCGGTTTCTCGTTTAGTTCAAAATATTGTCGCTTGCGGCGTTAAATAAACTTCAATTAATTATTTAATTATGATTGGCTGTAAATCAAGTTATTTTTATTACATTTAATACTGTCCGTTTTGTTTTCCTTTCAATTCTTTTTCATAGTTGCAGTTATTTCATTTTCTTTCGCTTTTTTCGCGGGAACGACACACCTTATTTCGTCTTTATTACAAGTCTTCTACCTCGATAGATACATAGGAATAGTTACATTTGGTTGTGTAGATTCGTTTATTAAATTTGTACAGTGTTGCATTAAAAAATCGAAAATCCCTTTTCCCGGGAAGTGCTCGATATATTCTTGATCAGGATGACGAACTGAGTCGATCTAGCCATGTCTGTCTGTCTGTATGAACGCATCGATTTCGGAATATAAGAGGTTTCAGATAAAAACAATTCAATAAAAACTTTTACAGTCGAACTTCCCTATAATGAATCTTGACGGACCCGAAAATCACTTCGTTATATGATTAATTCATTCATTTTACATTTACTCTGATTAAAGAACTTATTTTCACAAACATCGTAAACATTATATGGGAATGATATACAGTCGGAATTCTATATAATGAATCTTGACGGGACCAGAAAATCACTTGATTATATAGAAACTTCATTATACAGAAATTATATTTATTGAAATGAAATTGGAACGAAAAAGTTGTGTGTTTGAAATCCATTCATAATAGGGAGAGCTTCATTGTATAGAAGTTCGCTATAGACAAGTTCGACTGTAACAAGCATAAATTGCGGACATACAAGTTGGCCTTTTGGTATATATGTACATATATTCCCTGGCATATTAATCTATCCTACATAGCAGTCGGCTAAACACAGAAGTTGTTAACTAAACAATATTGCTTGCTCTCTTTGTGGCTGTGGGCAGCGTAGCCACGGCGAAGTTAGCAACAAAGGAGCAGGGTATAGAAACAAAGCATAAATTAGGAGCTAAAAACTATATATATGTGTATATATATACATATATATTATTGTTAATATTTTCTCTTTTATTATTATGGCTTGGATCATTTAATATGCGCCTTGCGTGAACATTTCTCATATAATGAATACAAGAATATGTAATTAATTCTTTGTCGTCTGTGGGTCAATGTCTTTTCGTTGAGTTGCCTTTTTATATGTGAATGTAGGTTCTTTATTAAGCGAATACGTGTGTACATACACACACTCATGAGTATGAGTTTAGCTTATTGTCTTAGGCCATGGCAAATGGCGTGTGTAATATATGTTCATATAGTACATATCTATATAGCTTAGAATTACACAAAATTTGTTTTGCATTTGATCAGACGCTCGATAATTATTATTTTAAATTAGAATTAGTGTACATGTATTCGAGCAGTATGGTAAGGAAATTAACTAATTTCGTAAATAAAATGAAACATATTTATAGTTATGCTTTCGTAATGGATAGAGAAGTTGAATGAGAATTATTTTTTATTAATTTCAACTGAGATATTCATGCTTTTAAATTCAACATATATACATTTGTTATATTATCATAGGTTATATGTACATATATTTATTCTAATTAATTACTCTATTATGTTTGTGATTTGACTTTATAACCTGAAAAATATTTAACAGGTTTAAATAGATAAGTATTTAAAATAATTATTTTTAGATCCTGTGCTTGAAAAAAGTACAAAAGGTCTATTAAGTTTGTGCAAGGGTCTCTTACTGTCGGCTGCATCCGACTGGAGCTTTTCGAGTTTTTATACATTAAGGATTGGTTTAGGTTTCACCTAGAGTAATATCGAAGTTTTAAACCTGTGAAAATATATTATATTATATTATATATTATTGTAATTGTAAATATTACGGGAATTATTAATGTTTTTAAATTTTGCTTACATTTAACATGTATTCTTCTAAAAGTATTTTAATGGAAAGGAAAATTTATGCGAGCTGTCACAGTTTTTTTTATATTTGATTCCTTTTCGAAACTCGAGATATTTGATATTGAATAATTTTGAATTTAAAAATATAGGAGGAATTTGCGAAATAATATACATTAATTATTTAGGCATAAATTCAATGACCAGAAAGCCAATAGAAGATTGATATTAATGCGGCAGTTATGTGTATTAATATGGTTTAATTAAATTATTTAAAACATTTCAATATTTGCAGAAAATAATTTATACAAATGTACATTATTCACTGAAAGCATTGAAACAGTATTATAAATTTTTCACAAATGGAAATTGACCCTGAAACCAACTGTTTCTAATTTGAGGGCAATCTATACTCTGAATACTCTTGTTTAACTCCGCCAACTGTGTTTGTTTGTCTGTCTGTGTTTTTGTTTCTATTTAAAACAAGTCAGTTAGTTAGTCAGTTCAATAAATAAATTATGGTACAGTCAATTTGCAAGGGTATCTTTACTTTCGCATGCTAAATATAGTAGTCTCTAACTTAACGTTTCAGCGCTTGATCTGAGTCAAGGTTGCTTCTCTTCTTACGTATATGTAAGGATGATACGATACGATATAGCCATTTTTGTCACCACCATTTCCCGAAAGCTATTCAAGCATAATGATCGAGAGTTACGATTTCATATCTATGCTTCATATATCTCACATTTAATCGATGTGCGCCTTAACTTGATGAGACTAGCAGATTTAGCTCGTTCACATCGTCAAAGCATAAGCTTTTACACCAGTGCTGACGAGAAATACACCCTAGAACATCATTCGAAAGTTAATTATAAGCTAAATGAACAAATATGGAAAAACACATAATGTTTGGTGTAATCAAAGTCATGCGCCTTTACTGATATGACTGAATATGAGTAAGTACTATATGCGAATGAAGGTGGCCGGTGGCCTAGGTATTAGAGCAAGTGTGATGTGTGAGTGCGATTGTGGTAATGCTCGCTTGATGAATCTATTAACGTGGTCAACGCTATAGTGTGATGATAAGCAACAACGTTAGCATTCTCGAGATATATGTATATTCGCACCTGGACAGACTGTGACAAGCGGTAAACACTTCGATGTATTTATATTTGTTTAGCAAACATTCTTAAAATACATTCTTAAAATACCAAAAGCAAATCTTGTTAACAGTAGGAGTGTTTTTGCGTAATCTTAATTATTATGTGGGTGCGGTTACTTTTTATAGAAAATATCGCTTGATTTCTCAACGAAATCATTTGGCTTGATAAATATAGTCCTTGGGTTTTTAAGGCTCTTCATCTCCATGATATGCCGTTCTAACTCACTAGTAAAGCAGCTTGCCTAAAAATATATAATACAGGAGTACAAAAATGTTTGCAATTATATATACATATATTCCTGATCAAAACAACGAGCTGAGTCAATTTATCCCTTTCTGTCTGTCTATATTAATACTGATTTAGTTTATCTACTGACCCGTATTTTGTGGGTCTCAAATGCACATTAACTGTATGTATTTCAGATCAAAGGCATTATCGATTTCTATTGTATTATTTTTTATTTTTAGAAAATTGGTTGTCCAATATCTCCGGTGTTTATTATCCGATTATCGAACCAAACATTTAAAGCATCTAAAGATTTATTCATACAAAAAAAGGAATATAGTGACTCTAAAACTGTACATGCTTAGAACATTTTTGCAAATTTGAGGAGGGAGGGGGATGAGATATCAAATTAAAAACAAACTTAGCCTGCCCATGTAATACACGAACCAAACAAAAAAAAATTACGTCTCTAGCTCTTACAGTTTACAAGGTGTTCATACAGACGGACATGGCCAGATCGACTCAGCTCGTCGTGCTGATCAAGAATATATATATGTACTTTATGGGGTCTGCCACGCCTACTTCTGCCTGTTACATACATTTTCGAGTTGCATAATCTTAATAGACCCTTTTGTACTTTTTTAAAGTACAGGGTCTAAAAAAAGAAAAGAATTTAATTATCAGCCAAGTTTCGAACATCACTATCAAAATCAGTTCGGAGTAGACCTTTTTAATATTTGTTCTAAAAGAGCGCAAAACTTAAGTTTAAATAGAAGAGGAAAATGGGATTTTGATCATTTATGGTGACTATTAATCAGTATATTATTAATACTATACAGTAATATTTTTCACAGATGTATTGTGAAATATGTATTTACTTACATACATAAGTGAATTAGAAGAAGGGTACTCCACCTGCGTCTTGTCTATGTGTTTAATGTTAAATTTTGCCATAATCATTCCCTTGTCTTTGGTTTGTTCCGAGTTGGAAAGTTGGAAAATTGAACACTAGTTTCATTATTTTTATTTGAATGGTTAGGTCGGCGTTTATGTTGCTTTGGCGGAGAAGGCGGAAGTACTGATGCTGGTGGGCGTGGCTTAGCAAGTGGGTCAGGTAGGAGAGTGTTGCTGATGTGCATGCTGGTTCATTGAATTGATTGGTTTGTTCTGGTTAGCTGAAGAGCGATTGCAGTTTAGTTTTTTTAGCATGATGTCTGCATTAGACCTGTTTGTGTACGTGTGGCACATGTGGCAGTCTTATGAGTTGAGGCATTGTTTAGATTAATTTTAATAAGTTAATCGTAGTTTGATTATTTTTATCGTAAACATATTGACTAATCCACTGTTTTCTTTCTGATTTGCAGGCAAAAATCTTTACAACAATGAACATGTAGCAATAAAAATGGAGCCCATGAAGTCAAAGGCTCCGCAACTACACTTAGAGTATAGGTTTTATAAGCTATTAGGATCACATGGTATGTTTAAAATTTACAAAAAACTATATGTCACCCATTCAAACTAGCCCCTCTAAATATAGTCCAATGCAAAATAAAGATAATAAAGCCTAGTACGCAGAAAGCCGAAAGTTTCGTGTACGGAATAGAAAATACTCCTCTTCGGTAAATTGTATCTGAGAGTGTGATCACATAATTAAATTAAATCCAACATAGACTTATCTTTATACTGCGCATAAAAAAAGAAAAATTTCGGCTTGCTGCGTACTAGGGCTAACAACTAAAATGACCTTAACACAAGAATGTACACATACATAAATATATGTATATGTTTATATGCACATATATAAACACATATATACATTTGTGCTGTACTCGATCGTCCTTCTCCGACTACTAACAAGAAACTTCTACTGTTCTTCCCGACTATTTTGAAGAATAGTTTAATACCATAAACTATGTTTTGCACCGTTACCACCTTCGTGTTAGTTTGACAAACTCGACAACTCTCTAGAGTTCTCTACATAACACTTAGTATTTGAGTGTATTTGAGTGCTATGCGAATATTACACATAAGAAGACATGAATAGATTTTCTCAAGCATATTTCGGAGGTCGGTGCGTGATTAAAGAAAACATTAAAAAAGCAAAGAAAAACCATGATAAAAGTGAATACTCCCTATCAGTATACACTATGTACACGACATATCTATATGTATTATTTACTGATGTGTTATGTCCATCAACTTACTACATGCTGATTTCTTAACTCAATCTTATTTTTTCCTTTTTTTACCATCTTATGTTGATGCTATATATAAATACATTCGCATTATATTGCTCTGTTCCTTCATATCATATAAAAAATATATCATCCCAACTCTGAATATGCGCTGTGAAATACGAATACCGGTACTTCGACGAAATCCTGAATTCTGAATGAATCGAATACTCATCATGCGACCGATCAACCAATCAACCACCTTATCGAATCAATTAATCTATGAACACATTATGATGGCATGGCACATACCCTGTAACAACCATATCCGTTCCGATGCTCCCATACAGCCGATAACGCCCCAGAAGGCATACCACGCATTTATCACTTGGGCACTTGTGGTGGTCGTTATAATGCCATGGTTTTAGAGTTATTGGGATTATCATTAGAAGATCTCTTCAATATTTGCTCCCGTAAATTTTCACTTAAGACTGTATTGATGATAGCGAAACAACTTGTAAGTTATTACGAAGTGCTAAAGACTCTTTTCAGTTTCTGCTTAAGTGAACTATCACGCGGATTTCCTTGTATGACAGTGTATATAGTGGATGATTGTTTCCATTTTTGCTTATATGATATGAGCAGTTTATACCCTGTACTACAGAGCATAAACTCATGTAAGATAATACTGTGTTTGAGTGAAGTCAGCTTTACTGTAAAATAGTTTGTACTGCCTCACAGTATGTATGACAGTTGTGAGGCTATTGTGTTTCCATTTTGATTAATATATTCTTCTCACTGTGTATCGCATTGTCATATGAAATCCGTGGCATACTTCACTTAAACAGTTTCTCGCATTTTTATTTTGACTGTAAATTATGATTTAAAGCAAAGTGTCTCAACGGCTAAGCGTTCCAAGTTAACAACTAATTACCAATTTTTGTTTCAATCAACTGTTGTATTAAATATCTACTAGAACACAATGAACGTTAGTGTGTCTACATTTTAGATTGAGTGGAAAACAAGTATTTAACAATTTAGAGCAAGTATATATCCACAAATTGTTGTAGTTAAAGTTGATTAAAGGCTTCTGTTAATTTTCTTCTTTCCGTTATTATTATATATAAATCTTTTTTTTGGGTTGTAGTGTAAAGTGAAATTTAACCACTGAAGTAAAAGTAAATCACAAATAATAAATTAAAGCATGTAAACCTATAATAAGCGTATCAACTAGCCCAAGTGACTCAATTGAAGTACTTGCAGTATTTCTATGTAAATAATAAGGAAACCGTTCTTTCTATTTATATACCAACTACCAACACAAGACGACAAAAGACAATGTAACAGTTAAAGCAACACCGTTAGTGGGCTAATTAAATCCTTGATTTCTTGTTTGTGCTCTATGATTATATACACATTTACATACTTACCTTTAACCAATATACTACTAACAATCCAAGCGCTCTGGCGATCTAAAGCTGTGTGTCAATACCATACACTAGCCAACACCAAACTGTTATACACTCAACTTTCCAGTGCCTAAGTTAAGTTTAAGGACGTTGGTTGGCAGCAATCATACAAGCAAATGTTTACTAATAGTTTTAAGTGTTATATTGGCACTGTTATACTACGCGACCTTCGACACAGTTCACAGTTCACAGTTTACAGTTCACAGATTGTAGATTGTAGGTTTCAGATGACACAGGGTTGTTCTCAGTGGATGTCTTCCTCTTAATATGCTTCGAGAAATTCTATTTATTTGTTGTTCTTGTTGATTTTAGCACACTTCTCTGGCTCTCTTTCTCTCTTCATGTCTCTCTCTCTCTCGCTCTGTCTCCTCCTCCCCTCCATCCTCTCTCAGAAATGCTGGCATAGCAAAGGTGGTAATATACGTAAGACTCGCTCAACTAACCATAGTCTGTTCGCTTCGTCTCCTCCATTCCTTGTTTCTAAGACTATATCTTGTGGCCAACAGCAAGAGTGTTAAACAATGTTAAGCCTTAATATAACGTTATATATATTATATATATAAAATATGTCTTTTCTATTATTTCTGTTTTCGTTTCTTCCTTCTTCTCTGCCTCTGCCTCTTCCTCTCGTTTGTTTTTTTTTCTTGCATAAAACCAACAACAACAACGATTTGCAATATCTACGTTAATTTTGTGCGTTGCTCATCACTAAAAAACGAACGAAATATTACTTGTTATATATTTTGCACACACAACAACCACAACAACAACAACAAAAACACAATTTGAACTTTGAACTTGCGCAATTTGTGTTGACCTGTAGCAGAGGGTGTACCAGAAGTATATTACTTCGGCCCATGCGGCAAGTACAATGCTCTTGTTATGGAATTGCTTGGTCCATCACTTGAAGATTTATTCGATATTTGCGGCAGACGTTTTACTTTGAAGAGCGTACTACTGATAGCTATACAATTAGTAAGTACAACCAACCACAATCACTTAATCACTACTGCTAAAGAAAAAACCAAAACAAAAACCAAACAAATCAACAACAATCGCAATCTGTAATTACCACAATAGTAAATCAGCGTTATTATTTGATATTAAACGAGCACGCGCATTTCTCTCAGTGCATATCTCACATACTTTTTGCCACACGTACACAACACTGGTAATAGTTATACGGCAATTAACACTTTAAATTTGCGTGAGAGCAAGTGTGGGTGAGTGAAAGTGTGTGGAAGGGATGATGATGCGTAAGAGTGTTAGTATATGTGAGCAGTGTGTGAGGAAGGGAAGGGAAGGGAATGACTGGTGTCTGAGTGGGAATGACTGTGTGAGCGTCCTATGTAAATGTGTGTGTGTGTGTGCGTGTGTGTAGAGGTGGTTTGGGTTTTATTAATTGGTACATCATTCACTTTTTCATTTTTGCAATTTGGCTGACTAATAACAAGAACACGAGGATGGGGTTTACCGAAATACTCTTTCGCTTGTCTTTTATTTACATTTTACAACTCTAATCCATAGACAAATACTTGGTTGCGGCTTAATTACTTTATTATCGTTGAGTTTATTAATTATATCATTAATAGCCATTTGAGAATCACAAACATACTTCAATTAAGCTTTCCTCTTAGCTCTAGCAATTTGAGTGAACAATTTAGTAATTAGTTATGCCAACGTTCATTGTAAACATCGTTATTAATACTGTAATAATTGTAATATAACAAAATATCAATAATAAAATGCATGCATAGTATTTTTCTTTTACAATATTTATTTTTTTTTATACTTTTTTGTTTTTAAATTCACCAGCGAACCGCGTTCATAATTATGATTTAATCTTTAACTGAAAACTGAATCGAAAATGTTGTCAAACTCAATCAAGAACTACCACTATATCACATCAAAAACTTCAGCTAGTTGAGACACTACAAAAAAAATTTGATTTATACAAATAATATGCATTAATACATCCATATAAATCGGATCTGTTAATGAGCTGGACCGAAATTACCAAAATATATTCGATATGGTGTGCTTCCAGCTCATTGATAGATGTCGAAATTTCTTGTAATATATTTTATATCTGGATATTAATAAGATTTCTTGTTGTCTCACCTTAAACATCACACAAAACCTTAGCTCCACCGGATCGAATATGTTCATAGTCGGCACTTAATATATAGGGATGTGAAACCAGAGAATTTTCTCATTGGGAGAACATCAACAAAACGTGAAAAAATTATACACATTATTGGTGAGTAGTATATAATGAAATCCATCTATCCTTTGGTAAAAATACTCTTTTCATTTCTGCATAGATTTCGGTTTGGCCAAAGAGTATATTGATTTAGATACAAATAGACATATACCCTACCGGGAGCATAAATCATTGACTGGTACAGCTCGCTATATGTCAATCAACACGCATATGGGACGCGAACAGTCGAGGCGTGATGATTTAGAAGCCCTGGGTCATATGTTCATGTACTTCTTAAGAGGATCACTGCCGTGGCAAGGCCTTAAGGCTGATACACTCAAAGAGAGATATCAAAAAATTGGTGATACAAAACGTGCAACGCCTATTGAGGTGAGTATTATTACAATTTTAAGCAATTTATACGATGATTGCTGAGGGACGAAATTTGAAATAGGATACCACTCTTCTCTTGCATGTGTGTTTGAGGGAATATTATATGTATATATAGTATATAAATACGATATATATCCATTCAAATGGTGTCGGTCGTGACAGTCATACGCATTAAAAGTGATTTAAAATTATTCTTGATCAGGACGACGAGCTGAGTCGATATAGCCATGTCCGTCTGTCCGTCTGTATGAACACCTAGGTCTCGTAAACTGTAAGAGCTAGAGACATCATATTTGGCAGTTAGATGCCCCTATAATGTAGGCAGATCAAGTTTGTGTTAGATTTTTGACACCTCCCCCGTAAACCGCGAAAAACCACCAGAGATACAAATTTATGCTTTAGCATAAAATGATATTATGGTAACCCTAATAAGTGCTGAGAATTGTGGCCCAATCGAATAATAAACACCGGAGATATTCGAGATTAAAGTTTTCGTACTAGACAAGGGGGAGCAACGAGCATGCACTTAATGTATGTATGTATATGCGTGGTTGCGTTTATGTGTGTATTGTTAGCATTAGCTGCTGCAAGGGAAAGTACAGGGTCTCCTACTGTCGGTTGCATCCGACTGTAGCTTTCCGAGTTTTTTAGTTTTGTCTTTAACATTGAATTTATTATTTTTATTGTCATAGATATTGATCATTAAAAACAATGAAACAATTAGTTAACGTTAAATAGTTATTTATTATTAAGTTATTTAAATGTATGAGTGGAATGTAGTTAAGAAAGAGCAATAATTAGTTAGAGACGACTATCTTGTATTTAATGCTTAGGAATTAAGTCTAAATTAGGACTGTTGGGATGTTAAAATCAGTATGCATAAGCGTCGGGTACTTGAAACTGATACGTTTACATACTATACATACATATACATACTTTACACACATATTTTTGAAGAGAACATTAAAATAATTGTTCTCATGTTTTTCAGGTACTTTGCGATGGCCACCCCGAAGAGTTTGCAACATACTTGCGTTATGTGCGGAGGTTAGATTTTTTCGAAACACCCGACTATGATTTTTTGCGAAGACTGTTTCAAGACTTATTCGAACGTAAGGGCTATACCGACGAGGGCGAATTTGATTGGACAGGGAAGACAATGGTATGTTATTCTAATGTGTGTTTTTCCATTTTCATTTCCATGCGTACGGTTAGTCATCAGTCATCAGTCATCGTCTTGTCTTGATGCTGCTCTAATTGAATTGACAT
Source organism: Liodrosophila aerea (assembly GCA_035045005.1). Taxonomy (NCBI): domain Eukaryota; kingdom Metazoa; phylum Arthropoda; class Insecta; order Diptera; family Drosophilidae; genus Liodrosophila; species Liodrosophila aerea. The sequence continues at coordinate 346,529 of JAWNNL010000055.1, forward strand.
ATTAACGATGAGGACAACAACACATACACATACACATAGCATCTAAATTTAACACTGTGCCGAATTCTAAATGCATATTTAATTTATAGGAGACTTAAGATCAAAATCAAGAAAATGCATAACTATATGTATATATAAATATTTATTTATATGCATATATAACTTATTTGTGCGATCCCTTCCCTATTCACTACTCATATAACTCTGAAAATGGATTTCAAAATGATGTCGAACCGCATGTTTGAGAATGCCCCATCTAGTATACAAGTTTCCATCCATTTCCCAGTCCTACGGTGAAGTTTAAGTATTGCAAATAGTTATCAATTCAGTTCAATCAATACATCAATACCAATGCGGAAGGCATATCAAACCCAATGGTGCCACTAGCAACACGAGGATTGTTGAAAGCATATATTATTAATTATGCTGATGATAATTACAATAATGATGATGATGATGATGATAATGGTGATGATGATGATGGGCCCTTAAATTGTTCAAATAAAATTTCCATATAGATTCATGTTCCAGCGCAATGTTTTTCTTTTCGTTGATGCATATATTTTTATAACTCACCCGATTACCAATTGTAATTAAAAGAGAGACCACTTAACATAGCACAGAAAATAATAAAAAAAAAATAAAAAAATAAAAAAAAGGTAGAAAAAACTAAACCCCAAACAAAATAACAAAAAAAATATATAAAAATATATACTATATTATTTTATTTAAAATGAGTGTTAGGATTGGGCAAATGAGTCCGTCTGCCTGTCCATCGTTTCCTCCGCAAATTGTTAAACCAATTCTCAATAGATATCGTAATATGTTATGAAGGGAAAGAACGGATGTACAACCTAATCAATCTGTATTATACTGATCGCATTGTTGAAAAGATATTTCTAATGCAATGGTTAATTCGAATAGACCAATCTGTTTTCCACAGGCAAAAGCCATTAGTAGTTTTTGATGATAGTGATCTTCTGATCTGATAGAATATCGGATAACTTTGCAGCACAATGAAGAAAGTAGAGTAAGACAAGTAAATGGATATGTGCATATCTCTGTGAGTGTGTGGACTATCCGAGTACAGTCAGTCTATGAGCTTGACACTCGATATCTGAGTACAGGTGCTCCACTGGTCGGTTGCTTCCGACTTGCAGGTATATAGTCCGGTCTGTTCCCATTTACGAATTCGTTTAATCGATTTACTTTTTGAAAAAAATGGGGTTTCAAATTTCAATTCATCGTTTTCGATTAGCTTCATGTTTGGTCCATTTCGAAATAGATTAGCTTCGTGTGTCAAAAGTATCAAAAGTACAATAAACATTTTCGTTTCTTGAAAACGATACATCGAATTTAGGAAGCCCATTTTTTTCAAAACGTAAATCGATTGAACGAATTTGAAAATGGGAGCAGGCCTGAATATGTTTATTTGGATCCTTATAACATCTCATGTGCTTGCGCCTTCGTTTCGATTGAATTTAATTTGGAATCTTGATTAAGTTTTTATATATTATTATTGCCATGTGTATGTCCTTATGCTCTAAGACTAAGGATCAGCTGGATCAAATGAAGGTTATTAAGAATGCTCCGCCCTCTTATTTGGCTAAGAATAAATCGGACAAGGTACTATTCTTTCTCGTTCTTACTTGTTCGCTCTTTCGCTCGAAGTGTCAGCATTAGCTTGCTTTTCAGTGTTGGTAAACGCTCGTCCAAATATGTATTTGTATTATATTAGTTAAGCCTTAGCTTTAAGCTAACTTTAATCGAAACTATGCTAACAGCACCGTATTCTTTTTCTGTCTCTATCTCTTTTTAAAATTTCCAACCAATACAACGAATAAAATGAAAATGAAACAACGAACAAATACGAATACATGAAAAAATACAACAATAAATAAAACACCGTGTCATGTGTCTCTATGCGTGTAACTGTGCATTTCAAACAATATGAATACGATATCAAACTAAACTATCGACTGCATCCCATATATCTACTATATATCACGCTCACAGTCAACGCCCGTCGGATCTCTGCAAACTGGCCATGAAGTCATCATTTCACCAAATAAAGATCGTCATAATGTAACGGCAAAGGTAAAGTATATATTCATACTGTACTTCCTAAGGATTAAGAATGTTTTGAGTTGAATCATCTAATCTAATTCAGTATTGCGGTTATACAAACTGTCTACTAAGCTTTCCAATATCTTTTCTTAACTACTATGTACATATTTCATTTCTTCACTTTACTTTTATATGCTTTCATATATAGTATATATAATTTTGATACTCTTCTTCCTAATCTAAACATTTACATTTGTTGTGTGTAATTCGGTTTAGGATGTCTCGTATTTTGATTTCGATGATATTGATAATGAGAATGAGGAATATATAATACTTCAGGTTAGATCAATACTCAAAGAATCCTTTAAAGCAGTGAGCTAGAAGGCTGAGTGTATGTAATTAGAGCTTGACTTTGAACATAAAAGGGATTGTAACTATTTATTTTTTATTTTTGTACTTTCCGTATTGTTTTTTATGTAAAATGATTAAAGCTAGGCATTCAATTTGTGTGACGCTTGGATAGTTTGGTGTACGGTTCTCGAACTTTAATTCTAACTATAAACATACACACACACACACACTCACACATGCACACACACACCGATAGACCACATACAACTTCCCTGGGATTTTTGGCTTTAAGTGTTGAGATTTGAACATGAGTATATCGTATTGCTGTAATACTATTTTGTTACTTACTATATTGGCCGCACCTTTGACTTCAATGTGAAGTGCTTTAGTTTGATTACTTATTTCCTTTTATGTTTATTAGACACACATTAGAGTCTTTTGATACTAGCTTAAATTGATATACTAATAATCAATAAATTGATCGCTCGCTTTTCTAAACCCCCAAATCAATAACCACCCGACTATCCAATAAAATGCAAATCCAACCGCTCCGTACCGCTCCGTTCTGCTCTGTACCGATTCGATACGATACGATTCGATTCTATATACGATTCGATCTCCAACCCAATCCACAGACAAATGCCAAAGGAGGTGTTGCTGCGTGGCCGGACGTGCCCAAGCCGGGTGCGACCCTTGGCAATCTGACACCCGCCGATCGGCATGGTTCAGTGCAGGTAAGTTCCGAGTTCAACCGAAGCGAGATGGCAGAGAAAAGAAACTGTTTCCAGGCCGTTGTATTATTTTCCTTTTCTGTAAATAAAATACTCATTTGTCAGAGGAAATCGAGACTCTAGATCGAGGCTTCACAGGGACTTCCAGATGTGATCAGTTGTAGCATATTGAAAATACTACCTATATCCATAGCATATTAATATTCTGTACAAATCCTTCCATAATACTCTGTGTTGAATGCCCAAAGATCAATGTGTATATCGTATCGCATATGTATATCCGACACACATACACGTACCATGCATCTAGTATATACAAACATAAGAATGATTCCCATTATGATAATGTCAATATTTATACATTTGAATTACTCGCAGACTGTTATATTTTTGGCCTTTTCAATTCTAATGTTTTCACTTGATTTACTCTACATTAGCTCAACAAGGTACCTAATTCTATATACGTATAAGAAAAAAAAAAAGACAATTGTTCCTTACCCTAATTACTATTTATGTACTTGAAACGTTCCGTTCGTTCGTTCAATTTGTTTGTTCTCCATTTGAACTAGTTGATTTTTCTCGGACATACTTTTTGACACAAACAGCTCCGATTAAGCAGATACTATATAGATATAGTTTTTTTAGTGCATGTCAACAGCGAGAGACTTGCAGTTATATGTATATATACTATATATATGTATATTCAAACTCATATTGGCCGCACTGCATGGCGCTAACGAACACCGATGTATACGCATGTCCAGCACGTACAGCATGATCACACATACACACACGAATACACACACACACACACGCAACACAACACATACTTGTATGAAGTTTTTCAAGAATTCGGCAGGATTGGATAGACTTATCATCATCTCTTCATACCATTGGCATGTCCATACCAAAGCAGAATCAAAATCAGAATCAGCTAAGCTAATGGTGAAATGTCAAGAGTAAAGAAAAAACCAAAACAAAACAAAAAAACAAACTTATTGCAGAGATTGCCAGAAGATTCAAGCTCGGACGATGATAGCCCATTTGATGCTTATTGTGAGACAAGCGAATGCGACGATGAAGCTAGAAAATAAAACGATATCCCATCCAAAAGGCATCCAAATCTACTAGCACTCTATCTGCTATCTGCTACTCTACTATTATCTCTCTCTTTTATCAACTCTCTCCTTTATCCACCACCTAGAATATGCAATAAGAATCTGTTTACATACATATTTCCAAATATACCTATATATACAAAAAATGTCAACAACTTCTCGGCTTATCGAGGTATTTCGTAACCTATCTGTGGATTGTCCTTCTATCTCACAGGTCTTTGAGTTTATCTGTGTGTGTTTGTGTCTGTGTGTCCCCTATATGTATGTGACTATTGGGAGAATCTGTCTATTAACTCAACTGCAAACGAATTGGTCCTTAAAAAGGCAATCTCTGCACTAGAAGGTTTCAATAAGTACGCATCGGTTGTTATTAAAGCTCTACTTAAGTCACTCGACAATTTACTCAACTAAAACCTGTGCCTCAACCCAAATATTAACTTCGATAGGGATTATTAGAGCTGGGAAAGGTTTTCTTACAGAGATATCAACTTTGATAGTTTGGTGATACCAAGCAACAAATCGAAAAGTTAGATGCATTTGTAGGTTCACACTTATTGAGATATTCTTATGCAAAATTGAAGAGGTCATGTCTGTGATTGAACAAAATTGATTAGATCTAAGATTGCAACTAACATTTAGCATATTTTGTAAGTTCACTTAGAGTTAGCACTGTTTACTTTAACCATACTAGCACACGCGAGTAGAAGAAGACCAATTTGAATCCAGATGCTGCTATTGATTTTGTTACTGTCGATTTTTGACTAGCTCCATAAGAAAAGAAGTTATCTTTGTTAAAAGTTTAATGAAAATATCACGAAGTACTCGAACACGAAATATGATTTGCAGACAAAATGTATATACTATAAATGTTTAGTGTAAGCTGCGGAGTAATGCCAAGAGACTAATGCCAACACTGTGGTGCAAACACACTTTGTCACCTCTTCTTCTTTGTATCATTTGTACAGGTTGTGAGTTCGACTAATGGCGAACTAAACGCGGACGATCCAACGGCTGGCCACTCTAATACACCCATCACACAGCAGCCCGAAGTAGAACTTGTCGATGAAACAAAGTATGTACACGATGTTATCGAAATGTATCGTTTTTTACGGGTTCCACAAACGTTTCAATTTCTATAGCATAGAGTTTTGCAAATATCCAATTATAATTTGAGTGAATTGGAAATGTGAACCGTTTGTGGAACGGCCTGAATTTGTGTGCGCTCTTGATTGCTTTATCGTTTTAATATCGTATATTCTCCGTCTCTCTTGTAACTGTTTCTAGTGGTTCCTTATATTCCAGATGTTGTTGTTTCTTTAAACGAAAGAAGAAGAAATCCACTCGCCAAAAATGACTAGACGGTGTACAATGTAGTCCAGAACGCGAAGCAGTCACCCTACTGCGCGCCACTTCACATTCAAACTCACGGGATAGCGTATTGAATAATCCGAGTCAGGATTATATACAACAGGCAACGTCACAGCACACGTTGCGTTATCCTCCATCCGCGTCCATGCTGACGCCAACACCAACTACAAACACACCGACACTTCCGTTGTAATTTATACATATATATACATATATATAAATGCATCTAAAACAAAAACAAAAATACCCACAAAAAAAACAACAAAATAACAAATAAATAAAAAAAAACAGTAACAGAAACAGAAACAGAACCTAAAAGAAAACAAAGTAAAAGATTGCAAACAAAACAAAAAACAAGATAAACACAATTTTTATTATTATTTTTATTATTTACCAATTTTGCGTTTATGTTTATTATATAAATTATTATAAATATTAATTATATTATTAATAAAAAACAAAAAACAAAACAAAACAAAGAAAACGGAAACAAGCAAAATGATTGAAACACATTTAAATACAAAACTCTCATAATAATTTCATGCAAACTCAAAACAAAACTAAAAATAAAAGCTAAAAAACAGAAATGCTATATACTATACAGAAATGCTAGAGCCTCAGTACTTTATAAGTACAGGATCTAAAATTGAGAACAGGCAGCTCAGTGTCGTGCATTAAACGCCAATTGCTCTTAACAGATGAGAACAAACTGACACTCACACACACACACACACACACACATTCACTCACATACATATACATATATACTATATATATATATATTTATAAAAAAAAACACAATATATGGAAGAAATATTAATCTTATTTAAATACTAGTGCAGCATCATTTAATGAGAAGAGAAAGCAGAAGAATTCAAAGCATTGCATGCATAAATAATTGTAGGCAAACAACAAATTGTACATTAAACACATATTCCCTACGTTCTTCTTAAGTACAGGGTCTAAACACTAGCATATAACCAATTACTAAAGCTATAATGCTGTATTCGGCCTGCCGAAGCTGATATACTCTTGCAAAGTAAAGTTGGCATTTAGATGATTTGTTGTATGATTTTCCGATTGGCGTAAGATTCGTGTGGGTGCGGTTGAAGTAATTGCGATATCAAAATAATTATTTTTCCTCATCCCTAAAGTACAGTACAGTGAAATGGGCATATCAATCAATTTGAAAACCCTTTTCAAGAGTAAAGCAAACTATTCAATCCACTTTTCCAGCATGATATGTATCTGTCTATCTACATGTGTATATGCCTCCATAGCACTCGAACGACATAACTCACGTTCAGGCACACCCCCTTCCAGACCCCACCCCTGCCCCCTGTTTGTTCCACTTGCAACAGTCCTGAAAGGTCTCTCTCAGGCTCTTATCGTAGGCAGCTTCTGTTTAGCTCAGCTTTTGGATGCACTCTTTGAAAATAGATATCTAAATACATCTTTTTATGTATGTATGTGCTATTGTACATAGATTTTTTTATAAATAATAAAGAGAAAATGCAAATAAGATGCGACTTTGTAGTTAAATTCATTTTGTACAAGATTAGTGCATTTATTTGACGATTACTCATTGTCGTAGTGTGTGTTTTTAGGTCAAATTTATTTACGTACATTTATGAAATTTAGTAAATGATGAAATTCAAATGAATTATTGATGAACGGACGATGATTTCTACACACACAAAAGCCTTAATCCAGAAAATTGTAGCACACTCGGCACTATGTTTTCCCAAATTAGCTAAAAAGATAGGAAAACACGAAAGAAAACAGCGCTAAAGCAAAAACTAAACACAAAATCAATCGCATTATAGTTGATAATGATGAAGGAAAAAACGTACTGAACTATTTATTTTGATATTACGTGATACTAAACTTACATACTTACTACTCTACACTGAAAGCTGCCTGCACAGCTACGCCTCCCGTACCCCCACAACAAGAATGAACATCTACTAAATATAATATCTGTCTACTTGCAAGCCCATCTGAACGGATTTGTTTTCCCTTCCCATACAGGCAGAAAACGTGAAAAGCAACACAACAGCAGCAACTCTATGATATGATACATGTATATGATATGATATGATGTGAACATACATATATAGTATATATTTTAAACCAATTTTTTATACTTATTAAATTATACATACGTACTAGTACAACAACAGCAAAGACAACAAGAAGCAAAATAATGTTAACTGACAAAAAATCTTAATGTTTGCCTGTGTGTTTTTGGCGATTTTCTTCACGCATGGGAAAACAAAACAAAAGAAAACAAGACAAGAAGAGAAATCAAATTTTCAAGCATTACATGATACTACATATAATAATTGCATAATGAAATTTACCAAATTTCTTGTATAGTTAATGAAAATCATTTGTATTATATATGAAATCGAAACGTCAGACAAAAGATCACTTGCTAAATACAATGATTATTATTGTATTATAATATTTATTATTGTATTTAGTTCACATAATATTACATGCATATATACATATATATATAAATAATAAATGAAAAGCGACATTTCTAGTAACAGTCAAGTAAACCTAAATTATAAATACACACATAATGTACTTTAATGTTGATAAAAGAAAAACCATTTAAGCGTATCGCATGCATTGATTGTATTTATCAAATTATAAAACAAAAAAAAAAAACAAATTTAAAAATCTGGCAAAGGCATTCTGGAGAGCAGAAGAGAGAATGTAACACACACGCACACACAGAAGTGAATCGAAATGAGAGCAGCAAATCGGAGTGTGGTGTGGGCGAGCGAAGAGAGAAGTGGGTAGAACGCGCGATCGGAACAGAAAGAGAAATGCAAAGAGAACATATTTAAGTCATTTACAACTGAAATATTCATTCGTGATTTCAGTTGAGATGTGAAAACAAGTATGTAAGAGATAAATATTGTATAAAAATGATTTATTATTAATTATAAGTAACAAAACATAAAAAGATTTAAGCAAAAGAAATTAAAAAAAAAATGATACCAACCCCGAGAAACATACAGAGAAACAAAACAAAAAAGCTAAAAATTAAAGCAAAAACAAAAATTATTTGAAAATGCAACGTGTTTTATTCATTTGTTTAATAGTTAACCGGTTTTAGTTTATTTTTAGTGGGTACCGGATGGTATGGTAATTCGAAATGTATAATTATAGTCGCAAGATTTGTGATGTGATGTTTTTCCAATTAGGAATATTTTTCTAAAGCTAATGACAAGGAATTTGCGCTATGGCACGAAACGGAGACTCGAACGTTTAGCCGAGACACGAACCGCAAGTTTATTTAGTTTATGCTACGCAGAGCTTTCGCTATAGTGTGTATCGGCTAAGTTGAGTTGTTGCAAGCCGCAGCAAGTACATACAAATATATACATACATATGTGTAAACCGATTTAAAAGAGCGGCTTGATCCCAACAAATGCTAGCTAAAGGTCAACACTCCCCGTCGCACCGTTCCACCGTTCCCAAATCGATGCAAAAAGTGAAGGGATGCAATTTGAGAAAAGCGAACCAAGCTAATGTTAATTCATTTGGCCTTATGCATTGTACAACCCACTTACTTTAGTCTCAATGTGTGTGTGTGTGTGTGCATGTATAACGTTTTTATGCTTGGCCCAAGACAAATAGTGTTTGCTCAACAACAGGTGAACGTTCGAGTAGAGCGCCGAAGAGATCGGAGCACAATGCTTAAGAGAGAGCTTTGTCTGGTTCGCTTACTTAATTTACTGCGCACGTAGTGCTGCGACGCGACATGACGCCGCCAGAGTTAACGCCGTTGAGAGAGTTAACTTTAAAAAGTTGCAGGCAGAGTAAAATAACTGCACGATAGACAACGCAAAACGAACTGGCATGGCAATGGCAGTAGCAGCAGCAGCAACAGCAGCAGCAGCAGCGACCCGACTTCAGTTTCAGCCAACGCCAATCAGTCTGTGAGATCGCTTCGAGCGTGGAAGACGTGAGCAGCGGAAAGAAAACGTAGAACGCGAAAATTAGCAAAAATATTAACTGAACTAAAAAAGTACAAAACAGTTCGAGAAGTGAATCCCGTTTTTTATCGCTGGCTTAAATGAAAACCTGCGAATAAGAAAACTTAAACGTGCGGCTTGAAAGTGAAAAGATTTCATCTTGTTTTTGTTATTCAAAGCACACAGCTCGAGTACAAAACTTTGAATCTCCATGTAGCTGCTGCCGCTTCAACAACAACAGCATTTGGGCAATTGTGGGCCAAAACCGAAGAGAGAGCAAAGAGTGAGCAAAGAGAGAGGTAGGAGGAAGGAACAACCGTTCCTGAGGTGCTGTTAATCCGCTGACGTTTAAATCTTGAATCAATCAACGCAACACAATGAATCAAACACAAGTGAATAATTTCCTAAAGTGCTTCCTGCAAATTGATGAGCCCGTTAGCCATTTGGCAGCGCGTCACGATGATCACGATCACGATCATCATCATGATGAGGATGATGATCACGATCACGACCACGATCATGATCATGATCATGATCACGACGAGGACTCTGGATCTGTGTTAACAGCCAAGGTAACCGCCATGATAGTGCTCTGCTGCGCCAGCGCACTCTGTGGTTCGATTCCATTCCTCTTGAATCGCTTCTACCACTGGACCGAGAATCAGACCAACGCCCGCTCAGCCACGGTGGTCAAGTGTCTATTGTACTTTGGTGGTGGTGTGCTGTTGGCCACAACATTTCTCCACCTGCTGCCCGAGGTGCAGGAAGTGGTGGAACAGCTGCAGGAATGTGGCATCATTGGCGAGTTGACTTTCCCGCTGGCCGAGTTGCTCATGTGCTGTGGCTTCTTTCTCATGTACTTCATTGAGGAGGCAATGCACTCCTACGTGCACAGGCAACAGCATGATGGCGCCAGCGCTGCTTTCGAGCGTGGGCACAGCATACGTCACAGTCATCTCATGAAGCCGTCTCCAACTGCACCCGCAGCAAACACAACTGCCGAGCTCACCCCAGCCGTGCCCAATGCCGCGCTCTCTGTGCAGGATCTAATGCAGAATGATTTGGAGCAGCAAAAGTATGGTGCAGTGCATCATCATCAGCACGGTCATGGCCACAGCCATGCACATGGCCACAGTCATGGGCACAGTCACCTGCCCGTGGGAGACAACGCAAGTGACACGAGTGATATGCTCACCTCGTCGCTACGAGGACTCTTCATTGTCTTGGCGCTGTCGCTGCACGAGCTCTTCGAGGGTATGGCCATTGGTCTGGAGGGGTCTGCCAGTTCGGTATGGTTCATGTTTGGCGCTGTCTCTGCCCACAAACTGGTTCTGGCCTTCTGCGTGGGCGTGGAGCTGATTGTGGCCCGCACCCGCCTCAGCCTGGCTGTGCTTTATGTGCTGACATTTGCAGTGGTGAGCCCACTCGGCATTGGCTTGGGCATACTCATTAGTCATGGCCAGAATGCAGGCGGACCCAGTCTGGTGTCGGCCATACTGCAGGGCTTCGCCTGTGGCACACTCATCTATGTTGTCTTCTTTGAAATTCTATCAAAGAATCGTTCCGGCCTGGTGGCTTATCTCTCACTCTTTGTTGGTTTCCTGATAATGTTCGGATTGCAACAGCTTGGTAAGTGTAGAGTTGATTGTGCGTGTGTGTGTGTGCATACACTAGTCGAAAAAGTCGAGAGTAAACCGCAGCTGAATGATAAGTTTCAGTTTATTGCATAAAATGTGGGTTAAGGCTTAATACTCTGAGCAGATGAAACATATATTTCAAAAGGTACTTCCAAACACCCTCTTAGAACTTGGAATAATAGTAAATATATTATTATTAATATATATTCCGATTTTTGGAAATCAGTTTTTTTTCCTTGGTTATTGAATATTTGTCCCAGATTATAATTATTAGAACTACTAATTAACCCTTATGCAGATCGTTCGCAACGTTCGTTACTAGCTCGAAATTGTTTTCAGTGTATGCGCACAGTCACGTGTGTATGTGTGTAGGCTTTGGTCAGAAGATTGCGACACATTCTGTGATTCTTCAACCGGAATCGATTCGGGTGAAATAGGAACAGGTTCTTGAGACAGCATTTGCTTCTCGCATGGATCGATAACCTCTTTTTTAACATTGAGTGCTTTATTTATAATGATATTTGTATATTATTTTTGCCTTGTTGGCCTTGTAATAGACCTTGTGGCTCTTTGCGGCCTGAGTGCGGCAGTTGCTGCTCTTGCGAACTGTGTAAACAGGTTGGGAAAACCCCGCAGTGAAATCATCAGTGTGAGGCAGTATCTGCTGAGTGGGGATACCCAGATTAAAGAATCCCCCCTTAGGGCTGCGCAATAGTTAATTACTTAGAACTTTGTATAAATATGTCTGTCTGTAACCACAATATCTCGAACACCTCCGACTGTCATTTATCATTATTCACAGTGCATCGTTACTATCTAAAATTAGCATGAAAAACCCATTTTAATGTTTTCATTTTTCTGACTTGCTTATAGGTGCTAGCGGTGGTCATGGACATAGCCACGGTAGCTGTTCCTCGGGGGATGGGCATGATCATCATGTGGAGACCGAGCCTGAAATGGATCCGCATTTGCATCTGAGTGAAGCTGAGCAGCTGAAGTACGAGGAGAAGCTACAGGTGTTGCGGCAAGTCACCCAGAGGCTGCTAGAGGCGCATCCCAAACAGAACTAATACTAACTATAAAGAGAGATACTTTAACTAACTGCTAAGCAGAAAATGTACATACGTGTATAGTATTAATGTAAAACTATTTATCTAGTTTAGTCCACGAAGTGAACTTCGAAAAGAAACTAAAGGAAAGTCCTACATTTCGTAACATTGCTTCTTATTGCAGCTGTATAAAATATAGTTCTTGTGTCATAGTGTAACTTTGATTATAGTAAATAAAACACTTATCGCATAAGAGTAAGACCTACATATGTAGGTGTTAAATTTCTGCTATTTCTCGACTGTAAATATCGCCAATAATTCCTATTATAGCTGAAATAAAACCATTAGTACTTTATACCTTTTAAAAGTCGGTTTATTGTGGCACTTATTTTATTATGTACATATTGCCTCGTATCAAATGTTGAGATCATTTAATTGAGTGCCCTTAAGAGGTAGTCGATACTCTGGTCTGAAGTACATTAATATGATTTATAACTCTACGATTACACTGGGCAAGATTAAGCTGTATTTTTCAATGGATTGTGGTAGTCTTTAACGGACTCCTTATCAGTAAATATAAATGTGTTTGTCAGTGATCTGTACAACCCATGTAAAGCTGTTTTTACATCCGAGAGAATATTGTTCATACATCTAAATTTAAAATGAAATCTATTTTCATATAAAAGTACTAACATTTTGTACTTTCCTTTGATGAACTAATACGGCTTCTTTTAATTAGAATATTTTGAGTTAAAAATATATTTAGTTTTGAAATAAATTATTATATTAAAAGATATATCTGAATTATTCTGTGCCCTTCTGCACTGTTTTTTGAGATCACTGAACAAATTGTATGAGATCAAAGAAGTAGAGATGGATAGGTGCCATCCATACAATATATCAAAGCCTGCGGAGTGTGGTGAGTACTGCAAATGAGTTACTTAAGCTTTTTAAGCTTGGAATGCGATGCAGTCTACAGTAAGACTTTACTGGTGGCTTAAGTACATCAAAAGCTTATAATATAGGGATTCCTGAAACTGATTTTGATTTGCTTTTGATTTGGTTTTAGAAAGAAAGAAAGAGGACCAGTGTCTTGAAGTGGGCGGAGCCACTGTTTGGCAAGGTTGCCAGATGTTCTGAAAATCAGAAGCAAATCAAAATCAGTTTCAGGAATCCCACTAATGTCTTAATTATTAAACTGTCTTAACCTTAACCGCATCTTCGTACTAGTTGGCTCTCCAGTTCAATCCTTCTCTTAAACAGACAGACTTTCCATAAGCAAAAGCAGTACGGCTCAAAAAGTCTCAGACTGGACAAATTCGGAGTTGTTGTCGGAGTTGACATAAGTGAGTCGAGGGTTCTAAATCCTTAGTTACCGTCCTTACCAAATGCACGCCTGGCAATCAGCTGTTTCCAGCTGCTTCATTCAAAATTCGCAGTGTGACCAGAGAAAGTTCGGAAATGACGGTCACACTAAAACTTGATTTGAGTGGTTTTCTTTCTGAGGGACCTTTCACTTTTGTGGGGCTGTTTACTTCGTAGAAAACTATGTAAAAATCTTGGTGTTTATTTAGATATCTGGACCACGCAACAATTTATGCTGAAATTAGTTCCTGCAGCTGAAATGGGATATATTTCATACCTTTGGTTGACACCCAATTGGAGTACCTGAATTTTCAACTTGTAAATATTTATGATTAGACCAATGCTAAAGCCATGGCTCAAAGGAAAAGCATGATTTGACAACTATGCAAATCTGGACAGAATTAAAAACCCTAGGAATTGGCAACCAGAAACTTCAGATCAAATTAGGAGTAGATGTTGATGGTGTTAATAGAGACTTTATACAAAACAGTAAACCTAATGTTACACGTACATACATACCTTAATTACTAATTCTCATTTTGTATGTGGTAGTTGCTGCGATGTCTTGTTTTCAATATTAAAAAAACTCAACAAGGATACATTAGACAACAAAAATTGTGAAAGTTTAATATTTTACAAGAATTATTCTCTGGAAAATTGGTTGATATTTGACGATTTTACTAGCGTCGTTGTTGTTATTGTCGATGTTTTTTGCCTTTATGTGGAAGAAAACCATCATTTTGGCATATAATAAAAATGATGACTTCAGTTCTAACTTTTAATTTAAATTATTCATTTTAAACTTTTAAATTTTTTTTAAAACTTAAAACTTTAATTAATACTTAAATATCATAATTTAATTATCTAATTTCAATTTAATTTTAAATATTTTTATTTTTAATTTGTTGTCAACTGTACCTAGTTGATATTTTATATAAATAAATAAAGTTTTTTGCTCTAATATGTTCTATTTGTGCAACCTCGTCACCTTAAAATTGTTCTATGCAATACAACGAAATTTTCATAATGCATGTATCTACATATCTTATACATAAAATAAATACACCCACAATTAAGATGTATGTACATATAAGCCTGGTTGTTTTTCTAATTTATTCACCGTCTTTCCTTCTATTTCTTCTATTTGTCGCACCAAATTCAAATTTACATCGACTGATTGACATTATCAGCTGTTATTAAACTCGTTTCCGATATAAAACTATAAAAAAACTGCTACCCTTTAACGGTTATTATATTTTTGAATAATACTTCTGTTTACGACTATTTGTTTTTCTTGTAATATCAATTTCGAATTTCTAATTGAACGAATCAAACTGTTTTCGAGAAATATTTCAGAATCAAATTGTGGATATTCTGATGAATATTTTCTTTATACTATTAGTCATAAAAAATAAATGAATGCATACTTTATAAGGGGTGTATCGCAAATAAAGACTGTAGCTGTAATATCGTTTAATCTTTACAATAATAGGTGTCAACTACAAGCTGATATAATTCGAAGAAGACTCTCTGTATATTATATAATGAAGTGGAAGTGTGCGTACATTGGTTAACACCAAAATTGTCACAAATATTTACGTATTTAGTAGTTGACTTCTGCTAAATGCTAATTACTAGATAATTACGAATTATTGTCGTCATTCTAATTAAATTATAATGCGTTCTTGGGATAATAAACAAGTTGAAGAAAACATTGATGTATATATTGAACTCTAGTTTTGCCAGTTTTCTGTTTCTTCTGTCCAAGTATTTTCTACAATAGACTCGTGGCTGACAACGATAAATCTATGAGAATGGTATACTCAAGTTCAAAATTTTATTAATGCGGTTGTCAGAATCACTTTCGTGAAATATCTCAATGAATATGCAATTATTATTGGTATATTTTTATTTCATATATAATTTTTCCTCTATTATAATAATTATTATTTCGAGACTTCCAAATAATAAGCTAAATAATTAAAGGAAACAAACAAATTTTGTATAATTGTGTGATTAAATACAAGAAATATTATTTTGTAAACTGAGTTTGGCACAACAAAAGTACAAAATCAAAATAACTTTGCTCCATGAAAAAGTATATCGGATCTAGTCTTGAGCAAAAAGTAGTATGCAAAATACTTCTGTTTTTCGTGAAAATGAAGGTTTTATAAAATTATAGCTTACCCCTGATCCAGAATATGGGAATATGAGAACATGAGAATATGTGAATATGAGTACAAATGAAAGGATGAGAATATAAGAATTTGATTATATGAGAAAAGGAGAATATAGGTTTAGGGGAAAATGAGAATATGGGAAAATGAAAAAAGCCAAAGCCTACATATATATAAAATGCAGTGGAAGTGGAAGTGGAAGCGGACGCGAGTTGCATCAGCCATGGGCACAAAGAGAGCGGTCAACGTGTAAGTACATAGTATATGTGAGCTCTTACATTCACATTTTCGACTGGTGGCTGTGTGTATATGTGTATGTGTGTATGTATATGCTGCTGCATTCGACGCCCAAGGCAAAACACAGTACGTCCCACTGTAGGCTTTCGGGCGTTCTTAAAGTACACGGTATAGAAAGATCCAATATTGGCACAATATTATAAATTAATTAATCATTAAAAATGAGTTATGATATTCTTCCTGCTATGTATATTTGTTTTAAGGAAGATGGGGTGAGTCGAGTTGTTTTCCGTTCATCTGCCTGTCTATCCGCCAGGGCTGTGGGGAGGATGAGTAAATAGGATATTCCGACCACCATCCGTTTAATTACTATATTAAATGCACAATTCAAGGGCTGAGCTTGTGTATCAGACACAACTTATATATTTGCATGACACTAACGGATACATTTTCACTACATAGTTAAATTTTTAAATATTTTTTGTTTGTTTTTTATGTCAACCATTATTTTGACTTGCTTTCTTATTAATATTTAGTACACTAATGTGGAATATATCATTTGGCATTCCTTATGTCGTTGGTGTCTCTTCTAGTCTTCATATTCATTTTCTATATTTTTCTGCAATACGTTTTGCCACCTTCCCAGATAAAACCAGTTGGGAAATATTCTATTCAACACACGCTTGGCTTTGCCACATAAATCAATTTTGCAGTCTAGACCATTCCCTGGAAGACAGTTCATGCAGAATCCGCAGGAGCAGGCCAAACCACTTCTACATTGTTTATTGGTATAGTTGCAGCTGTCTCCCAAAGTTCGAGGGCAAAAAGTTTGGATGCAGCCAGAGTCTGTATATTCATAAGGTTCATACCTACAATTAGGAACGGCTTGCTTAGGACAAGGTGCGGGATAATCTGCGATTCCACTGAAAAAGAAACAACTCGTACATAAAGTGTTGTTTATGCCACTTTTGTAACTCACCTGGTGGCACAGCACTGATGCCACATTGCGAAAAGTACTACCAATCCGAACATAAATCTGGAGAGTCCTGGCTGAATAAATGGCTCGTAATGCATTATGAACATGAACCCTGTGAAGGGATAACTTCTTCTGCCTAGACATAGTCCTAACGTCCAGCTTATATACACCAAATCCATTCACGAATCTTAATTATATGCAAATCTATGCAAGTCTTTCATTAATTTATTAATGCTTATTCAATTTAGAATTAATCCCACTCTAAATGTGCAATCAGGCATGAGATTTAAGAACATTGGTCAGTTCAAGAGTAACGGTAAAGTTGATAATCGCCGGTTCAATGCCAATGTCAGTAGCCAAGGAATTAATTTACTTAATGGTTTTCAGATTGACAATTGGGTCAATTGCAATTGGATGTGTTTTGTGTATATAATATATCGTTCGTGGGTACTCTACAATCAAATGTAACGTTTTCTGACTTAAAATGTGTGAATATACTTTGAAAATAAGGAAAAACTTTGTCAAAAAATTATCGATTTACAAACATACGCTTATACAAGCAAAAGTCATGCAGTTCATAGATTATAACCTATTCAAAGTAGTTTGTCCGGACTGACTGGCAGCAGCATAAATGCCGTTAGTGTTTTGCTCTACGATTCAGGTTATGTCCGTATGTGTAAGTATTTTTAGAACCTGTACTTTAAAAAAGTACAAAAGGGTCTATTAAGATTGTGCAATTAACATTTGTGTGTAACAGGCAGAAGGACGTATGGTAGACTCAATAGAGTATATATATTCTTGATCAGTGCGACGAGCTGCGTCGATATAGCCCTGACTGTCTGTCCGTGTGTCTTTGCGATATGTGTATATTTGTGCATATTTAGCATTAGCTGTCGGTTGCGTCCGACTGTAGCTTTCCGGGCTTTTCCATAATTTAATTGTAAATGGTTTTGCCAAAAGTAGTCGTTTTTCCGTTTGCCAACCACGCAATCATCATAACTAACTCTTTAGTGCCTATTAAAGGCTTACTAATCACTAATCACTAATCTCAGATCAAATTGTTCTGGAGAATGCAGCTCATATCAATCATTATCCATTTTCAATCCGAAATGGTTAATATCTATTGCTATAGGATATTCTATTTAGTATTTTTCTCGATATGAAGATGGAAATATTTAATTACTAGAATTTAAACAGCCCGGAAAGTTTCAGTCGGCCGCAGTCGACAGTAGAAGACCCTGTACTGTGCTTTGCCACGGGCGTCTATAGCAGCAGCATATACATACATACATACACAAACACATACATTATAAGTTTTAACAAACGATTTAAGCAGTAATAAAATGCGGGTTGAGTGCGTGTTCTTGGAATATCATAAACGCCATGCCTACTAAGAGGCCCCGTCTGAAACGGGGCAATTCTGAAATTGTGAAATTTCAGCACGATATCTCGATTGAAGTGCGGAAATCGTAATCATAAATGCTCGTTGCTATTGCAAACTATTGCCTCAAGATCTGACTGCAGAGGCCTCGTCTAGGCTCCTACATACACACATACATACAGTGTACGTACAGTTACTGCTAGAGGTACATTGTATGTAGGTATTTGTCAGCCGCATAGCAAACAATAAATATACTCGTACTTAATTTCAAGCTGATAACTTTGTTGCTTGCGCAAAATTTTAACACGATATCTCCACATGGACGCTCGCGCGGTTGTCAAGCTCTCTATGCGTTACTCGCTCTCTCTCCTCTCCCTGCTCCTAGTCACTCTCTCTCTCTCCGCTTCTCTCTCTCCCGCCCGCTCCCGCAATCAGTGTGCTGCTGTTCCACTCGTTTTTTGTTTTGATCAAGATAAGTTGGGTAGGCTCCACCGCCCCGCCAGCCCGCTGCAACGCAAATTAGCGCGTCAAGTGTCAAGTGTGAATTGCCAAGTGGGTAACAATATTTGACAGCGCATGAAAACATCTCGGTAAACTAATTAGCGCATATGGCCGAGCTTATTTGCATCTGGGTCTCCGGATGCTATTGCCCGTATCAGCAGCGGAGTGTGTGCTGCTGGGCTGTGTGGTCCAACCTGTCATGCTATCTGCCGTCATAGCCAGATTTCAGCCTAAATATTCTCAGTTTTCTGGAAAACGGAAACTTAGTTTAAACAAACATCTTTACAATATTCGAATTTCGTAAAGTCAAATTTTGTAGTACAGTGTTATATGGTTTGATATATACATATATTTACCTTTGTTGATTTTCTGAGGGCCTGGTTTCTGACCAACCATATCGGTCAACAATGAAAATCCACCTGATATCAACACACTATCAAAATAAGCCAGCTATCCCGATTTAAATGGGTGACCTGATTACGATCCTCAACAAAAGAGAATTTTCAACCTTAGTACTCAATTCGCAACATTGTTTAAAAACAAAACTTGTTGACTAAAAATAAATATTATATGTTATATGATAAGCCTTTTTATACCCTGCGTATAATCTGTATAACTCTTGATCAACGACACGAGCTGACTAGATTAAGACCTTAAGCAAGCCAATTTGAATTGGAACAAGTTTCTTTATTTATCTCTTAAACGTGATTACTATATAAAAACAAAATACTATCTTCATGTGAAGCTTCAGAGCATGTTCCCGTCTATTTGGGTGGTTTTATCTTGCCAATTTTAAATCATTTGCTGAGTTAATCTCTTGTGTGTAGTTGGATAATGGCGAAAGTATGCTATGGAAATGATATGAATTGTGCTCACATCCAGGGCAGGGTCCATTGTAGAAGTTTACTTTTAGGCGACCTGCATTATGGGACTTGGACTTGCTATTAAATTTTTTGCAAAAAATATGTTTTATAGTGTGTAACATTTCCCCTTTCTCTTCCATTTTTCCGCTTGAGAAAGTGCTGATTCATTGAGATTGAAAACTACATGGTCTCCAAATGTCGCTTCCGTTCGAACTTTTTTAGACACTGTACTTTAAAAAAGTATAAAAGGGTTTCTTGAATTTGTGCGATTGACATTTGTGTGTAACAGGCAAAAGGAAGCAAGTAGATCCCATAAAGTATATATATTCTTGATCATATACGATATGAACTCCTAGATCTATACTACTATGTATAAGAGCTAAAGACTCCCCCTCCTCGTCAAATTCGCAAAAATATTCAGAGCATGTACAGTTTTAGAGTCACTGCCTTCAAGTGAAGATGCATAGAACGCGATTTGCAGCCAAATCGGATTATAAACGCCGGATATAATGGATCATCAAGTTGCTGTATTAGGCAAAGAGCAATCGTACGACCTATAATTAAAAATTATCTTTTCATATTCTTCCGAATATTCTGCACATTCGAGCGGCGAAAACTTTAATGAACATTCGAGAGTGATAATTAAAGAGAAAGTGCAGGGTCTCCTACTGTCGGTTGCATCCAACCGTAACTTCCCGCTTGTTCTATTTACAGTTTGTTGCACTAAAAGTTTATTATTAATATAATTTCCCCAAACGTATATGATAAGGTGTCATATTTAAATGTAGATATTTAAACATTCGTATGTACATGTTTGAGATATCCAAGCCAATCGTCTGCAATATTATTATTAAAACTTTCCTGTTCCAGCATTTGTTTAAAGGATTCGCTCACCAAGCGATTTACCTTTTCGAAATGCAATAATAAAGCTCAACTGCGCTCCTACTTTCGCTTCTTCGCCTTTGAGCTGCATGAAGTCATACCCTCAGGTAACTCAAACACTGAGGAACTGAACAACTTAAGTGCCAGCTGTCCAAATAATGAGCTACACAACATTTTGGCCACTTTATCAATGAGATGGTGCAAAAATATGGATATTTTCGCGGTAGGCTCTAATCTCCTCAATTCTCTCTGGCAATACCTCAATTACGATGGACTTATTAGAGTCTATTCATTGCTTGCGCTTTTTATCTTCTACTGCAATAATATGAAAATTATAATTAAATTAATTATAATAATGAATTAATTTAATATAAATAAATAAACTTACTTATTAACGAGTTCTCTACATTTTCCTTTTTTTATTGCAAAAACAGTTTGCCATTGAAAATGAGTAATGTAACAGCCAGAAGAAGGCGTGGAAGGTTGACAAACTGAGTCAATCACCCATCTCTGTCGTCTGTCTGTATAAACGCGTACATTTCGAGAACTATAAAAACTAAAGAATCCCAATTTAGTGTTGACTGGTGTATGCCGGCGTCCGATCAAGTTTATTGCAAATTGTAAAAACGTACAACAATTACAATTTTTAACATAGATGTGTGGTGTTTGGCATTTATATTCTATATTACCATATCAATCATATGTAGCACATGTATCTATTAATCGGTCTTACGATCGGTCCCAATTTCAAACCCAATTTTGGTCTTACGACCTTAGTGTAAACACAGCATAGCAGTTAATAGGCAATGAGATTACTGAAGAAATAAACTTGCATATACGAAACTGTATGTGTGTATGCTTTTGTGTGTGTACGTGTATATTATCCATTAAGAACCAGTGCATAATACATTTTGTATATTTATTTTTGTTATTAACTTTTGCTCCAGCAGATATTATTATTTGGAGTTCAAGACTTAAAAATTACAGCATATTAGCTCTATATTGCTAGTAAACTATATGAAAGGCTACAGTCGGGCAATACCGACTACTGTCGGTGGTTTCCTGCCTCCTACTGGAGACTCTCTGCACTAGCCAAATTAGGAGGAAATATTCTAGGGCTAATATGAAGGTTAAAAAATAGTTTCGGCATTGGAGAGGTCGAGAGTTTGTTTGACAATAAACTCTAGTTAAGAAAAAAGATGTTTAATCGAAGGTCTCTATTTCTCTTATTTATTTGAACAGACGGACACAAAGACGCAGTTGCCTTGATTGAGAATATATGTTTCAATATTCTTAAAAACAGAATCTTAATAACAAGTTGTCATATTCGTAATTATTTAAGTGACATACAATAAATACAATTTAAAATATTAGACTTATGTATGTATATGATCACTATGTCTAATTGATAACATGCTACAATTTAAATATAGTTTAATTTCATTTGAGTAATTGTTTAGCCAATCGCGCAAAATAAATTATGTACTGTATAAAAGTTCTTTAAAACGTGGGTAAATATATACAAATCAAATAACTCTAAAGCACAGAATTAATTAATTATATTACGTGTTAAGCCGCAGCAGCAAAAGGTTTAAAACTAAAATTAAAAAAACACAGTCTTATTTACTTAAAAAAGGCCATACATATAACAATTAATTATAAGTAATGTGTATGAGTGCTCGGTGTGGCAAGCTAGGTACGACATAGGATATGTGTTCACTGGAGAAAGGGAGAAGCTATCAATGGCCTTTCGATGGCTGCAACTACTACTGACTACGGGAGTTGTTAGTATGTCTGGGGTTGCTTCCAGGGACGTCGCTTCAAGTGTGTATGCTGCGAGTTGGCCCATCTGTAATAAACGTGTAATAATTAGACATTATAAAACTTAAATAAAGCGCACATTACCTATGGTATTTAGATAGCTTGCGTCGCTTAGCAGGTGGTACCATATCTATATTCGATCGATTGCTTACAAAGCCAAAGTTTCCCAGACTTGCCGCAAGGGGTACTGCAAAAAAAAAAATTATTAAATGTAACTTGTGTACATATTTATATTCAATTGCATACCATGCTTCCGTTTATTGTTACGCTGAACATTATTGACAGTAGAGGTGTGTGGAGCTGTACCCAATCCGGCTGGTGGCAGCGGCTTGCGTATGCTGCAACTGCGTCCACGACAGCCTTTCAGATGCTCCAACGTATCATGCATATGGGATCTCTCCGCAGGTGTTAAGCTGGTGGCACGATTTTGAGTCTCAAATCGATCTATGTCGGAAATTGTATAAAAGATTTTAGTTATCAATGCACAACCAATTTGCATAGTTTAATAGATCTTGAACAACATCCTCAGGCCGTATATTTAACCGTGTCATTGATTACCAGATTAACCTAATCTATCAATAACTAACTTACATTATAGTCGGTCGCACCGGACACGCAAATCAGAGATTTAATTTTAATTTTCCAATAAAAGAGCGGCGCAGATCACCCAGACTATAATATACGATGCACCCTCTGTATTATACTTATTATTTTGGTATTTTATTAAGAATGTATATACTTTGCGGTCTGTCTGTCACGTGCATTTACAACAGTAAGAAATGTTTAACTTCAATTGGTTGACGATGTTTATCATCATGTAAACTTTGCCCTGACCCCGACATGGTTTCTCTGTTTACGTATATTACCGCAATGCCGTTGTGACATAATGAAATTACAAATTACCTATGGTTAAGTTGTAGAATGTGATCAATCCCGTAGTGAATTCACAGTAGAGAAAATCATGAGTAGAGTTAATGGTTCTTAAACAGGAGTAGGTATTATTATTGGCATTCATGCAGAAACAAAACGGACTATCATTCCAGAAGGGGGCAGTACGCCAATGCTGATTGTCATGCGAGAAGCAGTTCATCTTTTCCGAGAGGCACTCCTTCTCCAACCTCGCTTTCTTGATGCGTTTGCGTTCCTTTTTGCGCTGACGTTCCTCCTTCAATTTACGTCGTGCCTCGCGAGCCATCTCCTTGGAGTCTGCATAGCTATTGTTGATGGTGGAGTGTATTGTTTGTTAGCGTATCAAATAGAATAGAGTGTTCTATGACTTACCTCTCCCCCACATCTGGTTCACAGTAACACTCCGCACGTGAGGCATATTGTGGTGTCTGTGAATGCTCTAGAGAATCATTTATATCTTCGCGCACAACTTCCCTGTGCTCACCGCTGGGCAGGATAGAACGCGGAGTGCTGTCTGGTTCGGTAAAGTAGCTCATATTGAACTCTGGACCAACACCCTCCTGGGAGACTGTGGGATTATTACGCCTTCGACCATCGCCACGTCTACCACCCCCTGCCATTTGCTGCTTACTCTCCCGCAATTGTTTCTTCATATCCTTAAGAGTACTGATCTTGTCTTTCAGCAGCTTAATCAGCATATCAATTTGATTACGAGATGTGCGCCAAGTCTTCTCATCATCATAAATTACATCTGAGCAGTTCACCTTATCGGTGCTTGCCTCTATAAAGCATCGTGTGCCGCCCTTTTGAAACTTATTGGATCGTCCCAAAGCGGCGGCATCGCTGCTCCTATTTTGCAACTGATGCTCATTGAACTTGTACTCCAGGGTCTCCAGAGTGCTTTGTATTTGCTGTATTACAACAGAGATGACATCATTCGACCCCAAACCGGCGCTGGAGTTCTGCCTGCTCGTTGTGTCTCGCTTGCCTCTATATCCATGAGCTAAGAGTGTTTCCAGTGACTTATCCAGATCGAGCAGCTCTTCCATTTCATATGGCAGCTCTTTGTGATAGACCTCTCGTTCCACATCCGCGTGCCGCTTGTGCCGATGCTTGCCTTGCTGCGTTTTCTGATACAGATGATGATGATGCTGCTGATGCTGTTGCTGGGTTCGCTTGTGTAGACGATGTGCATGCATAGCTATTGTCGGCGCCCGTATCTTGGTATAGACCAAGCCATTCGAAGTGAAACAGGCACAATTGCGTTGGTATTGCTTGCGTGGCAACGTGGCTAGCTGTTTCTCCAGTTGCAGCTGTAAGAACGAATGGTTTTTATTGCATCTTGTGTTGATTGACTGATTGGCTGTTTGTTACTTACATGGAACTTGCACTTGTGCTTGCGCCAACGACCCTCCTCATTAATACACTTCCATTTCTGACCTGGCAGGCAGTTCTTTAACAGCGCTGGATCGGAGCACTCCGAATTGAGTCTCATCA
The DNA here is from genome assembly GCA_035045005.1 of Liodrosophila aerea. Lineage (NCBI taxonomy): Eukaryota > Metazoa > Arthropoda > Insecta > Diptera > Drosophilidae > Liodrosophila > Liodrosophila aerea. The sequence goes on from JAWNNL010000055.1 coordinate 371,454, forward strand.
TTTTCGTAATGTAAGGTCTAAGCGGTAGATTGTTGTCTTGCTGTTGTAGAAGATGTTGATCCTCCAGTTCGTCATCATCCTCGTCTTCATCGGCAGCATCCTCCAGTTCTTCATCGTCCAGAGCAGGCGCTGAACTGTCAATAGCACCATCTGTATCCTGATCTTCATTTTCTGTATCTACTTCATCCTCGAGGTCGTCCTGTGCTGTTGAGGTTGCCATGGAGCTAAGCAGTGTGGACACCGTGCTGCTACTGATTCTGCTCAGTTCAGTCTCCAGCAGATCCTCCAGCAAAGTACTATTGACCAGTTTCATGCTTCGTCGTTCAGCTAACAAGCGTATACGAGATTCAGCAATCTGCTCTGCCGTCTCGCGACGTCCTGAACTTTCGATAAGGAAACTGTCCGGCCAATTATCACGCACAATACGATTACGACTCAGAAACAACGGCATAATACTGCGCCCATCCATGTGCGGGGGTGTGGGAACACCACCCATATCCAAAAATGTTGGCGCCAGATCCACGTTAAGTACAATTTCATTAACGCTTAAAATAATACAATTATATTTCAGCTGGATCTTTGAGAGGAGCATCCAAATATAACTTACACCTTGGACGCCTGAATACCGGGTCCACGTATGAGGAAGGGCACACGCACGTCGAACTCGAAGGGGAAACTCTTGCCTTTGATTAAACCGAATTGGCCCAGATGGTAACCATGGTCTGAAGTGTAGACAATGTATGTATTTTCGAGTTCTCCCAGAGCCTTGAGCTCATTAAAAACCCGCTCCACAGCCACATCGACGCTCTGCAGTGTCTGCAATCGCTTGGTCATGAGAAGATTGGTGAAGCGCTTATGCACCGGGAGCATGGGATCTGTTACCCTTAGTATCCACTGCTTATCGGGATTGGGAGCGTGATCATAGCTAGGAGTACTGCAGAATAATATTAAATAGGGTAAAAATGAGAATATCGTTGAAATGAGACTTTAATATACTCACTGATGAGTGGTCACGTTGAAGAAGAGATGACTGTACTGCGGGGCCGAGTCCTCAGGTCCGTGAGGTGCGGGAAAGCTCATGGTTAGCAGTACTGGCTTTCTTTGGTTTTGCTGCTTGGAGGAGCGCAGAAACGCTATCGAATCATTGGCTATTAGGTCCGGATAGTAATCTTTGGCGTAATCGAAGCCGTGCTTAATCTTCTGCCCATTCAGATTAATGCTATAGTTGTAATACTTGGAGTTCATAATCAGACCACCCCATTCACGCCAGCCCGGGGGTATGTACGATCCGTTATACTTGTTCAGATACTTTCCAAAATATCCCGTACGGTATCCCGCATTCGACAGATAAGTGGCGTAAGATCGTGTCTCATGCGTCAGCTGCCACTGCGGACTGGAGCAGTTGTCGTTGTTTGTGAACACCATGTGGTTGTGCACATACATGCCAGTAAGTAACGATGATCTTGCCGGACAGCACATCGGCGTTGTGGTGTACGCGTGCCGGAACTCGGCGCCACCATCTCGCAACAGCCGTAAAGTGCGAGGCATAAAGTTCAGAGAACCAAGCTCAACATCCTGATCGTCCGTCAATATCAGTATTATGTTCGGTCGACGCTCTCGGCCCGCATTCGAGTCACGAGAGAAACGCTTGTACGATGAACCACTTGGAGAATGGCTCCGATGCTGTTGCTGTTGTTGTTGCTGCCTCGGTTGCTGTTCCTTGGCCTCCGAGCCGCTAAGCAGCACATTGAGGTTAAATAGAATTAACGCCAGACAACCAATAGCCAGATGTTTACTGATATGCTGCATTATGCTTTGGATGCTGCAACTAGGAGCAGGTTAAGTTTCTTTCAAGTCACCACAAAACAACATGATCAACGTTAGATACGCAATTGTTCTGTAAAGACAAAAAGACGGTTGACATTTGATTATAAAACGTATAAAATTTGAAGGTCTATATGAGAGAAAACATTCTCTTTAGGGTTTATTTAATAATATTTTCATCTGATTTCTATGTTCCATTTATGTGTTTTAACAAATAAAAAATACTCAAAAAATTGCAGAACGTAAGGTTATTTTTTAAAACTCGATATTTTATTATAAGAATGGGGTAGAGGTCATAACTTAGGTTAGGTTAGGCGGTAGCTGAGGAATAGACCTCAGCTCACTTAGGCCAAAAGAGGCCCATTGTGGTACCGCATGGGCAAAATTTGATAATTTCCAACTACTTCGCTTTAAAACCGTCTCAGATTCCTTAGCTTTATTGGAGCAAAGTCCGTCAGGTCTGTCAGATGGTAGTCTCCCAGGTGAGAAAACCTGGTTATACATAGGGCAGGACAAGAACAGAGGAGGTGATGGACTGTTTCCTCTTCTTCTTCGTCGCGACAGCTTCTGCAAAAGTCGTTGAAGGGGGCCTGTAGTCTAGCAGCATGGGAGTCAATGAGCCAGTGACCGGTCAAGGCTCTGATTACTATAGAGCAGGAGGCTCTGTCAAGTCCGCAAAGCTCGTAGGAGCGTTTTGGACAGAGGATGGGCCAGGTTTGGCGGGCTATGGAGCATGGTTGTCTAGGGTGTTGCCATCTGTTGTTGGCTTCACGGTAGTAGTGGTGTTTTACCAGGAGTTTGCAAGTGGCCAAGGGTATCCCAATACCACTCCTATCCGGTAGGAGGGGGACCGTGGTACCCTGTCTGGCCAGTGTGTCGAAGGCCATAACTTACTATCATTACTTTTTAAATAAACACACTCTGTGTTAGTTAAATTAAGAAACATAAGCTTGTTGTAACCTGAACATGTTGCAACTTCAGATACTTCCTATAACCGACAATGTACACTGTTAAAAATGTGTTTAGTTAGCTCACTAATGAATGAATTTTAGTTAAAAAGAAAATAATTGTAGTTAAATTTTTGTTGTTGCAAATTTGTATAGTTTAAATAAAGTTAAGTTTGTATTTCAATATGTTCCACTTCCCTAGTTCATTCTTCAAATAGGCCGAATAGAAAGAAAATGATTGAAAATCTTTAAATAGGTTTCTGTAACAGATAGCTATTAACCAATTGCAATAGATTAATAAATAAGATTAATTTAAAAAAAAAAAACATATTTTTACAATTCTACCTTTCCGTTATATATTATATTAGTACTTCCACTAAAGACTCTCTATGCAGTTAAAATATTTACGGTAACTTGTCTCCACCTCATGCTAAAAAGACACAAAACTCTGTTTTTTTTTGGTTGAGTACAAGTAGTGAACGGTACAAGGTACATACATAAGTAGTGCAACAACTGCAACACATCGCGAACCCAGTTTGTTAGCAATGAATGAAATCTCCACTTACATATGTTGTGCATTTAAAACCAGTTAAAAACGCTACAGTTGAATGCAACCGACAGTAGGAGAAACTGTAGAACTTAAATTACGTTTGGGCAGTAGAAGTCGCGAAATATATAAGAATATAACAATTTAAAATTGAGTTTTAATGCATATAGTCGGTATGAGTTAACATCGGTTAAAATGTGCAATGTGCATAATAAATCTTTCTGTACTTTTAAGGTAGTGTTCCATTAAAGCCCTGAGACAGTTACGAGTAGCCAATACTGTTTCTTTAGCGTTTATTTTGGAATTCACTGACTTGTTCGTATTATGGGTCCATTATTTTAAAAATGTATAGAGTTAAAGCCAAGATATCGGATATCATTTGATGTGCTTTAACACAACAATAATTCGAAGTTTCCTAGTTTACATGTTTAATTATAGTAAATAAATTTCTATTTTGAATTAAACAATGAGTAAACAAACAGATTTGTGTATATAACTGAATGATGATTCTGCGAATTAAACCGCTTTGTGTGCATTTGAGGTGCACATTAGAAAAATAAACCAATTTGCTTTGTTAAAATGCGAATCAATGTATAAAAATAGAAAATAAACGAGGGAGATCGTAGGCGCCTCAATGGGCCACTTGACGAGGCACAAACGCGAACATAAACAAATACGAATATGAATATGAATTCCGGTATTGGTATTAATATCGGTATTTATATTCATATGACTGCGAGTACAATCGGGTAAATTCCATGTTCAGTTGCACATCTCAATCGAGTGGAAAGAAATTGCAATTGTAACTGAAAAGAATGCTAAAAACATCTGAAGTGGCTTTTTCGAAAGCAGCTGGAAGTTGTTGGATGTCTGTCCTATTGAATTCGACTTCCTTATACCCCAAGGTTGTTTAAAACGCAGGAGAGACCGGGGAATAGAACGAGTTTTGCGGTGCCCGGCATGACCCATGTTGCCATGGCCTTAAAAGGGAAACATGTTTTAGCTCGAAACCTCAAAAGGAGATATACAAATGCAAGTACTCCACACAAGTTTGGCTTTTTATGCTGCTGCCGGTGCGGTGCTCCTTTCAACAGGCGGCACGCATGCGCAGACACTTCACTACACAAATGTGGAACCTGAACCTCGGATGGGGCCGCAGTCAACGTGTGCTAATACTCCCGGCTAGCAACAGCAGTAAGGCTAAAGAACTCGTGTGCTCAACAGACTCACAAGCCCACACGAATATTTCTGATTCATTCATGAATTTTATCATATTCTTCGTGTCCTTCTTTTTCTGTCTTCGCCTTTTCAACAGTTCCTTTGCTGCATTCTTGACTTGTTAGTCTGTCTGGTTATGCGGATTTTGTGTGGTTCAATCGGGCTGTTTGAGCCATGCTTGTTGCTAAGAGCTCATACCAATTAAGGTGAAAAATCTCAGATGCAGAATATGAATCTCTCTCTATCTGTGAGGGAGAGCATGTGTCCCTTATGACTGTTTGCTTAGTACTATATGGACTCAGCACGTCGTCCTGATAAAGAATATATATACTTGTGACCCTTTTGTACTTTTTAAAGGGTCTAAAAATTAAGGAAAGCAAATTAAATATGCTTGATGTTGCATAAAAAAAAAAGAAAGCAGAATCTAAGAAAAAAGATAATCGAACTTGAATGTATGTAATTTAAGTAAAAGGTAAAGAGTCGACAAAGCTAATAAGAGTCTAATAAAGCGAAGAAATCGTTGTAAAGGTATCGTTGCCATTTAATTGTACCTAGAACTTGACGTAAAAGAAAAATCTGAATTTAATCCAATAGACTATTCAAAGACTGAAGCAAAGTAAAAATAAAAAGTAGGGAAAGCGACAGTCGGACGCAAAGCTACAGTCGGACGCAACCGACAGTAGGTGACCCTGTACTTTGATTTGCCCTGGGAGTCCATAATAGTCCATAATAGTCCGTAGAGTCCATAATAGCAGCAGCATATATGTACATACTCACATACACATACACATGCACTTATACACACACACATACACTTATTCATACAAATATACACTAAAATACAAATAATAACCAATACTAATACAGAAATTCACACTCACAATCAAAAATCACGCATACGCCCTAGTAGCCGCGTACAGTGTGGCTTCCCCCCTCCCCAACCCAAATGCCTAGTACTGAAAATTGTTTGTCGAATAGCTCCGGTGTTTCTTATCCGATTGGGCTGCAACTTGCACCAAACATGCAAAGCATCTAAAGCTTTAATCCTGCAAAAAATGAATCCAGTGACTCTAAAACTGTATATACTAAGAACATTTTTGTAAATTTGAGGGGGAGGGGGATGACTTTTCAAACATTTGAAACAAACTTGACCTGCTTATGTAATACACAAACCTAACAAAAAAAAATGAAGTCTCTAGCTCCAATAGTTTCCGAGATCTAGGTGTTCATACAGACGGACGGACAGACGGACAGACGGACAGACAGACAGGGCTATATCGACTCAGCTCGTCGTCCTGATCAAGAATATATATACTTTATGGGGTCTGCCACGCCTCCTTCTGCCTGTTACACACAAATGTCATTTGCACAAACTTAATAGACCCTTTTGTACTTTTTTAAAGTACAGGGTCTAAAAACAAGAAAAATAAATATAATCGCAAGTTTAATTAGTTTTCTCAAACCCTGTAGCTCCTGCTGATGTTACTCTGTAACGACGTCTAGCTTAAGTGAGCTAAGGATCTTATCCTCAGCTACTACCGTCGTAACCTAACCTAACCTGCTCTGTAATAAGCAGAATTGTGAACATACTAATAAATTGCAGTTGGCTTCTTAACGTCGCTAATCCGACAGCCAAGCGACAGTTGGTATTCAATCATGAATCTCGGTTATCAGTTTCACTCATGGACTTACGGCTCATTAGCGCACATGTCAACGACAAGTATGGGCAAATGGAGGTCCAAGAGTGGGCAGCAATAGCTCACATCCGCTGTGGACATGGACTGCTTTAATATTTGCCTCTTGCAGGCGATGTTCGAGTCTGCAGAGTTTGTGCAAACTGCGTGGGTTGGCATTAATCCGAGACCAACTGACCGTTAAATTAGACAATTAAACTGAGCGGACAGTTAAGGATAGACTGACTTCGCCTTAACTTCCAATGCCCAAGTGAAGCCAAGCTGATGTGTCTTTTAACAAACTATTTAAAAATTAAATAATGTGCAGCAAAAGCGCTTAAGTACTGCACAGAACGAGGGAGGTGTGGTTACTCACGCCTCCACACGGTTTACAGTCCATAAGAGACGACATAACCAAGTGTTCCTCATCTGCCGCTAATCTGTTTTCTCTTCTAACTTCTTTGTATGCACAAACGTGCTTGGGAACAACAAGATGTTAACTACTTGCGTACATGAGGTAAATGTCACTAGTTGTAGCTAAACTTGAGCATGTGGAAGAGGGGTGATGAGGGGACTGCAGGGCAAAGTAGTTTGAGCAACAAACTTTGTACATTCATGGGAGCTAAGAAGCTGCTAGTTACTAGCTAATGGCTATAAATATTTGAGAGTTAAGTTGAGACTTCCGATTATAAAATATGCATTTCAAATGCATCTTTCTGGTGTGAACAGAACCAAGAACCCTTTACCTACTACTAATACTTGTCAATTGATATATGAATTTACACAAGTACTATAGATATGGATACTTTACTCACTTTATTTTCATTCTTTCAAGTTAATGTATAGACGTTTAATTTGTGAAATAATTTTATTTTTTTGCCACTGCACTTAAACATACCAATCAGGCGGGCGTACAACTTACTTACATACATGAATACTTAAAATACTTAAATAGTTTTGGAGACTTTTAAAGTGTGTGAACGAGGATTTGAATTGTTCTCATTTACATATATATTTACGGCCTGTACTTTAAAATAATACAAAAAGGACTGTGTACTAATATTGTTCTTGATCAGGACGAAAAACTGAGTCGATATAGCCCTGTTACTATGCCAAGAAATGACTAGAGAAACCCCTGTATCAGGTACTGTTTTTTTGTGCTTGTTGTTCTTATGGTGACACACACAAATTAAATCAAATTGTGACCCACTTAAAAGCTTTGACAATTTTCTACCAGACGTAACAAGCGAAATACGTAAGTAGTGGCAGCAAAAAGTTGGTACATTTTGAAAAGGTGCATTACACAAGGACCCATACGAGTTGAAAGGACACACTCACCAATACATTGTTGCAGCTAATTCGCTCTGCATACACATACTATATACATATATGTATGTACATGCAGGTATATTTCAATATAAAGTACAACCGCAGTTAAGTTACGGTTACAGTGTCCTGCAATCGATATACAAATATTTTATCAAGAGAGTACAGAATAGATTATTCTATTTAGCGAATTTGTCGTCTATTTTAGCGTTATTGCGGAATACCAGCAAACGGATATTCCTACACTTTTTGAATTATATAAATAGCTCGATTGGCTATGTCTGATTTAACACTCCCGGTAATCGACTAAGAACATATTGAACATCTAATACGATGTCAAATGTATTCAGCTACTGCACAAATGCAAAGAAGGTTAAAAGATTTAACCCTTTCCCTAAGTGGAGTAGTCGAAATCACGTGTTCATAGTAAAACCTCAGATACATTTAATCTTATTGCTAATGACCCAGCACCAAAAGTCAAATTGCGTCTGTTGCACTTTGAGTACAGAATCTGCTGGGTGAAAGCACATATTCAGTGCAATTTAATTTGAAATTGAATTAGTGCAATATTGAGTTCCTTTTGGGGTAGAGAAAATAATTGCCAGCCCAAAATAGAAATTCTAGTGCAAATGTTAAAAATTCTCGTGGCAAATCACAGGAATGCTGTCAGTGCAGTCGATGTGAGAAATTCTTCCAGGCCATGAAATTTGTTCTGATGGCACCAAAACCAACACTTTTATATGTGTGTGTGTACGTACATACTATATACAAAAGTTGCTTACCTTGGGCTAAATGCTTTGGTCAATAACTGAGCAGAGGTGTGGGCAGGCTATAAATCATATCTTTGTGGCTGGTGGGCGTGGCGTGTGTTTTTCCAAAGAATTTCAATTGCTACTGCGATCGCATTTTAAGAATGTGAATCATTGCTAAGAGGTGAAGCTGTTTCAACAACAATGAGAACAGTAACCTAAATGCCAATGGCCGTTGGGTTTCAACTTTCAGTATAGGGCGTCAAACGAAAGAACACAAAAAGAAATATTCCAGAATGCTAGAGTCGAACGCCACCAACCGACAGATAAAGAGGACTATATAAACAATATGTATAGTAATAAATAGACAGAGCATTTAAGTAACTAGAAAAGTCATGTATTACTATTTCTATAGTAAGCAATATCTATTCAGATATAACACCATTTTAGTGCATCAATAAAGGCAAAATTTACATTCGATATAGCTATATTTTATCAAAAATCTTATTGTATTAAATCCCTAGAAGAAAGTTAAACTGGCCCAGAGTCAACAGGTCTCTATTAAAGTACATACACATGTATAATACAGAAATCTACCATTCTAGTCAGAATAAACCGTTCCGAATGTAGTGTATGTGTATATGTATACGATTTCGCATAAGTTCATCTTTTCCTTTACAAAATTTTTATAAACGTCTTGTAAAGAATTGGTCTAACACACACACACAATTTGAAACTTTGCCAAAATATTTAATAGACAGAAAGTATAAAAAGGGCATTTTTATATTTATTTCTGTACGCAAGTATCATTAAATTTAAAGTCAATGTAATAAATGTACATATATATTTAATACGATATACCGTCCTTTTCTTCCGCCTATCACAAAGTTGCCGTCACATTTTGCCTCAATTAGAAAGGAGAAGATTATTTCTATAATTTCCTACTTTAACAGATGCAAAATCTCTAGAAACTGCACAAAAATGTATCTAGACCACAAATGTTCTTTCTCTCAAATCTTCAAAAAAAAAAAGAAAAAACATTCTTAAGTTCCAAATAAGTAAGAACAAATGTACATTTTAGGAAGACAGAATGTACTTGCTCTAATTATAGACAAAACGTTGGTCTTCAGTACTGTGAATTGTATACTTAGTTCTACATTTTCTTATCAGGGAGCCAAGAAATTGCGCTTGCATTTGATGGCTTCAGGTCGAACAAGACGTTATCATGGCCGAAATAGCTCAGTTGGGAGAGCGTTAGACTGAAGATCTAAAGGTCCCCGGTTCAATCCCGGGTTTCGGCATAACGTTTTTTTTTAATTATGCAAACTTTATATAATTTATTATATATTATCATATGGTACTTTTCAAATCATAAAATCATTAAAACGAGTAACTTGTTGTGCAACTAGTTTAAAACATTTATTTTAACCAAATAATAGCGCTGCGTATCAACTGAATTGCATCTGGACTTCGTATGGCGAAAAACGAGATAAACCATTTTTCTATAACAGGCTTTTTTATACCCTGCATCAATTAAAAATGTGAAAAAGGGTATAATAGCTATATCTATCGATCTATTTACCTGTTTAAGGTGGAGCTTGGAGAGATATGGAAAATTACATAGGAACTTGATCTGCTTAGGCTTACAAGGACAAATTACAAATAACAACAAATAATTGTACCTAGCTCTTATAGTATACGAGATCTTGGTGTTCCTACAAACATACGGACAGCAACGCTATATCGACTTAGCTCGTCATCCTTATCAAGAATATATACTTTGTGGGGTCTGCACGCCTCCTTCTGCTTGTTACATACATTTCAGAGTTGCACAAACTACTTTTCTACATTTTTAAAGTACAGGGTATAAAAATTGAGGGCTAGCGTCTAAGTCTTAGACTCTAAGGCCATAGACTCAAATGTTGATCACGTGCTGTTTAATAGCATGTTGATCTTATCTAGGAATTTGATTACATTATTATGAGTTGGTGAGGTAAGTAAAATAGATGGTTGGTCAAATCCTTATGGTTTTCAGTGGAGAGGAAAAAAAAGTATTATGTATGCTCACAAAAGGTTATATTTTGTTGCCTACTATAGTAGATATTACTATTAAATTATTGCTCCAAGAAAATGTATTTAATTTATATTTTTCTTGATTGCTTTTCGTTTCATACCAAAATATATTTATTAAAACTCGTTAAAGAAACCCTTTCTCAAAGCCTAAAACTTGACAAGCCTTTTTGGAACGTTGATAATAATTTAAAATTAACTTAATTGAAAGAATTCGCGATAACGAAAGTATATAAAACCCGCTAGAGTTGGGATACTTTCGGATTTGAGATTATTGTAAGTTTTCATTTCGAGTACTTGTTGGCATGTGCATAAAAATACAAATATTTATGATGTGACAAATGTTTTCATTTTTATTTATTATCAACAGACATTGAAATCGGTTTCTAAAATCATATTATGAAATACAATTTTTTTTCTCCACAGCAGCTAAAGCGCCTTTCAAAGCACAATGATGAGGAAGCATTGCAGCTGCTGATACTTAAAACGCATTGTCGTGTGTATGATTGTATGAATGAATGTGTCTCAAGTGCTCCCGATTGATCGGCTGCACATTTCACTTCATTATTAATAACAAAATTTGTATTTAAACAAAAAACAAAGAATAATAAACAACAATATTTAAAGAAAAACCATAATCAAAATCTTATTGCCAAAATGTCAAATGTTGTCAAATATCGAATTTAATAATCATTTTCAAAATTTTTTATTTCTAACATACTAAATTCGCTTCTGTTAAATTGAATATAAGACAATTTAAAACATGAATGACTACTTGGCACAATTTCATTAGTTATGTATATGTAGATACAATTTTTCAGTAGCTCTGAATTCATTAGGAAATTTGAGCTAACTCCACAATGGAAAGAATTTTGAATAATTTGCTTGTTGAATAAAAATAAATAATGGTCAGATCTCCAGCGCCAGAGAGTAAAACATTTTGAAATGCTTTTATTAGCCACAGAAAGAGAAAGATTAATAAATACATATTGAAAGAGTGAGAGGAAGGCGAAGGCGTCTTGAACTCGGTCGAGCGACGCCTGCCACTTGACGACTGTCGCTCGAAGTAATTAGACTCCATTAGTGGCTGTGGGAGTGGGGCTGACAGTCGTCTCCATCAAAGTGCCCTGATGTATCTTTATCTGTATCTGTTTATGTATCTGCACATTCTGCTGTGGAAGCGTGTAAGTTATGGGCACCATGTGCTTATGCTCATATATGATGAGGCGCTCATTATTTTTGCGCCATTAGACAATTTGCGCATAAACTCATTAAAATGTACTTGAATGTCTCAAAATGTGATGCTCCAAGGAAAGGCATGACGGCGAAAGACATGGCATGCATTGGCCATGGACATTTCGCGCCACATTTGGATAATTTGTTGAGCTACGACAAATGACAAGTAGCAGCAGCAGCCAAGTAGTCAGCACATCCCAGTCTCAAATTCCTAGCTCCCCCGCTTCGAGTCCCTCGCATATGCAGAGAAACATACATACATACATATGTACGATTTGACAGTTTGATGCGCAACAAGATAGATAGAGTTACAGTGAGGATGGAGTCGGAATTCTTGCCGTAGTCTTATTCAGAGGCATTACGCAATGTGCGGCAACTCAAGCAAACACTTGAGATTGCCACCTCTGGGGCCATGCCTCTTGGGCCATGCTGTCAACTATTCCGGCAACATTAGTGATGTTGTTTGCTTTGCCAGCTAATGAAGTTGTTGCAGGGCTAAAGAGAGTTCAGCCCGCTCTAAGTGGCCTGTCAGCTAGGGATAGGTGAAGGTGTGGCATACTGGCATATGATCAAATCTAAAGTCGAATCATTAATATCACTCGGCCAACAAGAGTTTTTAACTATTTAAAGTTAATACTCGCAAGCAGTTGGCAAATAAAAGCCTAATGATTTGGGAACAGTAGCTAATATTACAGTCACTTGATTTATTTATAACTAAATCGGTCTCTGACTTCTTCCCAATTGCATTACAGTAAATTTCGGGATACTTGTTCGTATTATTATGTAAAATGTAAATCTAACCGTGGCCACATCTTACTGTTTCAGCAAATACATAATCAGATTTCGTTTCCTTATGCAATGCATATCGACTAGTATATCGCATTAATTAATAAGCCCTTTTATCACTTAATGCATATGAATATAGTTTTTCTTATCGCCCAACGTCAAAGTACTTTGCAAAGATAAATATAAATATTTTTAACATTAACTTGTTTAATATGTTTTACAACTCAATAAATTTAATGAAAACAAAGAATAATAAATAATAAAATATTTATATTTTTGTTAATTATTTTTAAATATTTTAAATATTGGTAAGTGAGCAACTTGTACTTGCAAGTAATTTTGTTTAACTGGAGGCCTTGGATTTATTTGACACATTAATTTGTTAATTGAACTGCACTGATTCAGTGGCGGTGTTCCCTCGGCAGAACTTAAGACTCCACAGTAGCCACTGAGTCATCATAATTATGCAGCTTATGAACTGCTACTGTCAAACTTCATCTATGCGCGCTTATCAGATATTAATTATATATAGGGGAACGTGCCGCACTCGGTTGGAATGAATCACTGCCTCGCATTTGCACAGTGTGTCTTATCTGTTACATTACACATGTTGCCGATATGATCCCCGTTATTGATACTGATAGGAAGTTCTTATAAATACTAAAGACAGTGTCCACTTGATGTCAGTTTTGGCACAGCCAACGAATCGAAACGAACGAACTATTGCAGTCGGTCTCGAAAGAATTGAATCTAGTAGAAATGGCAGAGTCTAAAAGACAAGACATCCATATAGATGTAATCAGTGATGCTCGAAAGCCACGCAAGATAAATTGCTGTTTAAACAGACAAAGATTGCATAATATCATAACAGGTGTGTTCGGTTAAACTAGTGTAAACCCAATAGCAAATGAGCAAAGTTGATTTGGTCTTCTAGGCATGGTTATGTTCTCCTACGGTGGCATGGACATGGCCCAGGGTCTTGGCTGGAATATATACACCGGCATCGCAGACACACAGGAGTTTGAGTACAGTTGGTTTATTGGAGTAATCGTTGGAGCTATTATAGCCGCTCTTACTGTAACACTCATACCAAAGTTTTATTTTTACGTGAGTATTATTAGGGTTTTGCTTGTCTCGTATAAATCTAACCTTTACATTTTTCCACGTAGTCTGTGGCAATTTTGACTCAACTGATTGATGCAATCATCTGTGTGAGTGCACCTTATGATTATGATGCTATGGTAGCAGCTAGATCCGTGGGTGGCATTGGCATTGGCCTAATCACAGTGGCCTTTATCATACATAATTCAGAGGTGGCGCCCAACGATGCACGTGGCAAATGGTGTGCTGTGGAACAGTCTGGCCTGGGATTGGGAATAGCCATTCAGGTGATAATGGACTCAATGTGGAATCCGGCAAATAGCGTTGCAGCCAACCAAGTGCATGGAATCATTGGAATCGTATTCGCTCTAGTTGCCATTGGCGTGCTTATCCTATCAGTGGAATCGCCCATTTACCATATACGCCAGAATAATAATGACAAGGCATCCGATTGCCAATGGGAACTGCTGGACAAGGATGCCACCACGGCCACCTTCACGGAAGCCTTCGGAGAAAACGAACAGTACGTGTATGATGGAAATTGCAACAGCTTAAACAGCGAACTAGTCGCCTGCATAATACCCTTTACAAAGATGTTCTTCTGCCGCTGCTTGGTGGCATTCAGCTTCTCCATGCCCCTAACCGAGACTATCATACAGAGTACAGTTATCTGGAAGGGCACCATGTACAGTTGGCCAATTATTGTGTGGCGCATCTTACGCTGGATTGGCACTCTCATTGCAATTCTAGTGATGGATAAACTGGGACGTAAGCTGATCTCGATGCTGGGACTTGTCTGCATGGCAGGACTGATGCTCGGCTTGGCTGGAATCTATTCAGATTTAGCCAACGCTGTTGATCCAGTACATATGGCTGAGGTTTGCCGTATTTCCATGTGTTTCCAAATGTTTGCTGGGCTATTCGTCTCTTGCACACCCGCTTATCTGGGTGAGGCATTTCCCATGAAGCTCAAACCCTTCCTAATTGCTCTGATCGTGTCCATTGAGCAGACGATTCACATAGTCGTTATTTGCACATTCGGACGAAATCCGAACTGTTTCTTCCAATACTATTTGGGAGTGGGCATTATAATGTTGATAAGCTTTTTCATTCTCTTGATAATGTTGCCGGAAACACGGAAAATGACCCTGCGACAAGCAGGACACCGCTTCCGTCGTATACAGGATGCATTATCTTTCTAATACTCTACCTAAGTATATGTAAACAGAATCTAGTCCAAAATGAAGGAGCAGCAATACCTATGCCGTTAGTTAAAATATTATAATTATTTAAAATAAAAACTAAAACAAATTGAAATTCGGTATATTCTTGGAATATTAAAATTAAAATTCTTCATAATACGATTACAAAAAGTAACCTAGCATCTGAATTCGGCTTTTACACCAGCAGACCAGTATGTATTTTAATGTAAAAAACTCGGAAAACTACAGTCGGCTTTAACCGACAGTAGGAGACCCTGTACTTTCCTTTGCACACACATACACTAACATACACTCACACATGCACACATAGCGCAAAGTCACACGCAACCACACATACGCTCGCGCTGCTCCCCCCTAACCTAGTACAGGGAATTGAATTTTGAATATCTCCGGTGTTTATTATCCGATTGAGCCACAATTCACAGCGCACATGAAGATGATCATAAGATTATCGAATGCCAAAGCACAAGTTTGTACCTTCCTTTGGGTGTGGTGGTTTTTCGGCGGTTTTTGGGGGAGGGGAGGGGAGGTATCAAAAATCTAACACAAACACAGTTTACGAGATCTAGGTGTTCATACGGCTATATCGACTCAGCTCGTCGTCCTAATCAAGAATATATATACTTTGTGGGGTCTGCCACGCCTCCACGAAATGGTCCCCACTGTGAAAAGCTAAATCAGGCGCCCACCAGCCGAGAGTGAATCACCGTTACAGCCGGAGTAGGAACGCAGCCCACAAAGACAGGACAGTGCGATTGCCGTGCATGTTCAAACAACATCCAACAACTTTGTATTTCCACCAAACCAAATATACCTCATTGTACTTTTTTAAAGAATAGGGTCTAAAAAGCGCTGGGCACACTTCGAAGCGAAAATAAACCCAACTGAAATTAAAAGCCAGTAATTTACAACTAAATTACGAAGTACTATTGTATAATGCAGTTCTCAAACCAATTTCGACATATGGCTCCGAGCAAAGACTTAAATGTAGGACTTCTTATTAATGAAACGGTCAAAGGAAAGCAATGTATCAAGTCAAGTTTCCCATCCAAATAGACTTCTGCAGACTTTAGCTTAGCCATGTCTATCTGTCTGAGTGTCTGTATGTCAATCCGTCTGTATACATAAATTTCGGATATTAGTGGGAGTCCTGAAACTGATTAGACCCTGTACTTTAAAAAAGTACAAAAGGGTCTATTAAGATTGTGCAAGTCCGAAATGTATGTAACAGGCAGAAGGAGGCGTGGCAGACCCCACAAAGTATATATATTCTTGATATCAGGACGACGAGCTGAGTCGATCTAGCCATGTCCGTCTGTCCGTCTGTCTGTCCGTCTGTCTGTCCGTCTGTCCGTCTGTCTGTCCGTCCGTATGAACACCTAGATCTCGGAAACTGTAAGAGCTAGAGACATCATATTTGGCAGTTAGATGCCCCTATAGCGCAAGCAGATCAAGTTTGTTTTAGATTTTTGATACCTCCCCCCCCTCCCCCAAAAACCGCGAAAAACTGCCACACCCACAATTTTAAACATACAAACTTGTGTTTTGGCATATATAATCTTATGATAATCTTTATCTGTTCTGTGAATTTCGGCCCAATCGGATAATAAACACCGGAGATATTCAAGATTCAATTCCCAGTACTAGGTAAGGGGGGAGCAGGGCGAGCGTATGTGTGGTTGCGTGTGACTTTGCGCTATGTGTGCATGTGTGAGTGTATGTTAGTGTGTGTGTGTGCAAAGGAAAGTACAGGGTCTCCTACTGTCGGTTGAAGCCGACTGTATCTTTCCGAGTTTTTTTGATTTGCTTTTGATTTGATTTTGATCATGACAATCAGCTGTTCTCAGCTGCTCCATACAAAATTTTGTGTGTGACCACAGAAAGTACGGAAATGACGGTCAAACTAAAAGTTTTAGCATAATCAGCTCCGAAGCTGATTTTGATTTTGATTATCTTGCTGTGAGACCGTTCACCCTTGTGTGACCGTTTACTAAGGACTGTACCGAAAAGAAACTGCACACTTTCAACCGTCAATAGCTCCCAGTGCGATCTTCTGATCATGACATGCGATACACCGTTAGAAAGCTTATTTAATTCTGCATTGATTGCATATTCTCTTTTTACAATTCGCCGTATAATTTTCACGAAACCTCGAATTGAAGCGCAAGTTCTCAATAAAATTGTGCACAATTACTGTACCGAAAATAATGTGTCATACAGAAAATTAGCGAAACGCTATAAAGTTTATGTAAATAGCCTGAAAAACATTATTAACAAGTTTGGGGAGACATGTTCTATAAAGGATTTGCCAAAGAATGGAAAAAAATATGGTCCAAGGGATGACGGTGATGATAAGGTATTGGGCCTTAACCCACATAGATCGCACGATGTCTGTTCGAGATTTGGAAAATAAAAACCCATACCAGTCCAAGTACGGTGCAAAGAATAAAGCAACGGTATAGCTTAAAGACATACAAAAAACAGAAAATTCCGAGAAAAAGTCTGCGGCAAGTAGAAGTCGGAAAAAAAAGAGTGTGAAAGCTCTATGAACCCCTTCTCACTGATTCAGTGGAATGCATTGTTATGGACGAGTAAACATATGTTAAATTGGACTTAAAAACATTACCAGGCCCTAAATTTTATACAAAATCGAAAGGTGGGACAGTTGACGACTCGGGATCCAAAATTTAAATGAAAAAATTTGGGGAGAAAGTGCTGATATGGCAGGTCATTTGCACCTGTGTCCTCAGAACCAGCCCATTTTTTACAAAAGACACAATTAACGCAAAAGTTTACCAAAAAGAGTGCTTAGAAAAACGTCTGATTCCTTTCTATGAATAACTCAATGTATCGACAATATTTTGGCCAGATCTAACGTCAGCACACTATGCCCTTTCGACCTTGGCGCGTTACTTTAAGCTAAAAACATAAAATTTGTGTCAAAAGAGGAGAACCCACCAAATTGCTTCGTCCCATCGAGAGATATTGGGCCATAGTTAATTGCAATTTGATAAAGAATGGTAGTCTCATCCAAAACTTAAAAGAAATTAAAAAAAACTGGATGCGTGCAACCAGCAGGGTTACCCAAGTGGGTGTGCAGAACCTGATGAGAGGCGTCACGCAGAAAACTCGTTTAAAAATAAGAGGATGAATTTTTTATAATTCTCTGTACGTTAATTGAAAGTTATTGCTTTGCCCTAAAACACAAAAAAAAATTTTTTGAAATCGAACAAAAAACATGAAAGTTATAATATAAACAAAGTGTGCAGTTTCTTTTCGGTACAGTCCTTACTTAGAAAACTAGTGGCAACACTTGGTGTTTATTACAGCTATTTGAAAATGGAATACTTTGTAAGCATTCTGCAATTTTATAATAAATTACTGAATTATTTAAAGATTTAAATATGTTTTAGAATTTGAAGAGAAAGAGGACCAGTGTCATGAAGTGGGCGGAGCCACTTTTTGGCAAGGCTGCTAGATGTTCTGAAAATCAGAAGCAAATCAAAATCAAATCAGTTCGCAAACTGATCATTACGTCAACTGATTTTGATTTTCTATAAGCAAATCAAAAGCAAATCAAAATCAGTTTCAGGAATCCCTATATTATAAGAAGTAGAGGCGCCAAATTTGGAACGCATATACCGGTTTCAGATCAGGTATATTTTTGGATTCAATAAATACGTATAACAATACATTACGTCCACCATGTGCAGCACTATATTTCAATTTTTATTCCTCATAGGTAAAAAGTTATAATTTTCGATTAAACGAAGCTAAATAAGTATTGAATAATGATTAGAATATATTGCCTAAAGTTGTACAACCTTATCTCAACCTTATGCGTAAGAAGTAAATATGTCGTCCGAACTCAGTGTAAGCCAAGTATGAAAGTTTTTGAGCAGTGTCACATTGTATGTATGTAAATATGTGAACTTATGTGAGGTCCTGAGAGTACACACTATAAATGTGTACGTATAGGTGAGTGAAAGTACGCAATTTAAATTCTATACGGAGAAGCTTCCACAATCGATAAGTAAATGATATAACTTGTAATTTAAGTAGTGTAAGGTTTGATCAAATTAAATCAATTCCGTAAGAAAAATAAAATATATTTATTTATTTTACTTACAGTTTACTGTTTATAGTGAGTCAGAAGGTTAGTGTAACGTTGTCTGTGCTCATTTTTTTGTGGGGACTACGACTACGTCTACATTTCAAATCCTGACCCATGAATCACGACAATATCGGACCTGTCAACAGTGGCTATGATATTGATAATACACGAAATTCGATATATCTATATGTTGACGATAATACATGCACTTTATCAAAAATTAGATATCAATATCGCAGGCTCTATGCTATGCGTATAAATACCCAAACATTTTCAATTAAACTGCCTCAATTTCCAGAACCCATTATCAGTTTCAGTTTCCTCTTCGAGCAAGGTGTACAAAATGACGACCACCTACATAACCACAGGGCAAGCGCCTCCAATGCAAACGTCCTATGTAACTACAAGTCCGGGAGTACCACCACAAACCACATATATTGACGTAATCGAGACTCCAAGAGGCAAACGCCACAACAATCGCTGGTCGAACGGCAATAGTGCCCACAGTGCAACGATTGGTAAGAACTACGATTATTATGTAAATGGTGGAACAATTTCCAATGTGCAAATTTAAAAGCAAGTCGATGTCGTTATGCTTTCTGAAAAAAACTCTTTTGGTAAGGATATATAGCAGGAAAGAAACAGACGAGACACTATATTAACTTTCTGACCAAGAGAGCGAGGTTTTTGCGCTACATTACCAGCCGAAAATGTAACTTAGGTTTACAAAGTCTTTATAAGAATTAAACTCCTCGACATAACATAATACGATACTTATTTGAAACACAGGAACAGACGAGACACTATATTAACTTTCTGACCAAGAGAGCGAGGTCTCTGCGCTACATTACCAGCCGAAAATGTGACTTAGGTTTACAGAGTCTTTATAAGAATTAAACTCCTCGACATACCACAATACGATTCTTATTTGAAACACAGGAATACTGCTCTTCGCGTGCGGTGGAATGGATATGGCTCAGGGTTTGGGATGGAACTTGAACACAGGCATCACAACGACCTATGAATTTCAGTTCAGTTGGTTTATTGGCGTTATCATCGGAGCCGTTGTGGCAGCTTTGGCTGTAACCCACACTCCAAAAAGACTGCTTTATGTGAGTATACAAGTCTTGGACAGTTGAAAGCTGATTATACTAATGATGCAATTTTTAGACTCTGGGCGGAGTAATGCAGCTGATTGACGGCATCATTTTTGTCAGTGTTCCCTTTGAATACACACCAATTGTGGCAGCTCGTTACGTTGGCGGAGCGGGTATCGGAATTATCACTGTCGTCTATATAATTCATAATTCGGAGGTCAATTTAAGTGGTTCCCGCGGCAAGTGGTGTGGTCTGGAGCAATACGGCCTGGCACTGGGCATACTCACTCAGGTGCTCATGGATACACAGTGGGGAACTGACTTTCAAATGGGTATCAACCGGGCCCATGGCATTATTGGCATTGTACTGGCAGTTGTATCTACGGGCACTACGGCAGTCTCTGTGGAATCACCCATCTTTTACCTACGCCGGGATAATGAAGATGCAGCGCGTACCAGCCAAACGCAACTATTGGGCACCAATGTACCAACAGATATTTATAATGATATTTTTGGTGAGGCCAAGCTATATGTCGCGGAAGGTACCAGTCAGGGTCTCGGGGCGGAGCTTTCAGCCTGCATAATGCCATTTGTGAAGCTGCTCTTTTGTCGCTGCATTGTGGCCTTCTCCTTCTCGTTGCCCTTGAGCTTATCTATGCTGCTAAGCACTATGGTTTGGAAGGAGTCTATCTACAGCTGGCCAATGATTCTGTGGAGTATCTTGCGGGTCATAGGAGCTCTTCTTGCAATCTGCGTAGTGGATAAGCTTGGACGCAAGTTCGTCTCGATCTTGGGACTTTTGTGCATGGCGGGTTTAATGTTGGCTATGGCTGGGATATACTCGGACATCTCATATATATCAAACGTTTACTATATGACACAGGTGTCACGAGTGGCTATGTCCTTCCAGTTCTTTGCCGGCATGTTTGTTGTCAGCACACCCACCTACTTGGGTGAAGCATTCCCCATGCGGGTCAAGCCCTTCCTTATCGGCTTGATCGTGTGCATCGAGCAGGTTATTCATATCGTTGTTATTGTCACATTTGGACAGACCTCCGATTGCTTCTTCCAATACTTTGTGGGCGTGGGTATAATCCTTGTTGCCTCTCTGCTTATCTTTGCGGGTGTGATGCCTGAAACAAGGGGCCTTACGCTTCGAGAAGCAGGCGATCGTTTTCGCCGAGTGCATGATGTTATGGCCTACTAAATCAGCTCTGCCTTTAAAATATGTACAATAAAACTAATGGTTCTTTATATGAATAATATTGCGTTTAAATCAATAAACACTCGACGTCTTACTTAGCATACACGCATCGAAGGGAAGAGAACCCAACGGAAATTAAAAGCCAGTAATCTACATTGGATTATAAAGGACCGTTTACCTTTAAACCTGGAGTACGAGTACTGTTGTATAATGCAGTTCTCAAACCAGTTTTTAAAATAAAGTACATACATATGTATATTCTTGATCAGGACGACGAGCTGAGTGGATATAGCCCTGTCTGACTGTCCGTCTGTCTGTCTATATTAACACCGAGATCTCGGAAACTATAAGAACTAGGGACTTAATTCTTTTAGGTTCGTGTATAACATAGGCAGCTCAAATTTATGTCAAATGTTTGAAAAGTCATCCCCCTCCCCCTCAATTCAGCAAAAATATTCCCAGCATGTACAGTTTTAGAGTCACTGTATTCCTTTGCATGAATAAAGCTTTAGATGCTCTGAATGTTTGGTCCGATTTGCAGCCCAATCGGATAATAAACACCACAGCTAATTTTAAGATTAAAATTGTTTTTGAATCAAATTTACATAATTAAATAAAAATATTTCAATGAATAACTTCTTTGCTTTAGATGTGCTATAGAATAATTCTAATCAAGTCATTATGTATCAACATACTAAATATACTGTGTCCTGGAAACCCAGTAGCCCTGATCTGCAGTGATTAGCCTAAAGACTCTTAATTCCTTGGAGAGCATTAAAAAAATATGTGACTAAGCTCCTATATTAAATATATTCGTCATATTAACATGGTGGGGACTGAGGGCACATGGACACAGTGAATCAAAGCCAAAGTTCGTAAAACAGTAGCTGGGCAACGCAAAATAAAGAATACCCGCATATATCACTATATCACATGCTGATTACAACGTACATTATCTATAATAAGATACTGATAGCGCTGCTTTCTTTGATTATATATAAAAATAGTTGTGTCCATTCGTGTTCAGTAACGGCGTAGCCTTTAAATGAAACGAACCTTTACGCGAGAGACATACGAAATAATTTTAAACGAAAATGACAACCGCCTATATAACGCAGGAAAAATTGCCTCCGGCCTATCAAGAGAAAGCACCGCCGATGCCGCAAACAACTTACTTTAACACAGGCCCTGGACAACCGCAACAAACCACCTATATAACCACAGGGCCTGGGCCGTCGCAGCAAACCACCTATATAACCACTGGCCCTGGTTTGCCACAGCAAACCACGTACATAACCACTGGACCTGTACAGCCGCCAGTTACACAAACCACCTACGTGGAGGTGGTCAATGTTCCACGTCGCAATCGTTACAAACAGAAAACTCACGCCGCTACATCAGGTAAGCATAAGAGCACACAAAGGAATATTACACACCATCTTGTAGCACGTTATAATATAAGCACTATATATGTATGTATGTGGATACTACATATACACTGAGAAGAGTTCTTAAATTTAGGTCACGTGGTTTCGAACATCTCGATATATTAAAATTATTTCGGTCTTGTCTATTCTTAAATTGAGATTAAACCATCATAATAAATCTCTCAATAAAATTTAAAGATCTAAAACTATTCGCTAAAAAACCAAAAAAAAAAGAGGATTAAAACAGGACTTTTTTTCTCAGTATAACATTTTTCGACCCTAGCAATTCTTGATTCAAGACTAAAGCTTTCGTTTTTAGACACTGTTCTTTGAAATAGTACCAAAGGGTTTATTAAGTACATATGTACTGTCGTCTGCGGCCGACTGCAGCCTTTCTGATTAGTTTTCTATCAGTGTACATACAATTTTACTTATATATTCACATACATATATACCCAGTTATAAGGAATCTTTTAAACAAAAAAGAACATGGTTATTTGTGTACGCGATAACAGATATCAGTTTGTTATCATATCTCACATTTAATGTAAAGCCGTCTGTTTTAGTGGAAAAGCTTAAATTGCTTATTTTTATCGTATCGTGTTCGTACGTTAATTTAATTGAAACAATTCCGTTATATGTTTGATTGAAATTAAGGATTTCCACGTGTACAAGCTTACTGATAGCAAATAATATCATTATTACGTACTAGAAAATTCAATGGAAAAGTAAAATAAATAAAACCAAATGTCAAATGTGTGAAAGGGAGTTCCCCACTATGCAATTACGAAACTAAAATATTTGAGTAGTGATCAATCGTTCATTTCTTTAATATATCATCTTCCATATGAATTTAGTAGACATAAAAGTATTTACGCCTATAGATGGAAATTAATTGACGGATTCATTAGGCTTGAATGATAATCTAAATTATAATATGATTGTATCACTATCAATAATTTTATTTTATTTTTTAACTACCTACAGGAATTTTACTATTTGCCTATGGTGGCATGGACATGGCACAAGGCTTAGGCTGGAACTTAGGTTCGGGCATAATGACTTCCAATCAGTTTCAGTACAGTTGGTTTATTGGAGTCATCATTGGAGCTTTCTTGTCGGGTTTGACGGTAGACCATGTACCGAAGTGGGCTTTCTATGTGAGTTCTGAAATTAGAGTAATTTATAAACTATGTCTCCTAATGTTTCTCTTTACTATAGACTCTTGGTGGACTCTTGCAGCTAATCGATGCTATTATTTTTGTGAGCGTACCCTATGAATACAACTCGATTCTGGCAGCGCGATATATTGGTGGTGTGGGCATTGGACTTTTGACTGTGGTGTTCATTATACACAACTCGGAAGTGACTACAAGCGCAACTAGGGGACAATGGGCAACCTTAGAGCAGTATGGCCTTGGCTTGGGTATATTTCTTCAGGTGCTGATGGACTCAGAGTGGAGTTTTTACTCGGACATCGGCATAAACCAGGCACATGGCATAATAGGCATTGTGTTCGCCATATTTGCCACGGCCAGTGTGGCCTTATCAACTGAGTCCCCAATCTTCTACCTGCGGAAGAATAATGAGGATAAGGCTCGCATATGTCAATATAATTTGCTATGGCCAAACACTGCCTGCAAGGCGGCTCTGGATGAGGCCAAACTATATGTACAAGAAGGTTCCAGCGAGTCGGTCGGTGCGCAATTGGCCACATCCGCACTGCCCTTCATCAAGATGCTCTTCTGTCGTTGCCTAGTGGCGTTCACGATTTCAGTACCGCTCTCGTATGCAATGCTAACAAGCACCACGATCTCTGAAGGCTACTTGACTTGGCCAATTGTAGTTTGGAGTCTTTTGCGCTGGGTTGGATCGTTTGTAACCGTTGTGGTAATCGATAAGCTCGGTCGCAAGATCCTTTCGCTGCTGGGGCTATTGGTTATGGCAGCTCTAATGCTAGCCATGGCCGGCATCTTTTCCAATCTACACAATATCAGCAGTTATTACTATATGGAACAAGTGAGTAACATTTCCATGGCCTTCCAATTTTTTGCTGGCATGTATGTGTCCTGCACGACCACCTACCTGGGAGAGGCGTTTCCCATGCGTGTCAAAGGCTTTCTTATTGGACTGATCGTCTGCATTGAGCAGGTGATTCAAATTATTGTGATTGTTACGTTCGGAAAAAATACTGACTGCTTTTACCAATACTTTTTATCGGTGGGTATTATCCTCCTTGTCAGCATGCTGATCTTTGCCGTATTAATGCCCGAGACACGCAATACAACGCTTCGGCAAGCCGGAAATCGTTTTCGTCGTGTGCATGATGTCAAGGCTTATTAAAAAGTAATTTATACAAAATTATAATATTATAAATATTTAATTATAACATTTTAATAAAAACAAAAATTGAAATCAAGCGAGAAGGCAAAAACTCATACCTCATACCAAAGGCAGGAGAGACAGTTTAACCGTTGTCCTACTTATTGAGACTTTGATATGGGAAAAATATAGTAAAAAGCTCGGAAAGCTACAGTCAGATGCAACGGACAGTAGGAGACCCTGTACTTTCCTTCGCACACACACACGCTAACAGACACATGCACACATAGCGCAAAGTCACACGCAACCACACATACGCTCGGGATGACCCCAGCTCTTCGTCCTGATCAAGAATATATATACACACCTCCTTCTGCATGTTAAATACATTTCTGAGTTGCACAATCGTTATAGACCCATTTGTACTTTTTTAAAAAACAGTTTCTCAAAATAGTAGTGACTCAACCATCACTCGGGCACACCCGACCTTAAATACCCTGTACCCAAAAAATGTAAAATGTTCGACTTTGTACTTGGTTTTCCCTCTGGCTTCAATAGCAGCAGCATACATAGGTATATGTGCTATGGCTTTATTCAAAATCGGAGGTCAGCGACCTTAAAACTATGCCTTGAGAGGAGATATTGAGAATGTTTTGGAGTCATTGCATCCACATTGCATTAATAAAGCTCACAGGGTCTGTCAGGCCACCTTCAATCTGTTACAGTCATTTAACAGTTGCACAAACCTAGTAGACCCTTTTGTACTTTTGAAGTACAGGGTCTAAAAATAGTGTAAATCATAGTCCTACATGCGGCAGTGCTTTATTTATTTCGCTTGCAGCTGTTTTATAATTTATGCCTTCACAAATGCTGTTAATTTTCACACAACGCGACCAATGATGACTCTATTTTTACACGCTTGCGGACGCCGGAGTTTTTATTTAGCGTTTACTTCGTTGGCTTCTTTTGAATCCCTGTACTTTGAAAAAGTACAGAAGTGTCTATTAAGTTTGAGCAACTGGAAAATGTGTGTAACCAACAGATGTTGGTGTCGCAGACCCCAAAAAGTAAATATACTCGTATTACTTTATTTGTCTACAAGTTAGTGGGTTCAGATAAAGTTTGGTTTAACTTGAAGATAATAAATTGTTTGCCAACTATTTTATCAAAAGTAAGTACTAATATATATGTTTATATATTATTAAAATCTTAGGCAACAATATAATAAAATGATAAAATATTAAAAAAATTTAGTTTTATTTTTAGACCCTGTACTTTAAAAAAGTACAAAAGGGTCTATTAAGTTTGTGCAAATGACATTTGTGTGTAACAGGCAGAAGGAGGCGTGGCAGACCCCACAAAGTATATATATTCTTGATCAGGATGACGAGCTGAGTCGATCTAGCCATGTCCGTCTGTCTGTCTGTCCGTCTGTCTGTCTGTCTGTCTGTCCGTCTGTCTGTATGAACACCGAGATCTCGGAAACTATAAGAGCTAGAGACGTAATTTTTTTTTTGTTTGGTTCGTGTATTACATAGGCAGGCCAAGTTTATGTTTTTAATTTGATATCTCATCCCCCTCCCCCTCAAATTTACAAAAATGTTCTTAGTATATACAGTTTTAGAGTCACTGGATTCATTTTTTGCACGATTAAAGCATTAGATGCTTTGCATGTTTGGTGCGAGTTGCAGCCCAATCGGATAATAAACACCGAAGATATTGGACAAACAATTTTCAGTACTAGGCATTTGGGTAGGGGAGGAGGGGAACCACAGCGTACGCGGCCACTAGAGCGTATGCGTGATTTTTGATTGTGAGTTTGAATTTCTGTATGAGTATTGGTTATTGTTTTTGTTTGAATTTTAGTATATATTTGTATGAATAAGTGTATGTGTGTGTGTATAAGTGCATGTGTATGTGTATGTGAGTATGTATGTACATATATGCTGCTGCTATTATGGACTCCCAGGACAAATCAAAGTACAGGGTCACCTACTGTCGGTTGCGTCCGACTGTAGCTTTCCGAGTTTTTTTTTTATATTTTTAATATTACAACATTTTATTGATCGTCTATAGCTACATTGGTCAAAAACACCAAGTATTTTTGGTCAATATGCTTTTAGTTATCATCAATGTTGTAATGTAAAAATGTTGTTAGGAATTTTCACCACTATGTATATCGCCTGATTATAGTGAATTCTGTACAATCACACATGATCATCAGTAAGTATACAAATCAAATTCAGTATTATATCATGATAGTAAGCTTAAAGACAGATAAAATTCCACCTGGTAGTCTTTAAATGTTAAAGTAGTCGACTGAAGAAATATTTTATTTTGGTAGACCAGAATTATTATCTCTAGATTTATTCCAAGTTGGAAGTGAATAACCACTTAATGCAGCAAAGCTTTTGCCTTTGCTGAAAAGTGAATCCATAGACAAAAGTAAAGCGCATTTCATGAAATAGAATTGAAATTATTATGTTTTGTCGCTGCCAGACCTTGGAATGTGCTCTTTCACTCAATACTAAGAAAGAAGCCCATTACAAGGTACAAAAATGCGCATAAATACTGCATAAAAATGCCCTCAAAACACAAAACCTATAGAAGAAATGGCAATAGAGGGCAGTTGCAACAGCCACTCATAGCATCTGTCAGATGCATTTGTTCACTTGCAAATAGTGCTAAGATATAGTAGTTGGAAAGGGAAGCCCTTTACGCTTTCTTAAGTGAAGTCCGCAATGAAATACTTTCACTTTA
Organism: Liodrosophila aerea; assembly: GCA_035045005.1. NCBI lineage: Eukaryota > Metazoa > Arthropoda > Insecta > Diptera > Drosophilidae > Liodrosophila > Liodrosophila aerea. The sequence continues at coordinate 399,078 of JAWNNL010000055.1, forward strand.
ATTAATACTTCTTATTACCATAGTTATTAAAACTGCAAAATGTAATGCGATAACTGTTGGCAATTAAACCGCTTTAATTGGGCAAATTTGTACCCACAAGTAAGGAATTATAATTAGACTGCATTGTATTTAAAGACAAAAATTGAACAATATGTTTGTTAAATATTATAAACATTATATTAACCTGAAGTAGTAAAATAGTAACTAGTGCATATTGTGAACAATTAGATTCAATATACAAATTACTATTTCATGCAATTGAACTTTGTCAAACTTACCTTATTTTGCAGTCAGCTTTTTATACCTGTAAGAAAAATAAATAAATATTTATATTGACTTTGAAATTAAAATGTATATATCAAAAAATCTATCTATATCTATATTTATAGTATTTGACAACAAATAGAATATGACAAAACCGCAACGTGCTAAAAATAGATACATACATACACCCAAAAAATTATAATAATTTTGAACTACATCGACGTAATTATCCGTTCTAAATGAATTCAAAACCCAAATAAATTCGGTTTTCCTAAATTTGAGAAGAAAACTCTTGGATGAGCTACGATTTTCTTTAGTTAACTCGACACTCTTAAATTTGTTATGATTTTTCGGATTTCAGTATGTGTGAACTTAAAAGGCTAATACCATAAATGTACATGAATGTGATGAGATCTCGCATGAGGTAATTAGGGAACTCAATTGAACGAATTCAAAATATTTTCATATTTTAAATGGTAGTTTTTAATTCGTGTTAAATACGTCCTAAATTATAGTATGTTTACTTAAATTACTCAAGAACGAAAAAGAAAAAAAGTTGTAGTATGGTTGTAATTAAAACCAGTACGGCGATTGATCTGAGTGTATCTATGTTGCTAAAACACCCAAAAGCAAACTGACAAAATTCATTAGTGCATTTGTCTTACGTTAGGCAATAATTCTCAATGAGTGAAGTGACTAAGGTGCCGAAATAGTTGTGTGTAATTGGAGGTAAGAGCCCAATTTTCTAAGAGGAAGTAAAATATAAACTTCGTAACTCTTACATGTGAGAGGAAGATAAACGTTGAAACTATAACAGATGACCAATTGAAATAGCCAATAGAAACCCGATGCGAGGAGGAGTCATTTGATAGCAGCGATAACAATGCTGTTGACTCGAAATATATTGTCGATGAAATGATGAAAAGATGAAATAAATAGCCGAAATTACATTACCAAATCTGTGTATGTAAAATGTATAAAATCTAAATTGGTAAATTTGGCAAATGAGGACATTATATCCATATGTATGTGTATTGTATACATACATGCAGATAAGGGGAAATTAAGGGCCTTCCATTGTAAAATGAAAAACTTTTAAATCGGGCCTTATTACATCAGCCTCAACTGGAATGGTGAGAAATCAGACTGATGGACGTGCGTGTGGTAGCGAATAAGTGAGTTAGGCAAAAACTGTGTTGAATGTTGATAGAGTCCATGACCTGACGCAGTCGCTTACTATGCACAAACGACACAGAAATCATACGCATACAATCTACCCTTATTACACTTCCACCGATTTCAGTTGGATTGGCACACTGACAGGTTTTGAACTTGGTATTTAAATTGAGTTTCTAATTCAGGAAACTCGTGTCAAGGGAAAGCTACAGTCTAACGCAACCGACAGTATTAGGCAATTTCAGCTTCAAACGTTCTAAGCCTTATTCCTGCAGTGCCGGAAAGCAGTGACTCTAGTATTTGAGCCAGCTGAGCCTGCTAAGAGAACCTTTTCGCGAATTGGATGGGGAGAGGAAACAGATATGGAAAATCAAAAATAAACTTGACCTGTTTATACAATACACAACCCTAACTAGAAAAGAATTGGTGTCTCTAGCTGTTATAGTTTCTGAAATCAAAGCATTCATCCAGACGGACAGACAGACAGACGGACATGGCTAAATCGACTTAGCTCTTCAACTTGATTAGGAATATATATACTTAATGGAGTTATCCATTCCTCCTTGTGCCTGTTACATAAATTTATACAAAATTATTATACCCTTTTTAGACATTTTCAATAGGTGCAGGGTATATAAAGGCGATCAACGCCTAATGGTGTCTATAAACCAAACCATTATATAATTATGCACTTAACAAGGAGTATACAAATATTTTATTTGTGCATTGAGACATCAATTAAAACCAAACTATTTAGGTAGTAGAAAATACCAGTTTCAGTGTTCTTTGGCTACTATTTCGTTTACTCCATAGTCGTTCAAGTTTTATTGAACAAACAACGGAAGTAGCAACCTCCAGCTTGGGTTAGTTAGTTACTTTATATTTGTATATTTGCGGCAACGTTGCGTATGCGCAATGTATACCCTAAGTTGGCCTTTAACCCAGTTTGATGTTATCATTAGCACTTTGTGTTCTTAGTAACCGTGAGTTGAGAGCATACGAATCGGGGGAGCCAGAAAAACTGACTAATACAGATGATTTATATTCTCAAGAAGCAAAGCAAAGCTGATTCGGCAACCTTGCCCTTCTACCAAATCAATCCACTATAAATAAAACAAATTAAATTCGAACAGGTAAATAATAAGCAGATTCCAATAAAAGCGATTGTAGTGGTATAGGAGAAGTGAGTGGCTTGCTTGTAGGCTTTGTTTATTTTCCGCTGCCTCGACAAACACAAAAACCGACAACCGACAGTCGACAACCGACAGTCGACAGCCGACAGACAGACTTGTAAATAAACATTTGAAGAGCAAATAGACAGATACAGGGAGAGAAGATATAAAATGCATGCGTATATATAAAAACTGTTTTGATTGCAGGTAAATATGTACGTACTCGTACTCAAGCTGAAGGCACTTCAGCTTTCAGGCTGGATGGGTAACTGCAACATCTTATTATTGATAGCTAACTATTAATCATGCCGACTATTTTATTTACTCCCTCTCCACTCATTCCTTACTTCCCTTGTTATAAGCATACCAAAGGTCAATGATTTAAAGCCAGCCGACCTTATATTGACCCCATAAGTTGACATTAACTACACTTAAGAATCGCTCATTACGATATAAATAACTAATATAGGATGAGCAGGGAACAGGTAGTTCCATGATTCTATGGCCCCAAATGAGCAGTGCAAATAAATATAGTAAATAAACGCAATCGAAAACGCACTTAATTTTGATGCAGCCATACATTCTTACTCAAGAAGAGGGCGTGGCATCCACAATGAGATAAACTTGATCTGCATAAGGTATGCATCTGCCTACTAGAGGTGGAGAACTATCGATAGTCGGCGCCATCGATAGGGCTTGATAGTTTCCACAAACTATCGACTATCGACGATAGTAAGAAAAAACTATTGTCGTTAGTTGTCGATAGTCTTGTAAGTAAATTAAAATAAAATTAATTTAATTCGTTTTTGAAAGATTCCTTTGAAATATTTGAAATATTAATATTGTTATTATTTAGATACACATCCATTAATATTCACAAGAAATGCATATGTACATGTATATGTATGTATGTATTTGTTATTATCACACAAAATTATGGTTTTAACTTTATAATACAAAAACAAGTACGCAATATCTTACCTATTTGAAGAAAACGAACCATTTTATTGTTAATAAAAATTTGTAAAGCCTATGCCACAAATGCGCTCAAGTTTCTATCACTATGTTCTTTCACAATTTCAATGCAGAGATGTAAAAACCAAATTATCGACGACTATCGACGATAGCGATCGACCACTATCGAGAGTGCGCACCGCTATCGATGGCGAGTCGATAGTGGCCAACCATCGATAGTGTCGATAGTTCTATCGATAGTTCTCTACCTCTACTGCCTACCACAGCCTGAGGCAATTGAAATTTTGAGTGCATATACATATAGTATGTTTTTCGTCCAAATAGCCAAAGGGGTTATTTATCGTCGGTTTATAGCAATTCAAATTGTTATATTATTCTAATTAGGTATCGATTGGGAATCACAACTGCAATAGACAATCACTTGGCTGACTGTAAGACACAAAGTGGAAATAACCACTGAAATTGGCAAACAAAAATGAAATTACTTATGGTAATTGTCATGTTTGTAAGTAATTGGCGGTCATTTATTAACAGCCTCTCGTTTGCCGCTAATGACAGGGCCGACCCACATACATTTGATGAATGAGGTTTACATATTTATGTGACTTGTATTAGTCGGTACGGTTTTCGGATTACCTTTTACCTATTTTGCAGCTGACTTTGACAGAATGTCGGCATATTATAGTTATTATTTAACGTGCACAAAGAGCTGGTGTCCCATATTTGATACATTTTATGTAATTTATTACAGTATTTGGGTATCGTATAAGTGACGAATGAAAGCCATCTAAGAGCATAGTTAGTATTGTGTGAGTTGTTATAGAAATTAAAAATAAATAAGTCAGAAAAACTACAATCGGGCGCAGCCGACAGTAGTAAAGCCTGTATTTAGCCGCAGAAGTCGACAGCAGTATCAGAGACCTGGCGACATCGTACTTCAGCGCTTGTACTACAAAACACCCACATACTCACACATACATACCCACAAATGCAGAGCCACGAATACACACAAAACTAATAGACCCTTTTGAGTTTCTTTTCACAGTAGAAGACCCTATACTCGTACTGTCAGGCTAACCTGACTCCTCTTTAGCGAATACCCTCCTTTAGCAGACACCCCACGGTAAGTGTCCGCTGTAGAGAGTTTTCACTACACTTACTGTGCTGGAGCTGCCACGCCTTCTTATTTGCACAAAGTTAGTCTTTTATACTAATTTTCAATGAGTTAAGTGTAAAAAATACTGTCTCTAGATAGATGGATATGGCTATTCGACTTGATCTCTACTCAGCTTTTTGTCCTGATCAAGAATATACATACTTCCTTCTACCTACAACATATGTACATCCGGGTCTTAGTAGACGCTTTGATACCTTCACAGCAGTAAGCAGAGTTTTGGCTTCAGGAATGTGTGTAGGGTAAGTGGAGGATTATAATTGTAATCTATGTTTAGCAAAGCAAACAAATATGCTCTTAATTGGTTTTCTCATCGATAAACTCGCGAAAAGAAGTCGATATATTGTTCGATGTAGATACTATCCGGTTGCGTCCGACCGTAGCCTTTAGAAAATGTTGTTGGCAAGCAAGACAACAAAACAACGTTCGCTTTCCATCCTGTCGTGGTCTGGTCTAGCAGACTCTCTCGTTAGGTTTGCTCTCATTTTGGTTTTTTCCACGCTTATTATGTGTGTTGTGTTCAGTTGGTTTTGTTTCATTGCCTTTTTAGTTTTTTAGTCAAAATGTTGCCAGACAGGATTTTCCACTTTAGTGCAGTCAAGATGACGTCGGCTGCAGCGTTGCCGCTGCGTTAAGGCGCGTTTTATTTCAATTCATCATATATGTAGCTGGAATGAATCCGCATCCCTAGTTCCCCTGTTCAGATTGGCCCCAGTGCATCTACAGCCTGCGCCTTTATGCTGTCTCTTGCCACTATGCTGTGGCAACATCCACTGCAGCTGGTGCAACCATTTGGTTTAATGCCAACTCTATTCATATATCCAAACGTATTATACAAAATATAATAATTAAAGAGTATTTTTTAAGTTAAGTTAATCTCCTCGCTCTATTTTGTTGCGCTTCATTGCAAAACCTGACACAAATTGCATTACTTTAATAGCCAGTCGCTAAATATTACTCAATGTTTGTCTTATTGTTTCTAATGCTATGCCATCTTCTTGATGCTTTAGTTTAGATATTCACAAGAGTGTACAGATTATTTTATATAGATAGAGTTTAAAATGAATTTCACAAAATCCATGCAAAATACAGTCGAACTTCTCTATTGTGAACTTCTATACAATGAAGCTCTCCCTATTATGAATTGATTTCAAACACACAACTTTTTCGTTCCAATTTCATTGTATTTTGATCTCCTTATAATGAATGAATGAATTTTGCAGGTGTAAATTTTACTCACATGCATTTTTGTCTCCATATAATGAATTTTTCAAACAATTTTCTGTTACGCATACTAGCAACTCTGCGTACCGAGAGAGATGTAACATATAAACTAAAATACCTGAATATTTTAAATCAAAATGGAAAAAAAATATAATTTCTGTATAATGAAGTGATTTTCTGGTCACGTCAAGATTCATTATAGGGAAGTTCGCCTGTATATAAAACTTTTTGACCTAACTGACTTAACGACTAACTGACTGACAAACATAGAAAACTGATTTTTCGCACCTGTGTTTTTAGACCCTGTACTTTAAAAAAGTACAAAAGGGTCTATTAAGTTTGTGCAAATGACATTTGTGTGTAACAGGCAGAAGGAGGCGTGGCAGACCCCACAAAGTATATATATTCTTGATCAGGACGACGAGCTGAGTCGATATAGCCCTGTCTGTCTGTCCGTCTGTCCGTCTGTCTGTCCGTCTGTCTGTCCGTCTGTCTGTCTGTATGAACACCTAGATCTCGGAAACTATAAGAGCTAGAGACTTAATTCTTTTTTTGTTAGGTTCGTGTATTACATAGGCAGGTCAAGTTTATTTCAAATGTTTGAAAAGTCATCCCCCTCCCCCTCAAATTCGCAAAAATATTCCCAGCATGTACAGTTTTAGAGTCACTGTTTTCCTTTTTTGCTGAATAAAGCTTTAGGTGCTCTGAATATTTGGTGCGATTTGCAGCCCAATCGGATAATAAACACCAGAGATATTGGACAAACAATTTTCTGTACTGAGCATTTGGGTGGGGGAGGGGGAAGCCACAGAGTACGCGGCCACTAGGGCGTATGCGTGATTTTTGATTGTGAGTATGAATGCCTGTATGAGTTTTGGGTATTGTTTGTATTTGCGCGTATATTTGTATTTATAAGTGTATGTGTGTATGTTAAAGTGCATGTGTATGTGTATGTGAGTATGTTCATATATACTGTTGCTGTTATCGACGTCCAGGGCAAACCAAAGTACAGGGTCTCCTACTGTCGGTTCCGTCCGACTGTAGCTTTGCGTCCGACTGTAGCTTTCCCTACTTTTTTATTTTGCTGCAGGCTTTAAATTTAAAGCTTAATAACGTGTTATCACACATTTACCTACGACCTTGGCACGATGAATACAACGTTTCTCGTCTCTCGTGTTTGTATTATCACTCAAAGGTAAGTGATTACCCATTCCAAGTGACGGATGGCAAAACCTAGTCCAGCCACAAACTTGATTCTGAACCCTTATAGCTAGGGCACATTTAACATCAATTATTGATGTTACTTTCGTAAGAACTTGGTGTGCCAAAATATTCGACCACACTCTGAATATGCTCCAACTTTAAGTGGTTCCCATTTAGTTAGTTTCGATATCTTTGAGTTCACTACTAAAACATCGCAATTGCAACAAAAATGTAAACAATGTCAACGTGATTGAATATAAACAAAATTTATCAAATTCAACTAAAATTACAGTAATGACAAGAAGTAAGTTTGTTTCCTGGTTTGAATGTCTGAAACGGAGCGCGTTGACCTCAGGGTGGCAAATTCAGATGATCGAAGCGCATGTTGGAAAAGTCACAGGGAGTGGATGTAGGTAGATATGTAGGTATAATGCAAAAAAGTTTATTTATTAAAACTATTAAATATAAATACATTGTCTATAAACATAATGAGCAGATTGGCTCTACTGGTGATGCGACATCCAGTTGGGCAATGAAATTGATTCTGGGGTCATTGGCTGTAACTAAATAAATAATATAATAAAATGTCATATAAATCCACAATGTTAAATTGCTGTTGAAATGCTCACTTTTAAGCCTGTTCCCATTTTCGAATTCGTTTAATCGATTTACGTTTTGAAATAAATGGGGTTTCAAAATTCGCCGTATCCTTTTCAAGAAACTAATCTATTTCGAAATGAACCAAATATGAAGTTAATTGAAAACGATGAATTGTGATTTGGAACCCCCTTTATTTTCAAAAAGTAAATCGAATGATCGAATTCGTAAAAATTGCTATATATTTTTTCGGGGAAAGAAGAAGACAGTTTATGTTGGATATTGCAGTATGTACACGACAACATCAACATCTTCGAATTGTTTAATTTAATTTTTAATTTTACACCTTTTATTTTTTAAACTAAAAACTTAAATAAACAACTTAAATAACATCATTTAATAAATTTAATTTTATATTCTTTATCATAATTTCGTTTGTCAACTGTACTTGGTTGATATTATATATATAAATAAATTACATGCACTTGTGATATTGGCTATAACCAGTACGCAAGCGAAACTAAGCCCTACATTTTCAACAGCCAATTTTCGTTATTGAGAACTCGGTAACCGTTTAGCTTCTCTATCTGTTGTCGCTGATTGTTGTGTTTATTTTTTGCCTCAACATGACTTGTTAATTTCGCTTTTACTTTATTGCATTTTTTACAGTTTCGTTAGGCTTTGATTTATAATCCTGCCACGCATTAGTTTACTTTAATTGCCCTCTACCAGCCCATATACGATTATCCATTTTAATGAATTTTGTTTTAGTAAAACGGTACTTAAGCGAAGTGGATTGTTATTAATCATTCTCTTTGAACTATTTTCTATTGAAACGCCAAGTGAGTTGCTTTATTTCGTTTTTCCATGAGATTTTGTTAAAGTTTCTCACGTGAGTAAGCAAATGTGAATTTCGTTGAATTTCGAATTAAATTTGCTCCACTATTCAACTAAGATATCCATATCCAACATTGCTCTTCAAGTAGTAATGCAGTGTAGTATAATAAGGTCTATACAAGTACACATGAAATTCAATTTTCTAAAGTACAGTAACACGAGTTCAATATTCAAACTTCAATGCTCCGTATCTTCTCTATGCAAATGACCTTTGAACTATAACGCGAGATGAACAGGTCTAATCGGACTATTTCAGGGTTATTCTACAATTCATTGCAATGCGGGACTTGAGTGTGAGATGAGGACCCGGGAGTGTTGGCCGCCTTAATACAATATGTGAAAATAGTATCTATTAGATTAACAACTTTTTACATCCCTACTACCGACTAACCTAGCTCGTATCATTCTACATTTTCGTACTGTGCTTAACTTTGCCCTCAGCAGAGGCTGGGGAAAACACGAAAACAATTAACATAAACTGCGTAAATGTTGCGCTTCATTGACTTTTAAAAGAGGGTTCTGCGATGCGGAACGGTTCGTATTTGGGACAGCTGCCCGTCAATCATTCGCACAAATGAACTCTAAGATTACAATAGAGATAAACGGGGAGAACGAATGAAAAAGAGTTGAGCAATTGTCGCATTGTTAAAAAGTCGCGCTATTTGGCCAACGCACCGCACCGCACCTGTCGCAATGATAAGCAGTTTTTCCTGGCTCTACCTACAACATGGGCGTGATAATCATCTCACAACAACAAAAGATTACCACGCCGGAAAAACGCAGTGCACAGATGGGAAACTTAGATTAGGAAAGCAACGAAAATGCCACACATACTACATACATACATATGTATGTATGTATGTACAAGCACCCAAGAGTGTGTACCTGAGAGAAAGAGGGCTGAAAGAGAAGCTCTGGTGGCGGTTGAACATCGATCTTGCCACAAGCAGTTAGCAGTCAAAATAAAGCCGCAACGCCAGAGTTCTAAGTATATCGAGTTTCATCACACCCAGAGAGAGTAAACATGACGATCAGTGGGGACGCAGCCCATCAATTGAGCGCACCCGACTGTATTGTACCCCGCACCCCAGCACAGCGACTGAGGCGCACCGCAGCCACAGCGAAGTTGGCAACAAAGGAAGAAGAAGCATCGTGCAGCGCACACAAACTGTAACTGTACTATATTGGTGTGTGTGAGTCCATATGTATATGGCTTTAGCAAAACTAGGTGCAGGGAATTGTACTGTCAGGTGCGCCCGACTGATCACAATGTTTGGGAATATCTTTTTGACGCTGTATCGAATATTTTACCTTATATATGTATATACTATTTTAACTGCAAGATTCCATTTTGCAAATTAATAATATGTGTTGTTTGAACCAACATACTAGTAGTCTTAAAAAGTCACGAGTCTTTTTATAGCTGCCTTCTGTTATGGAAATTACATTATCTACATATATATGTATGTATGTATGTATGTGCATACAGTGGGATGTGCCTCGCATCCTTCCCAGTGTTGCCAACTTTTATGAGCAAAAAAAGGCCAGATTGAATTAAAAAAATGGCTAGAAAAGGCTGAAATTTAAAAAAAAAAAGCTGGAAAAAAGGCTGATGACATTTTTGCGTGTTGTTTCTTACTTCATATGAGTATGACTCTTTTTTTTTAACAAATAATAGGGTATGTTTATTAATAAATGAAATTATTCAGTCAGTCTGCGAACTTTTGTGAGCAAATTTGGCTCAAATGATCTGCTGAGACTATTGCAGCATGTTGGGCAATAAATAGGCAAATAGCAACTTCCTGCTCAGATGTTTTTGTTGGTAGTTTTACAAAATTAAGCTTATTTATTTGAACTACGCCACCAACAGCGCTCAAATGCTTTTTGGTATTGGCATGTGCCCGAACGTCTCACAATTTAGCCGTTAAAGTAGTTTTGCAATAACTGCAAAACACACGCGATGTATTTGAAACATCTTTGCGCAACCAGTCCTTAAATTCAGGGCTTTGAAGCCACTCCTCACGAACTTTCTGTTTGTATATTTCTTTTGGCATTTTGTACACACAAAGATTCGCGGTCTTATTTGGACTTGGATAGAGATGGTAACAATTTTTAGCAAAACGTAGTGATGGAAGCAATGCAGCCGATAACCCGAAATTCAACGCAATCGAAAATTGAGTCGAGCTGCCAAATTGAACAAAAAGCTAAAAAAAAGCCAATCAAAATAAAATTAAGGCTAGATTTCCCGCTGCCCGCTGTTTTCATTTTTTTCCCGCTTTGAACTTTGAAAAACAGCCAGATCTGACGGGAAAAAGGCTGAGTTGGCAACACTGATCCTTCCTCCTGTGACATATGTACATTTGCACACAGCACATACACACATAGCTACTGATAAAAAGGTCTCAGACACATAGTAAATATGTACATTTGTATTTATGATATACGCACCAATGAGTATGATTATTTGTGAATGGCTCAAGTATTATTATTTGAACTCAGAACTTGTATTCATTGTTTTCACTGTTTAAAACTTAATTTTTTCGCCACTGTTGTTAAACTGGCCTAAAACTTTTGTGGGAATGATAAACACAGTTGAGGTAATAAAAAAGCACGATCAGCATAAATCATCCATTTAAATAAACATCAATAAAGCTGTAACCGATCTATTGATAACCGCGTACCAGAAACCAGGTGATATTAAACCATATCCACTCCATAAATCGTAGCGAACACCAATGCCACAGCTCAACAGACTTGCTCTGGCCCGTGCCGGTCGCCCACACACCGCGGTTCTTTTTCAACACTTAGCACTGCACTTTATGTTAATAATAATTTAAAATATATAATATATTTGCATGTATGTACATTTGTGCCCTGACAGTTTTGTGTCAACGTTATTCACTTGTTATTTATGTTGTATATTTAGTATTTATTTCATATTTGTACACATGTACATATACACACTCTCTTTTTTTGGCGCAATATCAGCTGCTGCCTCTTAGCACTGTTCGTTGTTGTTTCAAGAACGCGTATTCGTATATTCCGCTCTTTACGTATTACAAATGCCGCAACAACACCTTATTACTCAACGTTTTCCTTCCAACTGACCGGTATGGTACGTACTGCTGCGTTTCTCTCTCTCCCATTTGTTTTATCGAGCAAATTGCTCACACAAAACAGAGCTGCAGACATGTTGTTCAAATCGGTGGTGCCAACTAAGCCTTTTTCCCGACAAATCAGTATTTTTCACTGCATCTTGAAACTATCCTCTTTTTTTGCTTGGCGTTTTTCATCCTTTATTTTAGTGTATTTCTCTTAAATATAGCTATTTGTGTCTACTATTATATATTTATATAAAGGAATGTAATCACAACGAAGCAGATATACATACATGTTGATAGTTATGGGTTAATTCAAAAATCCAGTCATTAATGCAGCTCTAATTATTAAGCATAATTTTGGAGCCAAATATGTCAAATTATACGTTTTATAAGCTCAATTCAACTCCGAAAGCTAACATGAATAATGAACATAATGTTGTTTTTAAAAGACGAAACAACTAAAGTAATCAAAATCTGAAATGTTAAAATCTTAAAATAATATTAAATGAAAGGCTTTTAAATCGTTTTTTTTTTCACCTTTTTAAGTTCCTGACGAAAAAAAATCCTCTAACTGAAAAATGTATGTAATATGTAGAAGGCATGGCAGACCCCAAAATAAAATACATATATATGTATATAAAATAAATAAAACAAATAAAATATATATATCCGCCAATCCGTCTGTTTGTTTGAGTGGCTGGATTTCGGTAGAAGCAACCACATTTAGTATGGATTTATCGTGTATTTCCTAAGCAGATCAAGTTTGTTCAGCTTTTGTATACCTTTTCATCTTCCATTCGATATGACACTATTTTAAACCTAGAAACATGTTATTCATCATAGACATCGCTTTTTAGATCGCAATTAGATAATATACACTTGAAAAAATTTACAGGCAATTTGTTGTACTAGACAAAATAGCAATTTGTTTATTTATTTGAAATTATGCTATGCAAAGTTATATGTGAATTTATAACCATTGGTTTAGTAATTAGCTAAAAATAAAGCAAAGTTTAAAAAGTATATGGATTAACCGACTCAAGCTAAATTGTATAGTTAGCAGTTAATGACTTTAAAACAGTTTGTCGTGAGAATAGCTAAACTGACAACACTATTAGGCACAGAACATGTTTGATTTGCGTTCGAACTGGAAGTCTATTGCCACTAGAAAATGAATAAATGCACCGAAAATGATTTACACAGGAACCAATTTCATTAAAAAAGAAACCTAATATTTGTTTGCAGTTATTGGCGGGATTCCTGAAACTGATTTTGATTTGATTTTAAGAAATCAAACAACCTATTTCTTTGCAGAAATTGCTTTTGAAACTCAGAAAATCTGACCTTGAAAATATTGAATAATTAAAATAATTTAGTGAAAAAACACCAAGTGTTCTCACTACTAAGTAATACCTTTTTACACTAAGGATTGAGGTTGAGACTTGCCTCATCCTAAACAAAATATTATTAGAAGGGTTTGAAATTTTAACTGGACGTGAGAGCTACGACCATAAAATCCATAGTGTTATAAATCGATTTTCTACCAAAAAAGTGGCAATGTTATTTTACCGTAATTTATCGGAAACCGACTCTGTTCGCTATTTTCATAATTTAAATAAATGAAAATATGTACTATAACTATATGTATTTACATTTAATTTTTGATAATTCGTATTGTTTTACGCAGTGCAGACGATATAAAAAAATTAAATTGGTACTCTTGAGTGTGTTTTAATCGATATGTACTTAAATTTGAAGAGCAAATCATGTTCTGTAGATTTATTGTTTATTGAATATTCAGACCTGTTCTGAATAACAAGTCGTTTTGAAAGAGGAAAACGATTTGTTTTCGACTGTACTTGTTCTTGTTTTCGATCGACTTATTCTCGTCTTACACTCGTTTTCATAACGATTCGATAACAAATGTGTATCGTAGAAAACAGCTGTTTGTCATTTGTGCTTACAACAACGAAAACATAGTTGTTTTAAATATATAAAATGCATGCATTCATCAAACATTACCAAAAAGAAAATCGATTAACAATTTAAATTACTTACATAGTTGCAGTTGTAGTCAGCTTGTAAGCTCCGTTGTCGATCAATTTTTTATTTCAACTCGAGTCTAAGGCCTAGGTTAGTACTCGTTAATTATTATTATGTTTGTATATTTTTGTTAAACATAATTTTATAAATGAATAAATAAATAAATTTGTTATTATCGCTAAAAATAAGCCTCAAAATTCTAAAAATTTCATAGAAAAATTATTACAGGGCGGAAAAACACCCATATAAATGTTAAATTTGCCGTTTGGTTTTGTTTCAAAACGATTTTTTTTTTTGCTCTAAGTCAAAATGTCAGAACAGCTAAACGTTCGGAATCAAAACGATTCGATTAATTTACTCGGAATCGAAATTGAGAACACATCTGATTATGTAACATACATACATATAATATGGATCTTAACCAAATTTTAACTCCATTCTTTTTACTTACGTTGTCAACTGTTGTCATTTTATGTACATATATATTTATATATATGGATGTTAAAATGTTTTTCTAACAGAAGTTTATTTTTATTAAACACGATTACGATTCAATCAATCTGCATCTGCATCATTTGCATCTGAAATCATATTAAAAATAGGTTTAACTATTTTCTCGATAAAAGAACTGCAATCTGTTAATACCGATTCAAACTATGCACCAAAAAGTACACACCTGTTTGCGACTTTTTGAGAGCGTTTGTTTAATTTAAAGGCCTGTGCCCAGTTGAGTGGTAAGTGAATTTTTATGCCGAACACCATACAGAAAAACTGCTGTTATAAATTCTCAGTTCACTCCTCTGTTTTTAAGTTCACTTGAGGCTAAACGCCTTGACAAACGCCGATGATTCCATCAATTGTTATCGATTCCTCTCTAGACGTGGATTCCTCTATGACTCACTACACTCAAAATATTTACAAAAATTATCGTTATCGCATTTTCGCATTTGGCGGGATTTTTCCAAAAGAAGTCAAGTGCAGAAGATATGATTCTTGGAGTCTAATGTAATTTTACGTGGATGTTACATATTAGTTACTAAACTAAAACAGCCTGGAAAGCTAGAACCCGACCCAACCAATAGAAGAAGACCCTGATTTGTGCTTTATATTTGGCGTCGATAGCAGCACCTGACTTCATGGCAGTACAGTGCTTCTACATATATAAAATTTACAAATGAATGTACTTAAGTTGATTTGTTGACTCCACCATTAAATAAATATGTAAACAAGAAGAAATATATAAGCCTCGTTAAATCGGATTTTTCTTTTTTGAAACTAGTTAACTTATAGTCTCGATAAAACGAATTGCCGTGTTAATCCTACTTTATACGATGATGCATTTGCGTCATGAATCTACAAAATATGTATTATATTTTTAGTTATGAATTGTATCATTAGCGAAAAATATTTGCTCACATTAATTTTAATTTAAAAAAAAAAACCCAGAAAGCTAGAGTCGAACGCAATACATACACACAAACATTTACATGCACATATAAACAATGCCTAGTACAGAAAATTGATTGTCCAATATTTCCGGTGTTTATTATCCGATCGCACCATGCATTCAATGCATCAAAGCAAAATAAGAAAATATTACACCTTGCTTTCAAACCAATGCTTCAGACGCAAATGCACAATCGTGTAAATTCGTAATTCGTAAAAAATGTGATCCCCTAATATCCGAATTGGACTGTATTACAAGTACACATCACACACATTGAGCATACATGCAGCGGCTTTATCAGAAAAGATCAATTTTCTTAAAGAAAATTGTATCAGCGCACTGAAATTGTATATCAAGCACATTAATTGAAGCAAAGACGCCAGAATATATACAGTAACCATCTTTACAATGTGGTTCCATGTTAACATACCCAGAGTAGATGTCCAACACAAATAAGTAAAAAAGATTTTTTTCCAGCAATTTATTAAGATTCCAAAAAATAAATATATGTATATATATAATTTTTTTTTAAATCTATGAATGTGTGTTTATTTATCTATTGTTAGTTTTGTGAAAGTATAAAATGTAAGCTGAGAGAACTTAGCAATTGTTTCGAATTGGTTTCGGCAATTATTTCAATTTATTCGCCAAGTTATCTGCGCTGGTTTTAAGTGTGTGCGAAATACAAATTTATATTCTGCACAAACCTCATGCAAAAAATGTTAACTGTTTTTGGGGTTGAGTTTCTATTAAAAAGAAAACTTGGACAAAGAAACACACATATACTGATGGCTTATGGCAACTGTTCTCCGGCATTAGTGCATATATGTAGTACATACTTCAATATATACATACATAATTATATATGTATATAAAGTGCCTAAAGAGTCGCCACAAAAACGCCATAAAAAGAATAAAAAATGTAACTGAAAAATGTTTAACTCAAAACGGTTGCTAAATCGCATATTTCAAACATACCAAAAGGAGAGTTAGAGGAAAATCACAAGGACCGGGCACTATCCAGCGTTGGGCGATATACAACGTTGGATGCAGAAATTCCATTGACATATGGGCGCAAAGGCCACGAAATTATTATGCTGAGTGAAGGTTATCCGAAGGTGACTGAAATGCGAATTGAATTCACATTTGAAACGAATGCTGAATTGAAGAACGAAGGGGATGTGTATCCAATATCCTTGCATATCCTGTCCATGTGCATACGCTCATCATCCTCCACATTTTACACCCAAACTATATCGAAAAAACAACCAACACACGGAACGAAGCTCTCCCTCACTTTCAACGGGATTCCAAATGATTAGAGTAAAGGAGATTAGAATTACCAGTTGTCCTCCATGCACTTAGAGCTGGCGAGGGCCGTGGGAAAAACTGCATCCCACGTAGTCCTAGTATTTTTTTTTTTTAATTTCTTGTATGCATGATCGAAATGCCTAATATCCAATATCCATCAAGGTCTCCTAACATCCAAATCCTTTTGAATCCTGATACCATTTTTGAAACAAATACGTTTCAAAATTTCCTGCCACCACTACTTTTATCCAAAATCAATATTATCCTTTCCACTGTACACTCCACATTATAAAATTATCCTTCTTTCTCATCCTTATCCTTTCTTCTCCAATAATCCTCCTCCTCCTCCTCAAATACTCCAAACATAAACGCGCAAAATGGGGAAGAGAAGAAAATAAAATAAAATATTAATAATTTTTAAATATTATTCATACAATTTTTGTGTTCTAATAATTTTTTTGTTTACATTTATGTATATATTCCTCTTAGTAAAAGTGGGCTTTACTTGTTTTTTTATATTTTTTTGTTTTTTGTTTTTAGGTTTTCTTCAGGTGTCTTCTGTTAGGTTTTAGAAATAAGATAAATTCTAATAAATTATGCTTTATGAATGCAATTAGTTGTTAAAACAAGGAATGTATTTGGGACTTTCCTTGAATCATACATGTAAATAGTTTAAAATAAAATTAAATGTCAAATGTATTCAATTAATAATTTATAAGAATTTCTCTGCACTTGTATAATACGCAAGTGGTGATTCATTTTGCGATTTGCAGAGGAATCACTGCTCCAGATAGAAATAAATTTTTTCTTGATATTTTTGTAACTGATCGGATCAAGCGATTTCCATTTCAGAACAGACATTAATTATAAATAGCGGTTGGGGGGAAGGGAGCTATAGGTTTCTTGCTTTTCTTAATATTTCCTGCTCGTAAGAAATATTTAGATTAATGAATTGTTTTTAGAATTTAGTAATTAGAGCGTGAGCGAGACCTGGAATAGGATTGACGACGCACCGGCGAATATGTTGGTGTGCCTCGACGACGTGGGCGCGATGAGAACGAGCGCGAGCGAGATCTGTAATTAACAAAATAAATTAAAATTAATTATGTAAAGTATAAAATGTTAATGTTCCAAATAAAATTAAAACCTTAATGTAATGAATAATGGAGTATTTCATTTCATTTCACTCACCTATCACGATAATCGCGACCTCCACCACCACCACCGCCGCCGCCGCCACCTCCACCACCACCGCCTCCACTGCTGCCACCTCCACCACCACCACGGTCGTTGTCGCCGCTGTCCTCACGTACCCGTATGTAGGCTACCTCTCCCTATAATACATATAATATTAGCTTTCAGTTAAGAACAAAATAATTTAAACTAACCTCGTGGGAACGGAAACGTGAGTCGTCTAATTTTTTAATAGCATACTTCATATCCTCGTGCCGTAGGAACTCTACAACACCAGAGCCGTCCTTGTAAGTGTCGGCAAAGCAAACATCGCCTGCCTCGCGCATGTGGTCCTTTAGATCCTGCCAAGAACCTGAACTGGGCAAGCCAGTTACCATGACACGGTATTGTGAGCGCTTAGCTGGCGGTCCACGCCCACCCATGCGTCCACCACCATCACGACTCCTATCGTTGCGATTGTTACCACGGTAACTACCAGGGCCCCCACCGCGTGGAAACTCAACACGAAGGCGATATCCATCATAGTCGTAGCCATCTCTGGCCTTTACAGCATCATCCGCATCGCTAAATAAAATTAACTTTTAAATTTGCGGTATTCAGAGGTACAACAAATCTCCATTTGCAAACAACATTTGTATGTAGAGAACAAGAGACAAATTTGTCATGTATTATATACATGAATGCAATTTTCATTACTCACCGCGCGTCTTCGAACTCAACGAATGCAAATGGCGGACCACGCCGATTCTTTAAATCGACAAATGTGACTTTGCCAAATTTGTGGAAAAGATCCTGTATATCCTTTGTGCGAATATCCGGTGGTAAATTTCCAACATATATGCGACACTCATTACGGGAACCCATTTTGTTCAATATTTGTTGGGAATAAAGTCTGATATTTAAATTAATATTTCCTTAGAACTTCTTCTGTCACGCAATTACACACACACAATGAGACTACACATACACACCAAAAGTAGTGCTGGCAAAACATCGATGATAATATCGATGTTAAAAAATATTAGCTAAAGTCGATATATGTGTATCTAAACACCCATATTCCACGACGGTCATTTTTAGGCATTTTATGGAAACATTGTTGAGTTCAATAATTTATCGATAAGTGACGATGAACGGCAGCAATTTTTCTCATAAAAATGTCCAAGATGGGCGAAATTTTCATAAAAATGCCTCGTGAAATTTGGGTATAACTTTCGGCCGGAATGTAAAAAATTGCGTTGTGACGAATGTTGTGATGTAGTAAAATCTTATAAAAAGTTTGTTATATGGTGAGCAATATATAATTCATAATTTTATGGAAATTGTATAGCGTATCTTTCATTTTTATGGTCACACTGCCGTTTTACAGGCCTAAGTAGTTGATATTTAACAAGGTTTTTACTAGATACCACGCTTTGCAAATAGATTTAGTCATTCTTCGTACTAAGCTTAAAGTGCCAATTTAAAAAATGCGTCATTGCGCCAACGCATAAAAAGTGCACATTTTGACACAAAAACGCCAAGTGTGGCAACCATGAATCTAGTATCCTATGGTCGGCGTCTGTATTTACAAAACGGGTTTTTGTTGCAAAATAAGAATAAGAATGTGTAGAATTTTAGTTAATGTAAGGCGTTATAATAATTGTCTATCATGTGCAAATGCTATTGATCTAAGAAATGGACAATAATTATTTAAGTGATTCTTTAAGCGTTTGTTGTTACTTGATAATTGCAGGCAACAACCTTGAAAATTTGTGTGGGTATGCTTATGTACGTGGTGTATATAAACAAATTATGCATGTTTTAACAATTTCTCGAGTTCAATTCGTTTTCAATATAAGTAAGAATGTCTAATATGCGGTGCATTAACTTCTGGGATCTTTGCCGCATCTGCACTGCGAGCAGTGACCAGAAAATTCATATTTACTCACCCGATGGTCGTGCTAAATATCTTAGCCAAAAAATTGTCGAATGTCTATCCATACAAGTAAGTTGAAGTTGGACCCTCTAATTTGACTATATTCAACTAACTCCTCTGACTCCTCTTAGATCGATGAGAAAGACCGTCTGCCGAAGGTAGTTTGTGCACAATGTGCTCAGCAAGTGGAGCAAATGTACGAAATGCGCAATATATCGAAAAACTCTCAGACTATACTAAGCAATTGGCTCAACCATCGGTCGATACAGACGGAAGATAAAATATTCATTAAGGATGCCATTAATGATTCTGGCAAAAGTCTCAGCGTGCTGGGCACCACACCTAGCACTTCAAATCAGTCCAACGACTTGCTCAGCAGCATCATGCAGGCAGTTGGCATGCAAGTACAGCAACAGCAGCAACAGCAACAGCCCCACCAGCAACAATACACAATTACTGTTGATAGCCACGTGCAGGGACACCCTCTGTCCCAGCCACAGGTTCAACCTGACGTCAAAGTGGAGAAACAGAAGTAGGTATCTTTTGATAATACAATAAAAATTGATACTTATTAGCATTTTATAATTAAAGTACGCTGGAGGAGTTTATACGTTTAAAGCCAGATATAAAGATTACACCGTTAGGAAAAAAGGCAAACACTGTATCCTTCAAGCAACAACAACAACCCCAACAGCAGCAGCAGCATCAACAGTTGCAACAGCAGCAGCAACCATCGCAAATGCAGCCGCAAACGTTGACAACAGTCCCAGCACCTGCAGCACAGATTGAATTGCAACCGCAGCAGCTAAATGAACTGAATGTGTTACTGCAGCAACAGGCATTCTGGCAGCAACTGCAACAGCTACAAGCACAACCCCAGTTTACTGCTTGTGCCGACGACACCATGGAAAAGAAACCCAAACTGAACTTTATGCTCTCATCACCTGCCACAACACAACAGTATACTGGTGGCTTGTCACAAATTGGTACAGTTAATAGCACACAGCCCCAAATTCAACTGCAACTTTTGCCAAGCTCTTCGCCTAGTGTTGGCAGCACACCAACAGGTAGTATGGCAGCTCCACAACCGGCACAGCAGTTCAATGCCACTGCTCTGCTGTCCAGTCTGGCGGGAACTCAGATAGTTTCGGCAGGCAATATGCTCTCACCTAACAAGTGTTTCTTGCCAATTACTATACGCGATGAAAACTCTGACCAGCAGATTGTGGCACATATTGATACGAAAAATTTAATGCTCCCCACCACATATCAAGTGCAAATGAAGGTGAGAAGCGCAACAATTTATTTTTAAATGTGAATTCAATTTATCTTACCATTAATTTGTTTGATTTTTCAGCTGCAACCACAATTGGCCACTGCAGATGGTCAGCCTATAATTCAATTAACTCCGACGTCCATTCCAGCCACATTACAATTAACGCCACAGACTTTGGGCAATGCTGCATCCTTTCAAACTACAACGACTTCACAGCAGCCAAATCAGTTCCTTTTGCCACAGCTACAACAGCAGCAGCAACTCTCACAACAGCAGCATCAGGTACAGTCGCAGCAGCAGTCTCAGCCTCAGCATCTGGCGCCTGTTACAGCCCAGGTCACATCACAGCAAATTCTAAGATCTCCGAATTCAAAAAGTGGCAATCCCCAGCTGGTCATTAGGAATGTCAGCTCTGAACCTAGCACACTACCAAGTAGCAGTAGCGCCGCCAACGATACATCAGTTACTTTTAAGATGCCGGTACAACGGCAGCCATCACAGCCACCACAGGCACAGAGCAAATTAAAAAGCACAGCAACCAGTCCAATCAGTGGTACGACAGCTACCCCTAGTTCAGTGACTGCAACATCCAACACTGAATTTAGTAAGCAAGTGGCGACGATGAAGCAACAGTTGTCTGGTTCGTCCAACAATGTTGCTGCCTTGCAACGCCTGTCATCAAACACAACCATTACCAAACTGACCAAGCCAACGCCACTCGCTACATCGAACAAAATGCCGCTGCTCAACAAGCAAAATATAACTATTAGTCGCATCTCAGCACAAGCAACACCCAAGCCTGAGCTCAAATCGGCTGTAGCACAAACCCCTGCATTACCCAAGCCACAACCACAAGTCAACGCACCTCCTTCTTTGGCACTGGAATCACATTTGCGGCAGTCGTCTGGAAGTGTCGCCACATCTATTGCCAATCAAAAGAAAGTTATTCGCAAGCCGCCCGAACCAATAGCAAGTCCACGATCTAAAATCGCTCGCCCACAACAACAAATTCTGCCTTTGCCTGTACAACAGACAACAGTGCAACCTCAACAACAGCAAAATCTGCAATGTGAACGAAAGCAGCAGGAACCGATCTTGTTGAGTGAAGCGCCAACAGCGACACCCACCAATAGTCTCACCTGTCCCACGTGTCAACGTGAGTTCAAAAAGAAGGAACATCTCACACAACACGTAAAACTGCATGCCGGCCTACGTCCGTTTAAGTGTACCGAAGATGGCTGCGATAAGGCGTTTAGTCGGAAAGAACATCTATCGCGGCATCTCGTCTCCCACTCTGGGCAGAAGATGTTTACCTGTGAGGACTGCAAGAAGCCCTTTTCACGCAAAGATAATCTTAATAAGCATAAACGGTATGAGTCGGAAATATAATACTATAACTTACTAGTATATCTTAACGAATGAGTTCCAATTTGTTTGCAGCACTCACAGCCAACAGTCAGCTGAGATGCGTCTGCACAGCTGTGAAATCTGTAATAAAAACTTTTCCTCCAAGCTGCACTATGAAAAGCATCGCGAGATGCACAAGAAATCGCAATCACGTCTAGGTAATGCGCCAATACCCAATCCCGGGGCAGGCGGCGCTCCTCCGACTACAAAAGTAAGTGCACTTGTTTATTTATGTTACTTGACTTTCTATATAATACTATTTCTCTTTTGAGGAGCATTACGATGTCAAACAAAGAACAACTGCTCCAGCAGATGCCCAAACGCAGCCACCCGAATCACAGCCTCAACTTCAACAAATCCAGCAACAGCCTCAAATAATGCATGTGGATCTCGATGGCAACACGATTACAATTACGCAGGCAGCAGATTCTGGTGTGCAAACATCTCTGGCGAATTTTGTACAGTTAGGTTTTCCACAATTCCAAAATTCCAGTGCGTCAACTAACCAAATAGTTTGTAAACTCGAAAAATAAGCATAAGTAGGTTAAACTTGCTCCTTACGATTTCTTTGCTAGTCGTTTATTTTCGATTTTATTTTAACCTCCATATCAGACTATATTATTAGGCCAGTTCTTGTAGAACTATGTCTCTATTAGTGCAATACACTTTATTACGATGCGTTGCGTAAAATTTAACCTACATTTTACAAACAAATATGTATAGCAATCTCTAGTCAAAAGCTTTTCTTACTTATTATTATTTATATTTTAATTATTTAATTAAAATTGCATAACAAACTTTCAAAAAAGCTTATCAATATAACTCGCAACATTTTTAGTTTGTCACATCATGCGAAAATAATCCATAATCATCCAGCATTGCTGACGTTTGTTATTTTTATTTTCCTTCGATTTTGTTAACTACAAGTATTTATTTAATATTTTATTTTTTTATATTATGTATAACTCATATTTTACATTGTACAAATCATAAAAAGTAGTGTTTATTTTTATTATACTCTGAGAATATTAGTTGCAGTGGCAGTGAGTTTTTTATGTTTTGATACCCCGTTGAACGATTTGTATCGTACTCACGCACAAGCCTAAATCTCTGAGGTACACCAATCGAAAAGAGAAGTAATTGGAAAGGCAAGCATCGGCAATGCTAGGAGAGACGTTTTCGCCTGGCCTAAGTGCCGATCTTATTGATGGATTGCACTTGCCACTAAAGACAAAGAAAAGCGAATGGACAGAGCAATTAGCATATTCAATATACGGCAATGCCTGCTGTCGTTATGAACTCATACGCTGTGCGCAATGATAGGTATCAAAAGTAAAAATTTATATATACATAGAGTTATCCGATTTATTTATTTAAGTTACGAATAGTATTTTATCTGTAAATATTAAAGTGTAAAATTTGCAATTCTTAAAGTATTCATAATACTGTAAAAGACTTTTATAAAGACCACGCCTGTTGGTAAAATAAATAATTTTAAATGCGAATTTATCATTTATGGAATAGTAAATATTTATTTCCTGCGTTCTGTTCGCTGCAAAAGAACAAACAACAGATGCAAGGCCTCATGTTTAGTCATAATTTTGCTTTTTCTGTCGTGTATGGTAAACTGGAAATATAAAAGAAAGATCAAATACCGCTTTCCACCTGTAAATCATTAGTTTCTTCGAAGCAGTATAAATGTCAGCGTTTATATTACTTATGGCATATGCAAATTCAAGCACGTTTCCAAGAAAATTTGATTCGAAAACATTCCATAGGTTGAAAGGAAAGATTTGTAAAATAATAATTCAGTTTAATTTGGGTTACATTTTATCAATGGCATCATAGGCTTAAGAGATATTGTTTTACGGCATTTATTAATACTTATAAGTGTGCTGGTGTGAGAAAAAATACAATAAGACAATTAAAAGTTCTTTGGCTTAACTAAAACATAATCATATGGAAGGTACAGATTTACTTAAAAATAATATTAAATAAGTACATAAATTCTTAGCAAAGCACTGGAACAATTTGAACATGACAGACGAAGTATGTATAGTAATATAGTAAAAATTAAACAGGAACAATTCCAAGCATAGCAGACGCAGAGGCGCAGATTGATCATTTATATCTATCTGTATGTATGTAGTAGCTGAAAACTGAATGACTGTGAATTGACTGGGGATAAGCTTACGAAAAGTACGTGCACATAACACTAAATAAATTATTAAATGAACGAACGAGACCAATGCAAACATACCAAATTCAACAGAACAATCACCAAGCGATGGATCAAAAACATATTCTAATATTTTAAAACTGAAGTTATGCTAACCTTAAAGTTGATATTGCTTTCAGTTCCATTCCTTTCAATCGTACATCATTGTGAATTGAAGTATCTTTTGCACATCGCCCCATACCTGAACCGATTGTATATCAGATAGCGAGAATAGTGTCTCGTATGTTGTTACAAAATTATGGCCCTGTTCGCGAATTTGATATACGTTGAAAGCCGAATTATCATAGTCAAATTGAAATTCTAGTGAAAAGCCTGATGCTGTGAACGAAGTGTCAATATCGTCTGTATTATCTGGCATTTTTGGCATTTGTGGAGCTTCATTACCCTCGAATATATTTAAATACTTCTCCATATGTCCTGAACTCCATTCTCCGTTGCTTTTGTAGTTCTCCACGACCGTTTGGGTGGGCACCTTCACTTTGAAATGATAAGTAATGTTGTCGGTGCAGTGTGGACTGTTAATGAAGTTGATGGAAAACCTGGAAATAGTAAATTCAAGTTAGAAAAATTCAATACTGAAAGCAGAATTATTTTCTTTCAAATTGGTAACAGCCGAACGCAACCGACAGTGGGAAATTCTGTACTTTTCTTTGTCCCAAATGTCGATAGCAGCAGCTGAGACTTCGCTGGCATTTGAGTTGCTGCTACCCAGCAAGCATTTGGAAGAGCGTTTTTACATTAATCACCTTGAGGAGTCTTTTTTCGAGTCACCTTACTGATTAAAAAATGATTGGTGATCAAAAGGAGACTCGAAAATGACTCGCGTATATGTTTAAAATATGATTCATTGAAATAACACTAACAAAACGTACAGCAATCGAAAATAGATCGTCTTAAAGAGTATTTTTCGAGTCGTTGAAATGATTGAAAAAAGATTATTCATGAAATAGGATTTTGAAAATGTAAAGCAATCCAAAATCGATCATCCAGGGGATTGAATTATGACTCGAATATGAGTCGCTTATTATAAAAAAAAGGAGTTAAATAAGACTATTCTGGAAGTGTCGCGGCTAGCATCATTCTGATCAGAAAACGAGCGCATTTATGCTCATTTTAATCAGAAAGGAGACTCAAAAAAGAGTCTTTTTTGATCAGAAATTTCATTAAATGCTTGCTGGATACGCATAAATGTATAGCACACTAATCCATACACATACATACATATGTATGTACATAAACATAAGTACAAACACAAAGTCATCATTCACATCCACTCAGCTCGTCGTCCTGACCAAGAATATACTATGCAACTGTATACTTTGTGGGCTCTGCCACGCCTACATCTAGGCCTTTTAGTTTGAACACTTATACTGCGGAAAGTATGGGAACTAGAGGCACCAAAATTGGTATGTATGTAAGTTTAACAACATGTTATGTATCAAAGCTAATATGCATTTTTTCAAGTGAATAAAATACAGTCGAACTTCTCTATAGTGAACTTCTATACTTCTCCCTATGAATGAATTGATTTCAAACACACAACTTTTTCGTTATAGGGAAGTTCGACTGTACATATGTACATGTTTATATGTTGATGCCAAAGCTTAATTTAAATGCTAAAAATATTCTATCGGTTGCGGCTGACTATAGATCTTTATGACAGGAAGCAATAACTTTCTACACCGGTATCTAATATCTCAGTCGAAAGTTTTATGCACATTAATAGTTTAGACGTAATCAATTAAGATAACTTAATTTGGCTATTTAGAGTTTTCAGGTTTTGCCATATTTACCAAGTGTTAAATAAATGTTTTTTTGATATATCTACATACATTAAATAGCTCGAAAGTGCTAAGTCATTTTTAAGCCGGCACTTGGTGGTCTCGTCAATTATTTGACGTGGGTGTGAAAAACGTGCATGGTATTTGGGATTTATAGACATGTACATATCTTGTAGCTAACCGGTAGTTGGAAATTTTGAGAAATGATTCATTATGTATAAATTTGTTGATTGGTATGCGACGTTGGATGTTGGACATTTGTTTTTGAAAATGGCCATTACTATTATTATCTATGATATACGAGGCTTACGGCACTATCTACTTGTCGTGTGTATTAAGAACGTTGCTAAGAAGAAACTCTAAACACTGTAATTTCTTTTTGAATTCAAAACGAATAAAAATAATCCGACACTTAATGAATAATTTGCTCAGTTACATATGTGTATGCATATTCATAAATACATATTTACATATGTATGTATGTATAAGCATCAATTTAAAAAGTCGAAAGAACTTTCATTTCTTAAGTTTTTTGAAACAATTTTTTGCATTAAACTTAACCTAACTTTCGAATTTAAGAAAAGCTCGAAAGGATTCAGTCGGTCCCCACCGACAATAGGAAGACTCTATACTTTGCTTTGCTTCGAGCGTCGATAGAGCACGTACGCATATGTACATTCCCATATGTACATACCTGCATATGTACATACCTGTAATCCAAATCAACAACCATACACACTGAGTTTATGCATGCTGCACCCCTCCAATCTGAACACCCCTTTACTAACGAACAATATACTCAAAAAACAAACGAAAGTTTGCCGACGGTATACATTATCACATACATACATTCTAGTTAATTTGTTTAAAGTTATATACTCGTATCTATAGGAGGGATCTAATTGTCTTTTTGTAAGCATTGTAAAGGTATTAAAAATTCTTATCAATTTAAGCAGTAGTATTAAACAGCGAATGGTGTTGCCGTATTATGTAGGTACATGTGTATGTATGAATGTACATATGTATGTGCATATGTATGTAGATCTTATTATCAGGACAATATAACAAATATACCGATGGAAAACCTATTGTCAATACATTCTCATATGCCCAATGACGAACAGGCAGATTTAAATCGAGTAAAATGTGATTTAACACAACATTTGTCGGGCAATCATCAAGTTCAAGAATGGCAAACATTTATTCGTGCACACTCATAACATTGGACCTGTTGATGTGCCATATTTTATTATACATAGTATGTATACATACATATATACTCATTCCTATTCTATTCTGCGTCTGTTTTGTGCATTTATTCTTTCGATTTATTTTATTATTTCTTGTTCCCCTTTCCGTCAATTTAGCGGCATCTTTAACGCGGCATTTGTCTTCGCGATGATGATGTCATTGACTGTGGGAACGATGCCGAGACACTTGGCAAATATAAAAAAGCAATTCTAACTGTAAAACTGCCGGTATAACAACTAATTGATAAGGATAAATCCAACTGATAAGATCTTATTGTTTAAAAAAGGCTGACTAAATTGCAATTAGAAAAGAGAGTTCATTTTCTTTTGATACTTGGGTCACAGCACACGGAATTGTTTCTCATGAATAAAAATTATATGTTCATATGTATGTACATATGTACATACATATGTACTACAAAGCTATTAACAAATGTTTGCACGCTAGCCGCAAATGGCCATTTCTTGGAAAATGCTAATATTTAAAAGGCACTGAATCGATTTTCCTTAACGGTGGGTTTCACAGGAATTGTGTACTTATGTACATATGTATGTACATACATACATACATATGTCAACTTACTGTTGGGGCTCCTGTTGTAGGCTCGCTCGTATTATGACTTTACTCAATTGGTTTGAGGTCTTTGGCAGCTCTATTTGGTATTTAACGTCCGACATTTTTGTTATTTTTTGTTGTAAAATTTCGCAGAAAATGGATTATGGTTCTTTCTTTATATATGTATGTATGTATGTTTGTATTTAGTATCCAAGGTTACAAATTATTTGCCAATACCCGAAGACTGGACAGCAGGAGAGAGCTCTTTGCTGTTTGCTAGCTCAGCCAATACTACTCAACTGTAATCACGAATTGCTTGCTCCAACTGCTAAGTTTCATATCAAAGATCGTATAACGACGTCACGGGTAGAGTACTTATTGCTGGTGCCGATGTGCACATGTGAGTTAAATTTAGTTATGTGTAAACATGTGAATAGAAACTACTAAAGCTAAGGAACGCGTTGCGTTGGTTTTGACAACGCGAGAGAGTCAATACTGAGCGAGAATATTTTGCTGCTGGGAAATATTGCCAATTGATATACTATTTCGCTGCCAGTTCTGGCGTATTTAGACCCTGTACTTTATAAACTACAAAAGGGTCTATTACGATTGTGCAATGAAAACCGACGCACCCGACCCAACAAAGTATGTATATGTATTCTACATGCATATTAACATACATACATATATATGTATATATATATGTACATACATATATAGATGACAAGGTGAGTTGATATAGCCATGTCTGTCTGTCCGTCTACCTGTATTAACACGAAAATCTCGCAAACTATAACCTGGACTTAATTTTTTATTTCTAATTTCGATATCTTTTCCCCTTTCCCTCCCCCTCAAATTCGTAAAAATATTATTTTATTTTTTATTTATTCAAAAGAAAGTTGGTAAACTTCTTGTAGATGATGCAATTACTTATTAAAATTTGTAATGTTAAATATTAACAGTTTCGATTAATAGCATAATTTTCTTGGAAGTAATTGCTCCCAAAATTATGTAACACTTTATCAACAGCAAAATTTCCAAAAACTACATGGCCAAATATTAAATTGTAGTATACTTTTTGGCGTGATAAGAAAGGATTAGAATTAGAGATGGGCGCGAACCTCATTTAAGCGGCTCGGCCCGATCGGAACACCAAACGCCCAAGTTAGAACTATGTAGATAATCTGGTAAGCTTTTCATTTAAAATATTGGCAGATGTTGAAAAAATTCTCTTGTTCGTTGCGGACCAGAAATGATAAAATACTTCTGGACATAAGTTTCAATAGTTTTAGATCATAAGTTTTTTCCCCCAAATCTCAAAGTGTCAATCTCACTTGAGAGTAGCTATATACTTTTTAATTTCCAAGTCAATTGGCTTATTTTCCAGTTGTCTTTTTAGTCAACATTTGGTCTATAATCTCAAAAAAATCATGCAAATTAGGCGTATGTTTTTTCGAAATAATAATCATTAAAAAAGTACAATGAATAGATGTAAGTGTAGAAAGCAGGGTCATGAAGCATACACATCTACACTACTTGCTTATAAAGCCAATGCTTCAGATGAAAATGGTTCATTGTGTAAATGCGGGCTTAAAATTTGTATTTTATGCTAGTCCAGCAATATTCTATTATTGTTTTATAATTTTATTTTATTATTATATCTATTTTTATAAATATTTCGTTATTATTTTATCCTCTTGACTCAAAAATCGCTCTTTCTCCTCACTTTGTTTTGAACCTCTTCCATTTTGGACCATCGGAAAAATTGATTTGATGTATTTCGCTTACGAAATTCATCAGCTGTTCGGGTTTTAACATATCATCGCCTCATTCTTATTTTTTTTTCAAAAACCTTTCTTTACACTTTTTATTATTTAGTTCAGAATTATATTATATTTTTGATTTTCAAGCACAGCGCCAGGAATAAATTGATGTGACCTTAGACCATTTGCTATACTAAATTTGGTACACAGTGATATTATTTGTACTCAGACAAAATAACTATTTATTTTAGAACTAGAACGATTACAATAGCTTTTAACACATTTTTAACGTAGTGAGGATTCTACATCTGTTTTACCAACACAACTTCTTTCCCGCCAAGTCTGGATTTTTTCAAACTCCATTGCGGAACTTGCAATTACAATCAGAGATTTAATTCGTTCGTTCAGTTAAGTCAACAGTTCAATTAAACTTGGTTAGACTGAACGAATCGACACAACTCTTCATCACTGTGCACTGGAAATTTGTTTTTCCACTTTTAAGTAAACAAAATAAGACCGTGACTCTACAAAATGCCATAGGAAACATTAATAAAAGAATCCACATTAAACTTACCAAATCCCGCGTTTGTGGTGGGGAATAAAGAGAAAACATCGTACATTGGAAGAAAATATCGATATTCGTAACATTTTTGAAAACATCGATATTTCGATGCTAAATCGCTGTTTGTTCCAGCACTGAATATCTAACAAGTTGGCTGGCAAGCTAACGTCGGCAGTAAATTAAAAAATCCAATTCATAAATTAAAGGCGAGCTAAACCTAGAATAATGAACACGTCACAAACAGTGCTCCTGATTTGCTTCGTAGTCGTTGTCGCACAAGCGGCAATGGGACTTAAAGAAGATGACTGCGAAGGTATGTAAAAAATGTGGGCCGTTGATGGCCACGTAAGTATTTACTCTTCTTGAACCGATTTTCACGAAATGTAAATTGTACAATATTTTCAGTTTGTGTGAAGACAGTTAGCCGATTTGCTCAGACTCTAGATGATACGACAAAAAAAGATTACAAATTGATTGAATCAGAGTTCAAGAAATTCTGCAAGACGCAGAAAAATAAGGAGCATAGATTTGTAAGTAATATCTAGCTCAAGGCCAATTTGCCGGTAAAGCAGCTACGACATTACTAATGTATAACAATAAATTTTACCTTTCCATTATATAGTGCTACTACCTGGGCGGCCTTGAAGAGTCAGCCACTGGTATATTAAATGAACTGAGCAAACCTTTAAGTTGGTCGATGCCAGCAGAGAAAGTGTGTGAGAAATTGAAGAAGAAAGATGCTCAAATTTGTGATTTACGTTATGGTAAACCTTTATATTCATTCCTGTGAAATATATATCTTTAATCATATTATATTTAATCCATTATAGAAAAACAAATTGATTTGAAAAATGTGGATCTTAAAAAGCTAAAAGTGCGCGATCTGAAAAAGATTCTGAACGACTGGGATGAGAACTGCGACGGTTGTCTGGAGAAATCAGATTTTATAAAGCGAATTGAAGAGCTGAAGCCTAAATATGAGCGCAACGAACTGTAAATAAATTACAAATACTTACGTTTAATGTTTATGTACAAGGTTTACTTATAATGTTTATGTACAAGACAAACAAAACGCCCAAAACCCACTCAGATTGAAAACACCCACATAATACATAAATTATAGTTAATTTAAAATTTGGATAGACTTTGAACGAAATAAATATCTATTTTGAAATAAAAACTATGTGAGAGAAAACAGAATAAATCCACGATGACCTCATGCAATTTAGGCGATGATTTATTAATTTGTTTTATTTTTTTGTTAAATATTCTTCCGCTTCTTTTTTCGCATTACAAAAATTACATATAAATTACAATTGTGATAAGTATTTAATGTTCAATTATTCATAATTCAATTGAACCATCTATTTAAATTACAACAGTATTCAAATTTTTACAACAATATAGTAATGTAGATTGCCAACTGAGCATTATGAGATAATTAAATTAACATTATTAGTTAAACATATGAGCTAATTAAGGACATAAGTATTTTTAGTATTATCAACTAACAGATAATATGTGCTGTGTGGTGAGAATATGTATGTAACTGCCCCAAAGATTTATGGACACTGGCTTATCAGCGACGATAAGGCTGCTTGTTGTAACGCCCACGTTCACTCTCCTCTGCCAGAACTGCATACTCGCTATAGACAACGCACCAACAGTAAGTGAGTACAACTGAAAGTGAAGAAAATAGTGGGTTATGTATACATATATCTCGCAGATCTTATCATGGTTATAAAACAATTCAAAAGTATTAATAAGGCCCTGACTTTTTGTGAAAACCTTCCTAGCTCTGGCCAGGTTAGTATTTCTCCTCTGACATATATTTAATTAAGTTGACAATAGATTTGTAAAATAAACTGCATTTCCCTGCGGTGGTCTGCAGTATAAACATTTTTTTCAGTCACCTATTTAACATACTACATATGTATGTATTTACGAAGTGTTATGAATATGTGTTTGTATCGGTTTTTAAATCGTTAAAACGTATATTATACTGTATTTACAATATTTATTATATATATATATATACAATATTTATTTATCCATGAAATGTATGGTGCAATATCTCAATTGTAGGATATTATAGATAATTTTAAGTGTGCCACACATCCTCAATATTACTGAATATGGTTCATCAATCTCTACGGTCAGGGACGAAAACTAATATTAACTGTTTTAAAACTCTTGCTATTTCTAAAGTTTTTGGTTTGACAATATTCAAATAAAGTTATCAATGTATCAGATGCAATAAATATTGATATTTCAATATATTGGAAAATATTTAAATTTCAAATTAAATTTAATAAATTTCAAAACTCTTTTTTTTTGACAATCAATGTATCAAGAATATTGGACCTTTGTCCAATGAATTTGTAATTTACTAAATTTAAATAACATTATCAATAAAAATATTAATGATAACGATATTTTGATACATCATCAATATCCCTAAATTTCTATAAGATTCGAAAAGCCGTTCTTCGCAAATCTTTGGTTTTTCTGAATTCTGAATGTGTACTTTTAGCGAGTGCCTACTGTTTTTGGTCGCACATGGCCATTATTAATTTTTGCTATTTGGCAGCAAAACCTATTTGTGGGGCAAGTACTTCGCGCCATTTGTCTGCAGACTGAACTGCCCCTCCCCTCTTTTCAATGCCTCTCTTTGCTTGTTGCTTTCTGCGTGCAGATAATCGACGCATGATAAATGCGCCAATAAAGTACAAACAGCTACCATCCGGTGCTAAAATTCACCGCCCAAGGAGAAGCCAAGGTGTAATATCATTGCTTTATGTGATGAGGATATAAACTTACCACAACATAAGAGGCCGAAGATCAGCCATAGAACACCCGTCATCACAAAGCCATCGATAAAGAAGACGACGCCAGTATAGATTACGGAAATTAACAGGCCAATGGCAATCATAATTCCTAGTACGACCCAAGGCACCATCAGATAGTGATTGCGCTGGAAAACAGTAATACATATTAGTATTACAGAGACTTATTTATTGCAATAGTAATACAAACCTTGAGTACGCCCGCTATCATAAGCAGTGATATCAAAATGGTCATACACAGATTTATCACAAGAATGATTTTGACTATATCATTTGGTATGAAATCGAATATAATCGTCTTGAAATGCACCCGAGTCGTGAATATAATAATTATTGTTATTATTGACAGCACTATTGCCAAAACTCCGGAAATAATGGAACCATTTCGTGTCGACTGACACATGCAGCAGGAATTAACTAGTGGTTTTGGCATTATGAAGCTGATTTAAGAACAGATCTGAAAGATAATTAACAAGATATTGATAACATTAACATTTATTCAATACGTAAAAGTATTAACTATAACCTTAACATTATTAAGGATTCTGCATTGTATATTTCCTAAAACTACTGACTTAAATAAAAAGAGTTCATAAAAGATAGAAAGATACATTAATTGAATTAAATTAAATGAAAGATTTAAAACAAACTTGATCTGCATATAGTGTGCACCCACCTATAGTATATTCCAAACTTAAATCTCTAGCATAAATAGTTTTCAAAAACCCTAAAATTCTTGAAAAATAACTTTGAGATCGAAAAATTTTTAGACCCTACAAAAGGGTCCGTCTGTCCGTCCGTATGAACACCGAGAGCTCGGAAACTATAAGAGTTAAAGACTCAATTCTTTTGCCAATTTTAATTATTTGTTTGGTTCGTGATATCTCATACCCCTCCCCCTCAAATTTTCAAAAATGTTCTTGGTATGTACAGTTTGGTCATTGGATTCCTTCTTTGCATGAATAATGCTTTAGATGCTTTGAATGTTTGGTGCGATTTGCAGTCCAATCGGATAATAAACACCGGAGATATTGGACAATCAATTATTACATCTGTACTAGGCATTTAGCTGGGGGAGGGGGAAGCCACAGTGTAAGCGGCCACTAGGGCGTATACGTGATTTTGAATTGTAAGTATGAATTTCTGAATGAGTATTGGTTATTGTTTGTATTTGCGCGTATATTTGTATGTAGTGTATGTATACACACATATGTGTATATGTATGTGTATGTGTATGTGAGTATGTACGTATATGCTGCTGCTATTATCGACGTCCAGGGCAAATCAAAGTACAGGGTTTCCTACTGTCGGTTGCATCCGACTGTAGCTTTCCGAGTTTTTTAAGTCCATTTATGTCACTACAGCAATCGATTTTGGATCGTATTCTTTTTTGTTGCATAGGGTTATTTGTGGAAATATAAACTAAACCATTGTCTGGGTAATTGATTTCAACTACCGCTATTTTATAGCTTAACTTACCCAACATAAATAAATATAAGAAACTTGTTTGCTACCGAAAGTATTTATAGCCTATCGTTTATGCACACCTCAGTTTCGTGAGTCTATTGCGAAAGTAAAAACATTTTAAAAGGAAAACAAAAAAAAAGAACAAAGGTTAAATTGATATTTGTGACGTCAATAAAAGAGCGAGCAATCGCCCGTCTAAATTGTTTACTAAAAATCTCATTTAAATATAGAAACATCAGAAAAACAAGAGAGCGTCGGGTATTCAAAAGTAATTCCAAACCAAACATCTCATACTGATCTATGTAGATACATCTGTAGTAGTACAAGGTTGCTAAATAAAGTAAGGTGAAAGTTGACTTTTAAAAAAAGGCTAAATAATTCTAGGAGGATACTGAGCCAGATAATGTACTTATTAAGTATCAATAAGATAGATTGTAAATAAAGTATAATTAGAATTAAAAATGAAAAAATTTGTTGTTGAAAACAGTATTTTCGATACTTTAATAAATACTAAAGTTAACTATGAAATAAAAGATTAAATCATGAGCGCTTCACCTGGTTCCAGGTATCGCTGACTAATTTAATTGCTCCACTGCAATTTCATCGATGAATGGAGGTTGGAAATCTGATATCATCTACGGATACACGTATCTACATACTATCTACGAGTATAAGTTATGCCCCATCGAATGCAGCCTACGGGCATTGTCATTAAATTAATCAAACGCTAAACATGCAACGCCGATACCGGCAGCTCCAATTTTATGTTGGCACATGCAAATTCAGCCGGTTTCGGTTGGTAAGTAAGTATCTTTCGGATGTATGTATGTACGTTCATACATACGAGTCGAGTGTACTGTCTAACGTGTTTTGGGCCTGGGGCAATAGCACGCTGATGAGATAATCACAAGCCAAAATGTCTTGTCATACATGAAAACACTTTACGACAGTTTCCAATCGAAAATTCATTGTCAGAAAAATGTTGGTTCCAACTAAAGAGTTAAGTAAAAGTGTTCACTCCTTTGTCGGTACGACAGTATTACTCATTTTTGTATTAATAATAATAGACAGTGTATAAAGTTTATACTCTAGATTTAAGAAATCTGTTTTAAATTTAATAATTTTATTTTATTTTCATTTTATTCAAAAGGATTGATTTTAAAATTTGATTCTCTCCAGTTACTACTGTTACTGAAATTTGTTTTGTGTGTAGAACACCCGAAAGGGTTATAAAATATTTTTCAACTAATATCAAATATTTTCCAAAATTGTGAAATTGTTGTAACATTGATTTTCATTTGAAAATTATTTAAAAAAATTATACAATAGAAAGGTTACTGCTAATTGTCTGCCCTAAAAATTAAGCACATAAAGTATGTAAAAACTTTACTATCAGGGGTGCTACAGAAATAGCGCGCTGATTGTGAATCAGCAAAAACCCATTCGGCGGAAAAATTTCCTGGGTGCCACAGAACTCCGAGCGATTTCGATTTTTAGCCTTTTCACAAACCTTTTCGAAATTGCCTGATAAGGGCTGCCTTTTTCCAGATTTAAAATACCCTAATGTTTCCTTTAACATTTTTCTTAATATTAACGTTGCAGAGAAATAGGTTTATACTTTTTTCCTTACAATAATATAAATAATGGATTTTATAGAGTAGTACTTTAATAATATCAGATGAAAAATCAATTACAGTAGAGTCCGGCTATAACGACTCTGCTTAACCCTGGAACGTCATCCTTATTTTTAGTACATAAACGTCATCCTTCGTCAATATGACTACGACCTATTTTATGTTAGTCTAAAATATGTCGTGAGCAAAATTAAATACCAAAATATATTTTTTAATTATATTTAAACATATTTCTTTCAATATTGTTTATCATTTTTGTAATTTTTATTTAATCTTTAACTTAAAAAAATCATTTCACAGCTTGCCTTTTTTTTTGGCAAATAGCTCGTTTTCAACAAAAAACTACGTCGTTTACATACAAAATATGACGACTTCTTTCGTAAAAATCAAATTATCAAATACTTAGAATGTGTCTAGTGCATTGTCCTACTTTGACTACCAACTATTAAGTTCCTGGCAAGTACTACACGAAAAGGGGGACCAAAATAAACAGTATAAATAGGTTTTAATTCAAAAATAAAATAGCGCGTAGTCAT
Source organism: Liodrosophila aerea (assembly GCA_035045005.1). Classification (NCBI taxonomy): domain Eukaryota; kingdom Metazoa; phylum Arthropoda; class Insecta; order Diptera; family Drosophilidae; genus Liodrosophila; species Liodrosophila aerea. The sequence continues at coordinate 436,091 of JAWNNL010000055.1, forward strand.
TTTGACGAAGGATGACGTTGCAGGGTTAAAGCGTCCGTCCGGTTATTGTGACGAAAACTCGATGGCTTGGTTGGTCCCCATACAAACTTATATGAAAGGGACTCCGCTTAGTACGTTTCCGCTTTTAGCGACAAACCGCCTATACAGGCGGGATTTTTCACAATTCAACCGGATATTGCGACGTACCGAAAAAAAATACAGCGAAATAATGCCAAATTTAAGCATCAAACGACGCTGTTAGAAATGTATGTATCTATGAGTGATCGGCACCCTTGCTTGTGTGTGTAGCAGCGACTCTACTCTCTCTTAGTTTTAGTTGTCGCCTTAGCAACGCTGCTGAGAGAAAGAGAGAGAGAGAGAGTCGAAGTGCAATACCGACGTCACACAAATGTTAACAGCGTGCGTGTGCAGACCTCATAGCCTATTCCTTCCATGAGATGTCCCGTTATATTTCTAGTTTTTTCTGCTTTTTTCAAGTAAAACTGAATGCGTAAATTCACCAAATGTGAGTTAATGAGCAAAATGCGCCATAGTGAGCTTCTGAATAATGCATATGTATACGACTAAAAACCTATGTTATTGAATTGAATTTATTAAATTTTTTGTTTTGATTAAAAAATTAATTTCTTTTATTTTAAAACCTATTACAAACATGGCAACCCTAAAATAAACAAAAAAAACATTTTTTTGCTCCTTTTGGTTAATGCGTCGTCCGGGTATAACGACGTAAAATCGTCGGTCCCTTGAAAGTCGCTATAACCGGACTCTACTGTACTTTATTGCGCGCCAAACAACATTTTACTCTGCAACTCTGGCAGCTGACAACTGACAACAAATCCGAAACCGACTAGATGGCAACAATGGTGTGTCGGCTGATTGGTGTTTCAAAGTACATGACTAATAGAGCACGCTGATTCGTTAAGGTTTTACTAAAATGAGTTTTTTTTTTTTTTAACTTAAAACCTTTAATGTTAAATTATTTTGATGTAAGTTAATTAGAAATTAAACAACCTTTAAGAAAAGATATAATATTTCATGTATCACCCAGTGGTGCAAATGTGCCCCACAGAATGCATTACGTGGGGCCCACTTTGGTACGAGCCTAGGTTCAAAAGTTACCCTCGACCTGCATTACTTTTACATTGCGATGGCCGTTTTTCGTACCACAGAGGCCTCTGAGTAGGCTACCAACCCAGTGGCGCAATAGAAAATCAAGGGTACCCACGAAACACATTCTGAGCCCTATACACGTAATGCACCACTGGGCCTTGTCTTTTGTAACGCAGCAGTAATGCAGGCTTTTTTGCGTCTTCGTTGTTTCGTGCATGGGGAAGTGTTCGGCTTTGCTATGCTTTGTCGTTTGCCTGCGTTCGGCGCAAGCAATATAGCGCCATCTCTGTCTTTTGTGTAGGTTTTTTTGTTATTTCTGATTTTGCCTATTTTCAATTTTTAATTCGTTTTTTTTTTGGTTGCCTTTTTGTTTCGTCGTTTCTTTGGCTCGCGTCAGTTTTAATTGCATTGTGAATTGGAACACACCGCGTGTTGAAAGTGCGGCGTAAAGAAATTAAAAGCAAGTAAGTCATTTTATATTGATATTATATTATAAATTAACATTATAATATAACGCATTCCTTGATTTTTTTTACTATATGATATAGATACGCTGCGCAATGGATGCTGTGGAAACCCCTACAATGGAGATTGGACATCCGGCGGTAGTTCCAGTGGCAATCCAGAATTCAAAATAAACTTTACATTTCATTTCATTTAAAATTTGTAACCATTGCACATTTAACATTCATATAAAATTATTATAATAATTATAAAAATAAAAAATTAAACACCATTTATGTATTTTCTTTTCTTATTTTATTAGGGTAAATGCAAATGCTAAATTTATCTGCATTACTGGCCATAACACGGGGTAATCCAATGGTGGGCCCCACATAGAGGCCTTTTGTAATGCAGCGAGTGGCCTCCTCTGTGGCCTCTCACTGCATTACTTTTTTCTTATTTTCTTATGGAGTCGTGGGTCTAACCCGACGCTCGTTTCCCCTTTTTTTTGCAGGCAGCCATTTTGACAGGGCCACATTGAGGCCTTTTGTAATGCAGCGAGTGGCCTCTGTTGTCACTCACTGCATTACTTTTTTCTTATTTTCTTATGGAGTCGTGGGTCTAACTCGACGCTCGTTTCCCCTTTAATCTGGCCACTTGGTAGCCTACTAAGAGGCCTCTGTGGTACGAAAAACGGCCATCGCAATGTAAAAGTAATGCAGGTCGAGGGTAACTTTTGAACCTAGGCCCGGTCCCAAGTGGGCCCCACGTAATGCATTCTGTGGGGCACATTTGCGCCACTGGGAAGTGGCCAGATTAAAGGGGAAACGAGCGTCGGGTTAGAACCACGGCTCCATAAGAAAATAAGAAAAAAGTAATGCAGTGAGTGACAACAGAGGCCACTCGCTGCATTACAAAAGGTCTCTATGTGGCCCTGTCTCAAAATGGCTGCCTGCAAAAAAAGGGGAAACGAGCGTCGGGTTAGACCCACGACTCCATAAGAAAATAAGAAAAAAGTAATGCAGTGAGTGACAACACTGGCCACTCACTGCATTACAAAAGGTCTCCATGTGGGGCCCACCATTGGATTACCCCGTGTTATGCCCAGTAATGCAGATAATATTAGCATTTGCATTTATCCTAATAAAATAAGAAAAGAAAATACATAAAAAATTTTTATTTTTATAATTATTATAATTATTTTATATGAATGTTAAATGTACAATGTGCAATAGTTGCAATTATTAAATGAAATGAAATGCAAAGTTTATTTTGATTTCTGGATTGCCACTGGAACTACCACCGGATGTCCAATCTCCATTGTAGGGGTTTCACAGCATCTATTGCGCAGCGTATCTATGTATATCATATAGTAAAAAAAACAATAAATTCGTTATATTATAATGTTAATTTATAATATAATATCAATATAAAATGACTTACTAGCTTATAATTTTCTTTACGCACTTTCAACCCGCTGTGTGTTCCAATTCACAATGCAATTAAAACTGACGCGAGCCAAAGGAACGACGAAACAAAAAGGCAACCAAAAAACGGAATAAAAAACGAAAATAGTCAAAATCAGAAACAACAAATAAACCCACACAAAAGACAGAGATGGCGCTATATTGCTTGCGCCGAACGCAGGTAAACGACTTAGCATAGCAAAGCCGAACACTTCCCCAGGCACGAAACAACGAATACGCAAAAAAACCTGCATTACTACTGCGTGACAAAAGACAAGGCCCAGTGGTGCATTACGTGTATAGGGCTCAGAGTATGTTTCGTGGGTACCCTTGATTTTCTATTGCTCCACTGGGTAGCTGGCTCAATAGTCAGCAATAGGTATAGGTCTGTGGCACCGCCGAATGGTTTTTAAGCTGAAATGACGCTGAAGTGATTTCTGTAGCACCCCTGTATATCTAAGAAGAATAAAGATAAATAGTAATAATACTAATAATAATAATTATCGCTCATTTATTTTAAAACTATAGTTGAAGACTATTTGGCAAAAATTTAACAAGTTGTAATCACAAAATCGGTTTTTATTTAATGGAGTGCTGGAGATAAAAAGGTAAGAATCCCTTGACTGCAGACTCAAATCACACCCTTTTTATGTTTCTATAATTTCTACAATTGTTCAAAATAAACAAATATAAATTTTGTTAGAACGAAACGAGCTAAACAAATTACGCCAACACATGGAGGTACTATACGAGATTGGAAGAGTAAACTGTTATGGCTATATCTAAAGACCGGTGTGAAATAGAGATGTGTATGTATGTAGTACGTACTTATGTACATGCATGTATACAGTTAGATTGCTAGATTGAAGTCTAGGCTAGGAACAAAAAGTGAGAAGCACCTCACCACAACTTACCGCAGACTATCTTTAGGGCTTCCAGATCAAATTGCAAAACGCAATGATTTTTGTCATCTGATATGTTTGTGGGGCAAGAGATTGCTCTGTGTCAAAGGCCTTAAAGTAGAGCACTTAAAGCTCTGATTGTGGCCAATTAGACGGACTGTGATGCAACCCACATCCACAAGAATGGAGTGAAGTCACATAGAGGTAATCCAAGCCCTTAAAGACACGAACGCCTTCAAAAAAATATGAATTGGTATAGAAAATGCAAGTGATATGCGTATGGTGCTCACTGGTGTTCACTAAAAAATCATTTGTTGCATAGTGTATAATAAAAGACCCTTTTGTCTTTTAAGAGCTGAATCAAGTGCACGCGTTTTCCTAGCGATTTCTTAAACATTTCTGAACCTGCCACTGTCAGAGTCGATGATTATGTGGGTATCACTTGGAAAGTGCATGGCAAGTGAAATATTTGTCTGCAACGTGTTGTTGCTGCAGTTTTTTTCTTCTTTTTTTATTTGTATCTCTCTGTCCGTCTTTGTATCTGCATGTGTGGGCGTGCTTTTGAGTTGCAGTTAACGAAACGTCGTGAAATGTCGGGGGAAAATGTGAAAGGTTGCAACATAGTAATGCTTGAGAACTCATGAAGTGTCTTGATAGTAGCTATTGAAAATGGAAAAGTTTTCAGTTTCCGGAGTTTTTTGTGGATTTTATGTACATAATCTAGAAGATATTAATAATATTTTGCTCGGATATTCATTTTGATTTCTAAAACAATTTTATAATCATATATTATATGTGTATAACTATTGCAATTTCATTACAATACGCAGAGTATATACATATGTATCCCTATCCTATGAATGTATACATAATCAATTCATTGACAACGCGTTGTGGATCTACCTTGTGCAAGAGAATTAAATTATCCGCTAACTAAAATGTATCTAAAATATATATCTGTTTAGATGGTCCTCTGGGCTGCATAATTTATTAAGGTATACTAAACTAGCTTATTCAAGCATGTGATACTCTAAGACAACAACTAAAACTTAACAAAATAACTAAAAAATCGAAAAGGCTACAGTCGAACGCAACCGATAGTAAGAGACCCTGTACAGATAGTATCCAACTTTGTTATCAGCAAACCAATAAATATTTTAATTACTTACGTCTGCTACATAAATTATGGGTAGTTATACACCCTCTTTTCTATTATAACTGAGATATTTATGTTGCGACTGCGCTGCTGTACAGATTAAGACAAAAACAATCTTATACATTTTGTATTTTTTACGAATCAGTGCTTTTGATGCAAAGTTATATCAACAATGTACGGACATATGTATCTATAGATGTTTGTTTCGAATTCCAAAATACTAGTTTTAAGAGGCATTGTACTTATTTTGAGATAAAAATAAAAGTTGAGTTCATTTCAAAATATTTGAAGAACGCGAATATTCCCTCTGTGCACATTATGAGTCAAGTGGAAAATCTTAGTAGACCCTTTTGTCATTTTTAAGTACAGGGTCTAAGAAAGGTGCCCGCAGTCTAGGAATTGACCTGAAAATATTGTCAAAATAAATCATGTCGAATGTTTTGATTTCACAATTCAACGGGCGCGGTAAAAAGAAAACAAAAGCACAAATTCGAAAAGTGCATTAACAAAAAGCAAATTGAGAAGGCGTCGATATGGGTTCATCAATTTCATCGTATACCCCTGTTCACCTACACAATGAACGCGTGTCTAGTGTTTGTCAATTATTTTCAAATAATTGTTGAGCATTTGAATTGCGTTCTCTAGCAATTTGTTTGCGCTTCGACGCTTGATTCGATTTGAGGTTTTTGTGTTATTTTTTACGCGGAGAACAATATAATGAAATGTAGTAAATTGTATCTAAAATGAAGCCAGTTTCGTGCTGGCTAAAAGTGCTCAGTTTGGCTATTGCGAGCACAGGTTTGAGAAGTGAGGAAACCGGTCAAACATATTTCTGCCAAATTTGTAAAAGTAAGATTTTGTTCTGTTCTTCTTTTCGCCCTCAAGCAATTGACTTATATATGAATCAATCAAAGGTGTTTCAACTGCAATGCTCAATTGCCGCCTTTGAAGCTGCAGTGTTTTTGTGCTCTTCGCTGCGAACAGGCGTACACATGGCAGCATGTATCTTTAAGATACATTTTGCGCAAGTTTCTGCGAGAACTATCTGACACAATAGGCTGTCACCGTCTCCATGGTCATCGAAAGACATTGAATGCGTTCAACAAATGTCATTAACTAGTATACTTTATACGTACATATACACAACTGAATGGATATTTCGTTTTCACTTTGCGAGAGAAAATAAAAGTTTATCACAAAAATGATTCATTTTTGAAATGTTCAAAACAGAAACGCACAATTATAAATAGTCCACAAGGTTGCGAGCAATTTTCTCTCTGTTCTCTAATCTAGAAATCTGTGTGTGCTTTTATTCAGCGAATGTCAGTACTCGATCTCTCAGCTTATTCAAGCGATAAGAGCTCAACACAGTTTATAATTATAATTATTAATATTCAGAATAATATTATAGATATTTCAATTAAAAACCCTATTAAAAAATAGTTCATTTTACATTTTGATACCAACTAGTACATTTCTTAGATGCGATAGCCTCATTTTACACCTACATCTGTTTCCCCTTAGTATTCTGCTATTTTATCGAATTACCCCCTAATTGATTGCCTTGTGAATGTTAACCTTCACGATTTGTTGCTCTCTATTCTTGGGCTGGAAACGAGTATGCCCTATTCTCTTGAGTTGTTACCGGGCATATATGTTTTAACTGAAACAAAATCAAAAGATAGTAACTCTTAATTCATGTACCTCTGCCTTCTGCCCACAATCTTACATATTTTTACATCATCTGGACTAAATTCATACAAGTAAGTAAATGGTATTACAGGGCTTTTGCTAGTCCGTCATATTTTAGCTTTTGTTTTTTCGCGCCCATAACGATTGGTTAATGTGTTTAAATGGTTGTGCGTCATTGAACTTCACAGGGAACTTTATGAGGCATTAGTCTGGCAGTGGCTACACAAACGACATACTTCTAAACACACATGTGTGTAAGAAGACTGATCATCTCAAATGTGTAAGAATTTCACATTCCGTCAACGCATGTACTCACTGACATGCTTCAAAAGTTGTTCATATCGAAAGCATCAATAAGACATAGTACGCATACGCCCAGTAATCCAAGGCGATTGAGTTAAACACTTGAGTTTCAATTGAATTTAGTTGGGGAATTAAAAGCTCAATCACATCTGTGTTTATTTAGTCGCTCCCTCTCTCGGTTTCTTGAGACAACCAGAGACAGGTTACTTAGTGTCATGCCCAAAAATATAGTAGAAGGCGGCGCAGGTTTTCAGCATTAATTTCAATGTCAACGCGTTCTCAGAGAGAGCGAGAGTGGGAGAAGAAGCTGACATCATATGGTTGTGCAAAGGCAAATTGTTACACATGTATATAGGAGATACATATACTATGTATATATACATATACATAGACTGGCTTCTCTACTTGTTTAGAGCGTGCAATTGCAAAAGCAACAAGTCAAAAATAATCAACACAAACAAACTGTTTTGTTTCTCTCGTAATTTTTCATCAATGCTGCCAGTGAATTGGGTCAGCAGCATAGAATGCCAATATGGACATCTATGGAACGACCAGTACGAGCGGGAGTCAGCAGATATGCAGTATGAAAGCTGTTACATACATACGAGAATGTTTGTACATATGTATGTACTTGCACTCCTTTTAATAACAATTTTTTATTTACAGATACACTAGTATTTGTTTAGCGTATAAATCATAATTTATCAGGTTCGCTGGTGCAGGCGCTCAGACAACAAACAGAAGGTCTTTAAACGTTTTTGAGCCAAAGCCAGCTCAGATCTGATCATTTGAATATTGATATTGGTGACGATGGAGACGACGGCAAGAGCTGTGTGAAATTGAATATATTTCGTATAAATATTAAACAAACACCACATACAAGTATATGTGCATACATATGTATAAAAAAAGTCGGGAATGCTACAGTCGGCCGCAGCCGACAGTAGGAAACACTGTGCTTGGCTTTGCCTCGGGCGTCGATAGAATCAGCATGTAGTATGTATGAATGTACATACATACACACACACTAACAAATGCTCACACATTTACACATACGTATCCGCTCATCCAAAGTCGGAAATCAGGGACTCTAAAACTGTGCTTGCTGTGCCAGCTAAGAGAATATTTTCGACTGTTGGCAACTTTGAGAGAAGGACATAGATTTTTTGAAAATTCATAAGAACAAAATTTTGATCTGCTTATGCAATACACGAACTTAACAAAAAAGAAACAATTGTGTCTCCAGCTCTAATAGAGACAGAGCCATATCGACCCAGCTCGTTCCCTGATCAAGCTACATTCTGCCTGTTACTCACAAATGTCAATTGCACAATCTTTATAGACCCTTTTGTAGTTTTTTAAAGTACAGGGTCTCAACACACACGACTGTTGTCTGCGGCAGACGATCGCCTCAGAGTTAAACGGTTCGAGGGGGACTGCTACCACTGGGCAGCTGGGGACTAGGCACTGCTAACTGAACGCTGTGAACTTGAGGAGTAGCTGCTCCTCCGACCACTGAAAGCTGCACGCCTGTTATTTCAATTTTGTGGCGATCGTTTATCAATTGATTTGCATTTACTGATCAATCGTTACGTACGACCGATCAAGTGCCAAGTGCTTGGGTGCTCGACAGAAACAGCAAAATGTTGTAGTATTTGTTATTGCAATTGCATTCGCTCGCCAGCTTCCCCGTCCCTGCTGCGAGTCTAGCTGATAATGTCACACACTTGGCAGTTGCATTAGCATTTCGAGCACATATCAAATACCTGGCCGACAGTGTCGGAACTGTATGGATTACTCGCACAATTATTTCACTTACACTTTCTAATTTGACTCAACCGGGCGGTTAAAGTTGAGTTTTGCTAATTTTAGTTGATGAATTTCTGTTATTATTAGCAAATAAAAGAGTATTTCAAATTCTTATTGAACGCTTTAATTGGGACGCGAATTTCTATTGTTTAAGTGGCGCGCACTGCCGTCGTGTTGACTTGTCGGGTTTCACGTAGCGACTGAATGAGAGTCGTACAAATAGGCGATCGCTAACTAATCGCTCTCAGCTTTGGGCTGCTGCGACGACGCGGCTGCGGCGCAGACGTTGACGTTGACGTCTGCGTCAGCACTACATCCAAGTTCAGTTTGTTGTTTGTTTATAGTAGTAAAGTTCTGAAACGGAAAGGTTGCTTTTAGCTTTTGAAGCTTTCTCTTCTAGATGAAAAATAACCAGTTATTACACCGTGTACTTTGGAATAGTACAAAAGTGTCGGCCAACTGAAAGATTGCAGGCATGGCAAACCCCATAAAGTACATACATACATATGAAATATATATATTCTGATTCAAAATAACCATCTCAGTAAATCTGTCCGTCTGAATGTATGAAAATGATCTGTTTCTGGCTAAGCATGCAGTCGACCACTAATGCGAAGGCAAGCAAAGGGTCTCCTACCGTCGATTGCATCCGTCTGTTCTTCAATTGCTTTTAGTAATGTTTCGTCACAGACTTATTAAACAAAAGCACTCGACATAACAATATAGAACTTCTGGGAGCTCTGCGGTATCAGTTACATAGTTTTGCGCTAGAATCATTAAACAAATCATTAAAACGTTGCTCATTACTTGTATGTAGCTGTTGTTGTTTTTCTCGTTAGGTTTCTAAGAATACTGCAAATCTCTTGCACGCGAACCAAAGCTAGTTGTAGTCACAGTTTCAGTCCTGGGAAGTGGCGAACGGCATTGACATCGTATCCCATGGTATGACGACTAGTCTTTAAAGATACGCGCTGGAGATATCATCTTACCAAAACACGCTTTGTTGTCGCCCATTTTTGGTAACCAGCTTTGTTGTCCAAGTGCTGTCGTTGTCGTTCCTATACACCATTTTTGTCTTATACTTTTTAGTTGGGCATTTCACCTTTGCGGCAAATGGTAAATACTGGATTCAACTCATCCTTTAAAAAGAGATTGTAGCCAGTTCACTACTTTCGTATTTATCAAATTGTATCTCTGTGATTAGTAACACCTTTATTGCTTACACATACATAGTATGTAGTAAATGAAACATTTACGATATTCTGTGAATTTCACATCACACAGAAATGTATACTTATAGAAGTATTATGTTATTACTTAAGCAAAATTATAGTATTTTTAGGTATAGAGTATTATCTATTCGTCGCTTGCCAAATGATTGACTTCTTTAACCGTTGACCTAAAATCTATCTATTGTATGTAAATTTGGTCTTGGAAGTACTTTGCTATTTCTTTTGCTCTCTCCGATGTCTGTAAAATATTGTGGCAGATAACTAATATCTAGGTTAATCAAGATCGAATCGAAATTTTTCACATGGTAGACTTTTTAAATATTACGATTTCAAAATTTTAACAATTTTTAACCCAATTTCCCCCATGTTATCAAAAATAAGCAAGTTCCAAAGGCTAATCAAATAAAAACACCTTTTATCATATTTTTCGTCTTGTTCTTATGTAAATAGAGACACCAGTTATGCTGCTGCCTATAGAAAGGGCAAGCTTATTTGATATAGATGGATTATTAATATTTAAAAGGCCTATACTCATAAACAAAAAAATATATTCTCGATATTATCTAAGTTGGTGGTTTGGCTGTATATTTATTTGAAAATTTATATACTTTACAGTAAATAATTTAGTCAGGTATGCTGCAAAAATGATAACTCTTCAGTAGTGATGCATAATTCTCAAAACGAATCAAGCCAACGATTACGTGTGTACTAGTGTGTTTATGGACATACGTCGTCATTGATGTTCAAATTGTATTGGGCTTTTAATTCACAACTTGTAGCGCAATTTAACAAACAATTGATGCGTAATATCCAGGGGATTAATAAGCATGCTAATCCCTGTTTATTGGTCTCGACTGGCTTTCGAATTGAGACTGTTGTTGCCTTTTACTAAGTTGTTTTTCTTGATAACTGTCTATACCTAAAGAGAATTTTGTGTGACCTACGGCGACCAAGCGACTGAACGAACGCCATCTATTTGGTTTTGCCAGCAGCAGCTGCAGCAGCCGCATCATCTTCTTTTTTCTTTTGCTTTTCCCGCATTAGTTCAGCATCTCTGCAATTAAATAGGCATTAAAACATCAACATACATATGTACTATTCGCATGGTGACCGTAATACTTACCTGGCTTTGCGCTGTTCCACTGTCATGCCATCAGTTCGTTTACCTTTGGACTGGTCAGCTTGTTTCTTTTGGTTTTTGGCACGAGCCAAATCGCGTTGGTTTCCACCTGTAATATTATTAAAAATGGTATACTCAATTGCAACTAATTTTGTTTTAATTTTAATTAAGCTAGTTTTGCTTCAACGTGTGCAAAACCTTTTTAATGAGCACTTTGCAAAGATGTAAGAAGCAATCATTCTTAATCAAAAAACTTCAGTTAATTGGTACGGGTTGAAACTGTGCATTAACTCATTGAATTATAAATATTACATGCGAAATGCAGACAATTAAACATTGGCAACAATGATTTAGTTTTCCCAGCACTTACGTGTCATCCTTGTGCTACTTTTGGGCAGCTCCCTTAGTTAATCAATTTTGATCCTAGTATAGTGTTTGGTTCTGTTCTCTACTTGAATAATTTGTTTTGGAAATATATTTTTTCAATTTGTGATAATCATAAAATTCTGTTGCAAGTCGAGCTGTCACGTTCAATGTATCTTGTTGTATTAAAGCGGAGCGTATCTCGTGTTTTTCATCGATACACATAGAGGCCTTAATCACACTAATATGCAAGCCTCACTACGCTAAAAATGTTTTATGTGTGTTATCGTTATCGGAGAAATGCTAAAGCCTGTCCGCGCAGCATTTGCGCTATCAATCAGCTGTCTTTTGTTTATTTTGTACGGTAATTAACGTCATTTTATTTATGGCGGAGTCGACAACAAATCAAATCTTTAATTAATCTAACATTTGGATAAGAAACACAAAAAAGGTTAAATAAAATAAAGAGGACATATGTCCGGAAAGGGGATGTTTTCAATTATTTCCGGCTAAAGCAGGAAAAAACAGGACGTCTGTCCGGAAAAAGGCTAAGTCGACAACACTGATCTGTAACACAATTTTTGTTGTTTTTGGGGTGTTGAGTTAATTATCGCTCACAAAACTAATTACATCTTAAGTATTTTCAAATATCTATACACCAGCTTCTTAACATGCATATAAATTAGATTTTATATATTTTGTGATGTTGGCCATTTAGCTTGCAATATTATTTTTTCTATAGCTGGCAATGCTTATTCCATCCTCGTTTAAACACTCCGATATCGATTGATCGATAAGTTTGGCGTATTTGAGATAGGGCTGCAAAACTATCGATAGTGGGTACATCGATAGTTTTCAACTTCGATGTTTCAAAACCTCGATGTTTTCAAAAAAAAACATCGATATATCGTTAAAACATTGAACATTTTTAAAATATTTTAGATTGCGATAAATACCATACATTTTATGCTATATTAAAAAAAAATATATAAAAGTCAAACATTAATTTTGTTTGTGTAAAATAATGTTATTAATTTATTAAAAATAAAAGAACAAAATTCATATTTTCATAAGCTGATTCCTCGGATCCAGCGCACAAAACAGAAGCAGCATGAGACACAGAAGCAGCGTTGACTTTGTCTAAAACGCGATAGATTTGTAATAATATACACTGGTGCTATTAAGATTTTTACTTACTTGATGTGCATAAAAACTTATCCATTTTATATGTAAAAGAACCGCCAATTATATTATGGCTGTAAGAAACTTAAAAAAAAAAAATGAATTTTTAAAATTATACACATTTTTAATTCAACAAACACTTATAGGCTGTTTAGACTGGCCGAACATTCGAGTTTTCCCGTTAGAATGGAACCTTCGGCCGTGTTTGCCATAAGCGGCCTGTGGGTAGAAGAAGAGTCGAATCATTAAAGATTCGAGTATGATGCGAAAAGTGTGGCTGTATCTTGACTAATATATCGATAGAAATCAGTGCTTGCTAACGAAAAAAGTGCGATTTTGATAGAAAACAGCTGATTTTTAACGCTTCTTTCAAATAAATTCAAAACAATTAATTATTCAACATGGCTCAAAAGCAGAAGAAAAGAAAATGGACCGATGCGGAGGAAAATGTTTTAATAGACCTGTGGGGCGAAAAACAGGACTCATTCTGAAATGTCCCTTGAAGAACACCTCATTGTTTGAAGGAACGTCCAACTCCCAAAACTGGCCAAATCTGTCCTGAATAATTCAATTATTCAGTTATTTAATATTATGGATTTAATAAATATAAATAAAGATACTTACTACGGTCCACACAGTTCTTTGGCTACGTCCAAACTCATCTTCAAAATTGGAATTGGTGGCACTTCCATGCTGTTGTGTCATGGAAGCGAGAATGTGTTTTAGCAAAACACCCTTCTCCGCTATCACATGCTCTATTAATAATTTAGAGCCAGCCATATAATGTTTAATTGCACCAAGTGCCGCATTATAAGTTAAATTTCCGCTCATTTTTCTTTTTAATTTCGTTTTTGCTTTGAAACTCTTCTTCTTCCTGCTTATGTTTGTTTACTTTTGCAGGGCGAACAGCTGTTCGTGTGATGCGAGTTTGGTGTAAACACCTCGCATCACAGTTTCGAATCTTTCAAGCAGATGCGGTTGGTGTAACTACCCTATTACGCGTAGCTTGAAGCGTCACCGTGCAGTAAATCATCCGATATATCGATGTTCAATTTTTAACATCGATATATCGGACCATTTTGAAAACCTCGATACTATCGATGGTAACATCGATAGTTTTGCAGCTCTAATTTGAGATAATTTTGCATTTACCGCTTAAGCGCCGATGCGTTCACATCGTGTTTGATATTCTTGCTAAAGAATTTCATCTTCAAAATGGATTCAGATTTAATGGACTTTTTTGACTTTTCAAAGGAATTCAAACGCGGATCTTCAACTACAACTACAGGATGCATTACGGGCGATCCAAACTTATTAGCAAATCAGCCACGCGATTCGAAGCCCATCAAACGCGAGACAATCGGGACAGAATATGTGAATGAAATTGTAGAAAAAGAGAAGCAGCTTATGAATAGAGTGAGTCCAAAAGCATACATATGTATAAATGTGTATGTATATATACATACATGTGTATATGTCATTGTTTGGAAGTTTATGTGATAAGAGTACCGTTTTGTTTTTTAATGTTTTGTTTATTTTACAGTTTGCCGCTGGTCAAAGCGATGCCAAGCGTCATAAAACTTTAGATGATATTGATAGCGATGAAGATCAAGAAATAAACGCAATTTCTTGTGTGCGATCAGATGAAGCCTACTACTCAAAATATCGATTCGACTTAAATCGAAATACAAGTCTACCCATTTATGCTCATCATAAAGAGATCATAGAAGCTATTGAAAACAATCCGGTGGTTATATTGAAAGGTGATACAGGATGTGGAAAAACTACACAGGTATGTATGTTGTTAAGATCTTTTAAAGATTCTTCGGATATTGACGATAGCTATATGTATTGTGTATATACGGGTATATATCACTATTGTTGCAAACTAAACTAGAGATTAAAATCCAGCTAAAGATTAAAATTTTACATTGTCCAGCATTATATGAAAACAAGAATTTTTTATGCAAATAATTTCCGCTTCAATAGCTTCAACAAAGAAATTTATATTTGCTTTATTTTATAAAGTAAAAATTGCTAATCGATTTGTTTAAACTTTACTTTAATGTACGTATTTTTTTACAACTTAACATTCTAAATCCTTTGCTAAATCTTCTGGTAGTTTTCGCTCGAATACGGTCGCTGAGGACGTACGCCGCTCTGTTTGCGTTTGGGATTCGAATGAGTTTAATTCTGACTCTTCGTCCTTTGGTCTTCGCTCTCCGAATATGGCTTTACGTCGCAAGCGATTTTTAACCTCGATTTCTTCATTTACATTAGTTAAGGCTGTGGGCTGCTTCTTGTCCATTACAATATCATTAATTTCATGGAATACATCTACTAGTTGACTGAAGATATTCGTGGTGGCAAAAGATGAACGATGAGGTTCCATTTGCTTATTGTATGCCGTCTCAAGCTGGCAAAGCGGCTCGCAAATGGAAGCTAGATCTGTCAGTCCCTGAATATCCTCATTAATATTACCATCAGTTGACTTTAGCGGGTGTTTAATCAGTGCTGGTGGGTTATTTTTATTTAGCTTGGCACTAGCAATAGTCTCTAAACTGTCATAGGCGGCCAAAGCATCTAAACCCTGACAGTAGTCCAGTGCGGTGTAGCGGAATGCATTCTGCTGTACCAGCTGCCAGAAAATATAGCTCACTTGCTGCGTGTCAACTCGTTCAGCTCCCTCATCTCGTAGCTGCTTCACAAAACAGCTAAGCGTATTCCAAGTCTGTGGTGATACCTCGATTTTAATGAAATGCTTGGTAGGCTGCTTGTTGTAGATGGCGTATAGTAAATAGAGACCAGCAATGCGTTGGGAACGGTTGGCATTAAAGGCTTCACCGGTGGTGCGCCGCCCGCAGGCAATTCGTTTGGCCACGTGCAAAGCTGCTAATGTAGTCTCAATCACCTCAATGTGATTCGTCTGCGCTGAGTAAATATGCTGCATTTGAATTTCGTGCCAGCATTGAGAAAACAGTTCAAATGTAGCATTATTTTGTGATTCTCTGGCAGCACGTGAAAAGCGCTGTATCAGTTGCCAGTGGTCATCGAATACAGTCTGTTCCATGAGGAAGTATAGCTGATCACTTCATAATCTCAAAATTATTACAAGAGGGAAGCAAACTCAAAATTTGCACACAAAAAATAATTCGACGGAAATGGCTATCGATTATTTCTAGGGATGTAAAAAAACATCGTTAAACATCGACGATAGTTTTAATTCGATACGCGATAACGGTGCGATGTATAATCGATGCATCGATATTTCGCTAGGTATATGGATAATTTTGAACTATATATTAAACCAAAACCCATTTTTAATATAAAAATAAAATAAATTTTATGAATCGGAATCTGGTTATTATTTCGACTGAGTCTCCACATTATGCTATTGTGAGCTTTTGTACCAAATTTAGTATGACAAAATGGTTTAAGGTCACACCGTTTTATTAGCCGCGCTTTGTTTGAAATAAAAATAAATAATATAAAATCAAATAAAACAACACAAAGTGCAAATATATTACCAGGCACTCTTAGTTTCATTTCGTTCCACCTTTGCTTTTTAAATTTTGGTTATCTTCACTGAGCTGAGCGGAATAATTGACTGTTCATTTATTCGCTTAGAGAAACAGGTAGTTTGAGTTCCACACACATTCCACTATTAACACTATGAATAACCTTTCCGCTGCTTATTTATGACATGCTAGGACTTCAAACACGACAGCTGTTTTATTAATATGGAGTTCATCATAAAAAAAATCCGTTTCCGCTCATATGGGAATAGGTCTTTAAGCCCGCTGTCAGCACGATATTCAAAGTTGAGAGTAATCCAGTTTGTTGTCGGCCACGCGTCGCTAGGCTCTTAAAATTTTAAGGGTTAGTTTTGATTTTACCTTAATAATAAAGATGTATTATTACGTCACGCAAAATAAATAAAATTCTAATGGACAAGATGACCTGTACTAATCTAAACAAAAATTGGTAAAATTGCAAGAAAACTGCATGAAATACACCTAAAGAAATTTTTGAACTAAAAATTAAAGTAAAGAATATAAATTTTTGAAACAAATTGTTTATAAATTGAAAACCATTTTAGTTTTTAAAAATATATTTGACAAGTTGATATTTTTTAATAACTCCATTCTTTTAGTTAAAACATCCAAATTATAGACCAATACGTTCAAATATAGGTTTTATTTTAAAGGTAATTTATTGAACAGAAAATGTTTCCGCACGTTGATCTTCATAAATTTTCGACAGCAGCAGATATTTACATTTTTAGACCCTGTACTTTAAAAAAGTACAAAAGGGTCTATTAAGTTTGTGCAAATGACATTTGTGTGCAACAGGCAGAAGGAGGCGTGGCAGACCCCACAAAGTATATATATTCTTGATCAGGACGGCGAGCTGAGTCGATATAGCCATGTCCGTCTGTCCGTCTGTCTGTCTGTCCGTCCGTCTGTATGAACACCGAGATCTCGGAAGCTATAAGAGCTCGTGTATTACATAGGCAGGCCAAGTTTATGTTTTTAATTTGATATCTCATCCCCCTCCCCATCAAATTTACAAAAATGTTCTTAGTATATACAGTTTTAGAGTCACTGGATTCATTTTTTGCAGGATTAAAGCTTTGGATGCTTTGCATGTTTGGTGCAAGTTGCAGCCCAATCGGATAAGAAACACCGGAGATATTCGACAAACAATTTTCAGTACCAGGCATTTGGGTAGGGGAGGGGAGAAGCGGCCACTAGGCTGTGAGTTTGAGTTTGATTGTGAGTTTGAATTTCTGTATGAGTATTGCTGATTGTTTGTATTTTAGTATATATTTGTACGAATAAGTGTATGTGTGTGTGTGTATAAGTGCATGTGTATGTGTATGTGAGTATGTACATATATGCTGCTGCTATTATGGACTCCCAGGGCAAATCAAAGTACAGGGTCACCTACTGTCGGTTGCGTCCGACTGTAGCTTTTCGAGTTTTTGTTTACTCAGTGTTTCGGGAACATCAGAAAATGGATTTATAAATTTTCCGGAGTGGCTTGAGGTCGAAGGCGCAACACCAATAATATAATCATATTATGATCAACGAATTCATTGTGCCATAAACCCAATTTGCATTAGCCATTAACACATATTTTTTGATTTCTTTCACCTTAATTTAAATTCTTGGCACAATTTATGAGTGTAACTTTATCTTTACATTGTCAATATCATTCCCAATATCATCCACAAATGAGTTGAAGCTTAGCGGCTCTTACGTTGCTTGACCAAATCTCGATAAACTCTGCAAGTGTTGTTGCAGTCATTGCCTTAATTGAATGTGTTTCGGCAAAGAAGAACAAAATTTTATTTTAGATTCTGGTTCAATATTAGTTTTTGCAAAAAAAGTATATTCAGGTTATACAGAATGTTACTTACTTATTTACACTTTTTAATACTTCGAAAAAACAAATTTTTCTAGACCACTTAATATTGTCTTTTATTGAAAAATTATTCACGTAGTATGATGCAAAGATTATGGGAATAATAATTTTTGGTTACTCACATTGACCAGGATGCAATTGAAATGGCTAAACCCTGTCAATTGATCCTAGTTGTGCAATGCAATTTTGAATACATTTCTGATGCAGCGGGTTAAGAACCGTTTTGTTCTGAACAACAATTTTTTGTTTTGGTTTTTAGTTTTAGAATTTTAAGAGTGGTCAGAAATATTAAGTGCGCATATTTCATCAACCGAAATTAAGTTATAATTTATTCCACCAGGTGCCGCAGTACATTTTAGACGAAGCTTTCAAAAAGCGCGAATATTGTAATATTGTTGTAACACAGCCACGACGCATTGCTGCTATTTCAATTACAAGTCGTGTTTGCCAGGAACGAAAATGGCAACCGGGCACTGTGTGCTGCTACCAAGTGGGATTGCATCGTCAGTCCTCCAATATGGAGGATACACGTCTGCTTTATTGCACAACAGGAGTGCTACTCAACAATCTTATAAACAATAAAACGCTCACACGCTACACACACATTATTCTGGACGAGGTGCATGAACGAGATCAGGACATGGATTTTTTGTTGATTGTCGTGCGCCGCCTCTTGGCACTTAATTCACGTCATGTTAAAGTCATTCTGATGTCGGCAACAATTGATACGCGTGAATTTTCTAAATATTTTGCTACAAGTACATCATTTCCGCCTGTTATTTGTGCCAGCCAAGGCCGCAAGTTTCCTCTCGTTAAATTCTATCGCGATCAGTTAACAACAATCAGTTGGAGGGATAATCCCCAGCAGAGAGTGCCGGGTATTCAGCCCGATGGATATGCTTGTGCGACCAAAATTCTAATCGTGCTGGATAACATGGAGCGTAGCGGAGAACAAACTTCAGGCCAATCTTATGAGGAGACTAAGCGCACTGGTGCGGTGCTTATATTTTTGCCAGGTGTTCCCGAGATTGACACCATGGCAGAGTACATCAACAAGGTCATGGCATCAAAGTAAGTTAGTCGAAATCCCGGGAAACAATATAACTGATATTTAATCTCTCATGCAGTCCTACCATGCAGCTTACCATTGTGCGATGTCATTCGTTAATGTCTCCTGAATCCCAGGAGTATGTGTTTCAACCTCCTCCATTTGGTCATCGTAAAATCATATTGACCACCAATATTGCGGAGAGCTCCATAACTGTACCGGATGTCTCATATGTAATCGATTTTTGTCTAGTTAAAGTGTTGCATACCGATACAGCTACAAATTTTAGTAGCCTGCGCTTGGAATGGGCTTCTAAAGTTAATTGCCGCCAACGCGCTGGACGTGTTGGACGCATCCGAAGTGGTCGAGTGTATCGCCTTGTCACCAAGGAGTTCTATATGCGTGAAATGAATGAGTTTGGTGTACCGGAAATGTTGCGTTCGCCTCTGCAAATTTCTGTATTAAGGGCCAAAGAACTCGAAATGGGTAGCCCCAGTGAAATTTTGGCATTAGCTATGTCTCCACCAAATCTTTCTGATATACATAATACGATTTTGTTGCTAAAGGAGGTTGGTGCCCTCTTTACTACTGTTGATGGCGTTTATGAGGAGCTTAACGGAGATCTGTCTTTTTGGGGCACAATAATGTCACGATTCCCTATTGATGTGCGCTTAACTCGTCTTATCATACTCGGTTTTATTTTCAACTGCCTTGAGGAGTGCATCATAATAGGTATGTTCTTAGAAACAAAACCAATACATAAATAACTAAACGTATATCATTTCAGCTGCTGGTTTGACTCTGCGATCTTTACACCCGACTGGAGACCGTGGACGTATAAATGACGCGTTTTGGATGCATTACACATTCTCAGATGGTTCAGGTTCTGATTTGGTTGCTATTTATCGAGTATATAGGGTGAGAACATTCTTGAATTTAATCTTAAGTATATGAACCTGACAGTGAATTTATTTTTATTTTTAGATATATGTAAATATGTGCCAGAACCGTATGATCAAGGAGTCAATGCAGACGTGGGCACGTCGATTTAATATCAATTTACGTTCGCTTAAGGAGATGCACCTAATGGTTCAGGAACTGAGACAACGCTGTGCGAGCGTTAACTTACAGTCAATGCCCGTTGACAGTTGTCAGCAATGGGATGATGAGGAGAAAGGCATTGTTTTTTCTGTGATCTTTGCCGGTGCATTTTATCCTAATTACTTTATTCGCACAAATAAAACAAGTAATGATTACGATCGCAACGTTTATCACGCCCTTTGTGGTAAAGATCCGTGCCGCACTGTCTACTTTACCCAATTTCAACCGCGCTACATGGGTGAGCTGTATACGCGTCGTATAAAGGATCTATTTTTGCACGCAAAAATTTCAGTAGATAATATGGATGTCACCTTCCAACATGGATCCGAAAAAATCTTTGTTACTTTTAAGCGAGACGATGATCCGGCGGGAGACACGCAGGTTGTTCAATTTCCCGGGCGTGTAATGACTGAAGTCTATAAAGCCATTCGTATGCGTCTTGAGAATCCCCATCGCCCACTTCGCGTTATGGAGTAAGTGTACATTTTAAAATGATGTATTAAGAATTGTTTTAATAATTATTTATATGCCATATTTCTAGTCAAAATTCTGCTCTTCAGTATGTCCGTCAGCACAGAATAGGTGAAATTAACGGTTGTACCTGGGTGCCTCCATCGAAGCAATGGGATATCGAGCTGCTTACTTTACCCTCTGTCTTTGAGAAAACTATGACGGGATTTATTACTCACGTGAGTGGAATTTAGCATATGACTTTAAATGCAATTACTTTATTTCCATTTAATAGGTTGTGCACTGCGGCAAGTTTTACTTTCAACCACACTGGTTAGCCGAGCGTATTGTCAATATGACGGAGTCATTGAATGCACCGGAGAATACAAGCTGTCATGTGAGAAATCCAAGTGCCATTACCAAAGGTCTTATGTTGTTGGCCAAACGAGGACCACTATTTGAACGTGCTGTGGTTATTAATGTTGAGACGAAAATGAATACCATTCCCAAGTTTCGCGTGCATTTTGTTGACTATGGTATCCGGGATCTTTTGTGCATGGAACAGCTACGCTTCATGCCCTTTGAACTTAAGTGTGACGTCGAAAAGTTGCCACCTCGTATGTTCGAATGCAGATTGGCCCTAGTGCAGCCATCATCAATGAGGAGCTCCTACAATTCTTGGCCCTCGATGGCCAATGAAATGTTGGATGCTGCGGCTAAGTGTGGCCGCATTGCTTTGGAGGTGTATTCCCTGGTCGATAATGTGGCCGCCGTTATGATTCACCTACGGGATGGCCTACTCAACGAAAAATTAGTGGAGCGACACCTGGCTCGACGCGCTGACGAAAATTATATGTCACGCAAGGATCACGATATTCGCATACGCAAACAACAGGGCATGCACCATTTGACAGCGGCACAGAAGCGCGAATTCAATGAAGAATATCTTCGTTTCGCTCAGGTGCCCATAATTGAAGAACTGGATCCACCGCCACTGGATAAGTGTAATCTCAATGTGACTCTTAAGGGCCCTTTCAGTCCGCTGGAGACTAGCATGAGCTCAATGTTGCGTATTGGCATGTATAAGACAGTCACTATCGATCGAGATTCTGTCAATGCAGTTCTATTAGATTCTGAACCCCAAGATCGCCACGATCAGTTAGTAGTGGCTGCATCGGTGTCCCAGTCGGAAAATGGTGATAGGCTGACTGCTCGTGCCACTAGCCTGGGACCCAACATTCATGGTTTTGGTGCTCTAATGACAATGCTCTTCAGCCCCACCATTCAAATCAAATGCAATAAGGAGCGCACAAAGTATACTTGCCTGTTGGCTGGACTCGGCTACAACCCGGAAACAATGCAGCCGTACTTTGAAGAGCACGACATGGTTGTCAATTTAGACGTTACCATACTTAAGGATGATATAAGCATTGTATGTGTCTAGTGTGAAATTTTAATTATAGTAGTATATGTCTATATTGTACATATTATAATATTTAATTCTTTACTTTTAGATAAACCAAATGCGCTACAACATTGACAGAATGTTGTTTAACTTTGATGCCAATGAGAAGCCGGTAATAAGTGCCCACAATCATGTGTTAATATACCAGAAATTGAAGTCTTTGCTTACGCGGTCTGTATATGGTAGAACTATACGTTAGTTCTGGGATTCTCATGTTATCTTATCTCAATTATAGACTACTCAGTAAAGATCGCAGTTTTAGTGAACGACACGTTTCGAACTCCGAGTATGTTTGGGAAGATATGTCGGACTTGGATCCGCCTGCAGAACCATTTGGAAAACGTGTCATATTTCCCTTCATCAACGCCTATGAGCTTAAAAGCGAGGATGTGGGCAATCTACTAGCTCTTCAGGAAAATTGCAAACAATTATATGACTGGCGCAACTTGTTAGTATTGCTTTACAAAAATAAATGTATCTTTTTTAACTTTTATTCAATTTACAGTGATGGAGTGATGCAACCTCTAAATTGTAAACTATGCAATGAGACTCTCGAGTCTGTTGCCGAGTTACGGTTGCATTTGCTAACACAACTGCATTGCGATCGAGAGAAGCAAGTGGGGTGGAAGTCGGAATCTTAATGTAAAAAAAGTTGCAATCTATTAAAAATCCTAGACACTGGACGAAGTGTTACTGCCCTCCGTGTGTCAACAAAACTCAACTAAACCAAAAATGAAAAAATCAATTTGAAATACTGTTTAATATTTTTATTTAATAAGTAAGGACTTAGGCCAAAGAAGGCACACTTTATTTAAATATCTGGATAGCGATTGCTACTTAATTTTTCAAAAATATATCTTGACTTCATTTTTTAATTTCATAAATTCATTAAACACAATCAAAATACAAACTAATGCGAAATGTCAGAATTTACTAGCTTGTACTTGTATCTGAGGTCTAATTTGTGCCTTTTAAGAAATAATTAAACAATTAGCACTATATTTGTTCTTAATGACGATCGCTGTTTTTTTTTATTTCAACTAAGGTCTCTCGCTCTCTACTACAGTAGAGCTAAATTTACTTGCAATTTTGAGTTCTTAATTGACAATTACTTCAGAAGCACTTGAAACAGTTAAAGGCGTCGGCGTTGTCGTCCTTATAGCCTCGCATATGGTGTAGTTCTGCATGCGGTTAAGAGGTCTGCTGCAGAGTCCGCACATTTGATGCTTGTAGACACCAAAAATCTCGAAATTCAGTATGTTGTACATGTCGAACTGAATGGTGGCGCTAAGTTTGGTGCACTCCACAATCAGAAGGTTTTGTTCATTTAGTTCAACTCTGGCAATAGGAAGGAAGTTCATTAATATTAATTCTATTTGAAACAATGTCTGAACTTACCGGAATGCGTAATCACTGTCATCAATTGGCCACTGATATGGCTTTTGGCGTACATCATGTGGCGTCTGTTCCTGATTTAGGTAGATAAAGACGGGCTGCTCATTCAACTGGCTGCTGTTGCCGGCGCGCGAGTGGAAATTGAAGTAGTTTTCGCCAATATGAACTCGCAGTCCGTAGTTGCTGGCCAGGTTGTGGGCATCGGTTGATGGGGTTAAGAAGACAGCCATTTGAGGCGATGGTGAGCAATCAGCCACGAGCAGTGTCAGACATTCCGGTTGTATGACAATCTCGCCCAGATTAATCAGGTAATCATCGAATGAATTGATCATACCATTGATCACCGAACAAGATCGCTTCAGTCCAGAATCATAGGCCAATTCTTGTGAGGTATCAAACTTAGAGTCTAGTTTATAAAAGAATGGTATGTGATAAATGCGCCAATGTACTCCATTAACCTCCACTGTCAGCCAAAAGTGCTCGTGGGGCGTATGCATCGTGATATTTATCTCTTTGCTCATGTGCAAGCTGGCCACCTTGTGAGCAGATAAAGCGGACACCAAATGATCCAGACGCGTGGACCACAGCTCAAACCAGGCAGGCATCTAAAAGAACAAATATCCCAGAAATATTTACAGTTTTAATACAGTGCACATATAGTAGGTACAATATATATACTATACTATACAACTTACATTGTTGAACTTAAGATCCATATCAAACTGCGTAATTGACGTGAAATTTTCGAAATTGCTGCGTTTACAGTACTTCGATGTAGGAATTGGTGAAAATTTCAACACTTCTTTGGGACAGAAATTGGTATCTGTCAGTGAGATCTTATCCGAGCTTAAAAAGGCGCGTGCATGGTTTGAGGGCTTGAAGGACAAAAATATTATCTTGGTAAATTAATAACTTATAAATAGAAATACGCCAAGTACTTACTCCTGCGCGTGCTGCAAACTCCACTTTAGATCCGTTGTCGGGGCATTCGCCATCCTCCCCTGCAAGCCCGAAAACCACATAGCCATTGAGAGTGTGTGGGCGTTTGGTGAAGACAAGCGGTTCATAGGTAAACTTGGTGCAAGCCTACGGCAGAGAACAGCAAAGTCGATAAAAGTATATTATGGAGTTATAGATACCTAATGCATTAATTTGCTTTTCATTCAAGTAAATCAGTAAAGGATTCTAAACCTGCTTAATTAGACTGATGAAATTGTTGTGGTTTCCACAAGTTCTAGGTTCACCTATCATGCACACATTGTAGTTTTGATTGCAGGGTATACATATGCACAATTGGCCAAGAAGGCAACAATGGGTCCAAGTGGTTACGACTGACACGCGTGAAGTGCTCTCATTAGGGTATGTGTACCCACCCTTAAACATTCACATGTGTTGCGACAAATACAGCTCTGATCATATAAAGAGAAATAGTATTTTAGTAGTTATAATTGCATTACTTTTCAAAAGAGTTACACCTTAAGTATAGTTTCTTGCTTTAAGTCAATAAGTTGTCAAGTTAATTTAATTTATCAACATACACTCATGGTCAAAATAATAAGTACATCAAGACCATTTGTCTTTCAATCGAAATTACGTAAAGTTTTCCAACTATATTGGCCAAGTTTATTGCTATTTTCGATTCCTACAATAATAAAATACTTTTAAGCCAACAAATTGTACTGGAATATCATTTTAATACGGTAGTATCATTGAAAATGTGCTAAATTATAGTATACCTAAAAGTACACCTATTTTTTGTCTATTTTTTAGTAAACTATGCGACAACACATTTTGTTTCATAAAATTTTGTAATTATTTTCAAACCGGGCATAGAATGTATTCTGCAATATTTCTTTAAATTATTGAATTATTTTAAATATTATTTAATGGTTTGGCAAGGTTACAAATTAGTGCAACTCAATCAGTTGATCAAGAATCCCACTTATATCTTTACCATTACTTTTAAACCCTGTACTTCGAAAAAGTACAAAAGGGTCTATTAAGTGTGTGCAATTGAGATTAGTGTGTAACAGGCAGAAGAAGGGGTGGTAGACCCAATAAAGTACATATATATTCTTGATCAGCTTAAGGTTAATTGAAATATGGGATTATCAATTTTGTACAGTAGGAATTGGGAAGGGGTAAGGGGAAGCCAGAGTGTACGCGGTCGCTAAGGCGTATGCGTGATTTTTGATTGCGGGCATGTGTTGATGTGTGTATTGGTTATCGATTGTATTTGCGTGTATATTTGTATGTATAAGTGTATGTGTTTATGTGTGTATGTATGTATATGCTGCTGCTCTTATTGCCGCCCAAGGCAAAGCACAGGATCTCCTACTGTCGATTGCGTCCGACTCCAGCTTTCCGGGATTTTTATTTATAAACAGTATCTGCGCGTTAATTCAATGGGGTTATTATGGAATATATTCAGATGTCATATTCTTATACACACAATTGTAACTGCGCTTGTTCTGCAGTGATGGCACTGAGGGCGGGAGGTGGTGAGTGAACAACAATTTTAGCGGTTATTACCATGGCAAAGGGAATGGCGTGCGACAACCACAACAACAGCGGCAACGATTAGCAGTGCACTTATCCTGACTTTTTGTCGTCGGGTGTGTTCCAGCTGTTGTGGCTGGTACCGCAGTTAGGTTGTCTCAGTTAAAGCGTACATTTGAGTGCCACTAGGACGAGAGAAGTCAAGACGAGCAGAAGTAGCAGAAGCAGCAGTAGGCGCAGCAGCAGGAACCCAACAGTGCCTACCATAATTGAGCTGTCCTAGTTTCATGCTTGAATATTATTAACAGAGGTGCGAGCTATGGGAAATAGGAGGCGTAGCAGTTGGCGTCGTCAGTTTGATCAATATGTTTGGACTAGTTTAGCACATTAGAGAGCAGTCAGCTACGATTCGTTTCAGGCGCATTTCTCCTATTCGAAATTTATCAGAAAAAATTATATAAATACATTTATTTTTAGTGCGTGTGGGTGAGAGCATTACTGAAGATTTTGTGTTCACAAATTTTGGTTTATTAAAATTTGACTTCGGCCATTGCGCAAAATGACTTCGGTAAGACAAATGTACTATATGTTAAAGTTGCATCTATACTAAAACGTTCCACGGTTTAGATTGAGTCGAAACGCGTGCAATACCGCAAATACCTGGAGCGTGCAGGTGTTATTGATGCACTAAGCAAAGCGCTCATAAAGCTCTATGAGGAGCAAAACAAGCCGGAGGATGCCATACGATTCGTGCGCAAGTTCATGTGCGAAAGCTGCCCAGATGATGCTCAGTATGACCTAATGAAGAATGATCTCGAGGAAGCAAAGACGACTATAGCCCGCTTAGAACAAGAACTGGAGCGATTGCGTGGACAAATGTAAGTTAATATAAAGTTCAAGTATGTCTGGTCCGTTGACCGTCTTTTTGATATTACAGCAAGAAGTCTCCGGAAGAGTACCAGGAGCTCACTATGGCCGGCTACAAGTCTCTTATTGATGATGAGGAACATATGGGTTCTCTGCTGCGTAAATACCTCACGCCAGAGTTGCTGGAGGAGTACATATTGGTCACAACGGCGCCACCAGTGGATGCTTATTTGTACGACTGTGCGGTTTCCGGATTTGACCATCACGATGGGCATGTGGGCATTTATGCTGCTGATCTAGAGTCATATGATGTATTCAACAAACTGTTTGATCCCATCATCAGGGAGTATCATGGTCAGGAGGAAAACGAGAGCGATATGCTGCAGAAGGACACTGATTGGGGCAATGTCGATGAGATTGAGAACTTGGATGCAGAACGCAAATATATACTTTCAGCGCGCATACGCATAGCTCGTAACATCGAGGGTTTGCCATTCTTCCCCAAGCTGACGGAGAAGCAGCTCATCGAAGTGGAGGAAAAGGTGCGTGCTGCTACAGAGACTATGGATGGAGAACTTATTGGCACATACATGACAATGGGCGATATTGACAGTGAAACGCAGCAGGAGATGGTCAAGCGGCATGTGCTTTTCCAGCGCGGCGATAAATATCTACAGACTGCTGGCTGTTATCGCTTCTGGCCAACTGGTCGTGGTGTATACCATAATCCCGCCGAAACGTTTTTGATCTGGGTCAACGAAGAGGATCATCTGCGCATCATATCCATGGCACAATGCGGTGATTTGGGCGATGTCTACCAGCGTTTAGTCAGTGGCATAACCGAGCTAGAGAAGAATCTTACTTTCATGCGTCATCCCAGCTATGGCAACGCGACTGCATGCCCAAGTAATTTAGGTACAGCTCTACGTGCCTCCGTGCACATTCGCCTACCTCTGTTGTCCAAGGATGAAGAACGTCTGAAGGCCATGGCCGAGGAGCTCTCGCTGCAGATACGGGGCACTGGCGGTGAGCACACCGCAATCGAAGATGGCGTCATGGACATTTCCAACAAACGCAGGCTGGGTTTTACTGAGTTCGAGTTGGTCAAATCGCTTCAGGATGGTGTTGTTGCTTTAATTAATGCCGAGGAGGAGTTGGAAATAGCCGGACAGGAATGATTGCACAAGATCCTGACGTAAATTTCGACTAGTCTTATTGATTAAATTAAGTCTAAATATTCAATAAATTGTAGACTCTTGACCTTACTTTCTATATTACTACTAATGATACCGATGATACCGATACTATGCTCCGCTTACCTTCCAATCCTCTTCATCGTCTTTTGAGTTCCTTTGAACTTTGCCGGTGACCATGAACCAGCTAGACTTTGTGGACGTCTGAACGTCTATGATGACATTCCATTTATGCAGTGATTCTACATTTTGTGTCTCGTCCGTATGTTCCAGTGTGAAACCAATTTTTTTACCCTTCAGCTCAGAGGTCTTGAGCACATCTTCAACACAAATATTGCCATCAATCTGGAGAGAGGGATTTACTATATAACTGAAATCAGAGCGAGCTATGGTTGTATACTCACCCTTGTTGCATTCTCATTGTACATCAGCAACGTGAAGTTCCGATCATGACCCAAATGTATGGAACTTAATTGCGTAAAGCCGAAGACGTACATCAATAAGCTTACAACCATGTTGCGGGAGAAACCACTAGGCGAAGAGAAAGCGGAGTGAAAATTGTCTATAATACCAGTTGATTTGCCGTACTTCTCTATGAATTCGGATTTCAGCAACATGCCACGGAATTTTATCAGCTCATTCAGATTTATATTGGCCGTCAATTTAACACCCACGTCGGAAAGGGTATAGCAGAAGGGCTGGAACTGGGTAAACATGGTATTAAAAAAGTATCAAAAATTCGCAATTATTGTGTTACCACTTCATTGGCCCGCTCTGGATACATGACTTCCTCGAATGGAGCAGCGGCTGTCTTAGTCATCAATCCACGAGTAGCTGTCACCGCTCGGGACTTAAAGGATAGACCACTAGTGAGATTCTGTGGACGTACGAAGCTATATCGGGCACACCGGTTGCCGCTCTCGTTTAAGGTCAATTCACTACTAAATGGTATATAGATGAGGAAACCCTGTTCGCGATTGATCTCATGGTCGAGATTCAAAAACGGATTATAGCTACGACTGCGCACCGAAGCGTACGAGGAGTACCGTGCATCGACCTCTAATGTATGCTTTGTGCCCGGAGGTGTGCGATGCTCCGTTATATTGCCGCGTAGTGAGGTGAGCACCGTTGTCTGTAGCAGCACATCCGAGGTGGTGCCCAACACAGTGGGCACTGAATACTTGTTCATAAAAGGCCAACGCACAGTTTGCATATTGATGTGGCTATCTGTCCGAATCAACAACTGTAGACGATCCAAAACTAATGGAAAACATTTGCAGATGTAATACAGAGTAATACAGAGATAGCAGTTAAAAAACTCACTATTATCATAGGTCAGCTGTTGGAACATGCGCTGGTTTAGGTAGTAGGATAACACTGTCTTGCCCTCCATTTGCAATATGAACTCAATGTGCAGATTTTTCGTGTTTACAATGGGTACATTCAGCATGGCCAGCAGTGTCTTAATGCTCCTAAAGCTGAACGCATCGCTGCTGTTTGACTTGGCTTGGATAGTCTGCCAAATGGCGTCTGGCAGTCCGCGTGCTTTGATGTACAGCTATGAATGCACAAACAACTTACATGAACAATTTAATTAGCCCTCTCTATAGGTTTACATACCGCTAGTTGACCCGTAAATTTACCAAGTGCCTCTGTGTCAAACTTGAAGTATGCCACCACGGGCATATCCGACTTGGGATCGCCCACAAGAAAGGTTTGCAGCATGGCGCCTATGCCGAACTTGGAGTCACGATAGTCGAAGATGTAATTGCCTGTAACCCAATAGCGAGGCTCCGGTTTCTGGGGCAAGTGACGATGCATGTAGGAGAGCAGGCGACGACTGCAAGAGTAGAGATGTTGATGTAATTTGTAACCTCAAGCATCAATCGATCTAATCTCACTCACAGATGCTGGTAACATGGATAGGTTGTCTCCGATATACTCGTGACTGTTGTGCGATAGTAGTTGATCAGATGGGGGTCCGTTTCGCTCTGTATGATGCGATGAATGCTGATAAGTCGAGCTGCTGTTGGGTTCGATATAAGTAGCAGCGTTACAGCTGCCACCCTTAGTTCCAGGCTGGCATTACGTGACTCAAAGATCGGCCAGTAGATTTCGTAAATGCGTTCAGCCCGCTTATCAGCTAAAGCAAGCGTAGTCCAGGCTGCCATAAAGCGGAGGTCCTCGTTTCCTTCTTCAATCACAATGGGCTCCAGGTAACTTGCCACATTTCCCAGCTGCAAATTACTTAGGCCCTGCAGGAATAACATCTTTTGCTCATAGTCGCGATCATCTATAATAGAAATGCGCATAAGTATAGGTTATAGGTTAGATGAGTCATTCTATGTATCGGTCACATACTTAGATACAAATTGAAATACTTTTGCACATACTCCTCGAACTGATCTTTATCAATGCCACGTGACACGTAAACGTTATAGACTAATGTCGCAAAACTCAAGATGGCAGCCTGTCTGACATCGGGTCGATCGGGTCCAATGGATAAAAAGTCCTCGCAACCCTTTACCAGCTCTGCGGAGAGTTCGAATATGTGAAAGGGCATTGGGATGAGCAATTGTACAGCAATCGGTGACTTGATTGATTTCTCTACAACCAGATAACGAGTTAAAAATACTGAGGCCTTAGTGCCAATGCGGGGTATTATCTCATGAAAGATGTTTCGTATGGTCTCCTGGCGATACGACGTGCCAATGTCTACTTCGGTGTAGAGTTTTTTAAGAGACTCGAAATCCATTTCTGTAAGCAGCTGGATTACATCCGAAAGCGTTGAATCGTAGGGTTCACTGAATTTGAAGTCGGTGCTTTCCAGAGCCTCAGCTATGTTGTCCAGGAGTCCCGCGGCGGCAGAGATCAGTGTCTCTTGCTGCTGTGGATTGCGCCCGCCTGTGGGATCATTGATCTCCAACGGTTGCAATTGCAAATTTGAAGGCTCCGTCGCCATTGAAGTTTCTATGTCAATGGAATTGTCAATAGGCGTCTCATTAAGAAAGTTTAACAGAAGCCTAAAAACAAACACAGTTTTATAAATAGCATAGTATTAAAATAGAATGTAGATTTCTTAATTTACTCCGAGTTTATGTACTGGGCCTCGCCCGTCGACTCGAAGGTATGAATCAGTGTGGTACCCTTGGCATGGGCCATGCTCAGAAAGTAGCCTGTCTCATTGTGCGGCAATATGCCATAGATAGCCTCATTGCCGATGATCACGCTCTTCTGATGATCGAATTCACAAGTATTTGGAGGCACATTACTGCGTGTTACATGTATGGCTTCCGAGTAGGGAACGCAGGTCATCAGTTCTGGAGTTTTACGTATGGATATGTAATTGGTCTTATTGGACACAAAGTATTCTGTCTGGCATTGACCATGTATGCCCGTCTGGAAAAGAATAACTAACAGTTAACTATACTATGTACTCACATACATAATGAAGATGACTCACCTCATGCACGACAAAGGCGCCGCTGGACTTCATCTGGAATTGCAGGGTGCTGGCAATGGCACGCTTAAAATTCATCGACCATATGGGATCCCCTTCCTTAAACACCACATGGGATATTGTGCCCTCCTTGGTCAAAACGATCTTGAAGGGCTTATACGGTGGATACATTTCCTTATTCTGCAGAAACTTTTCACCTGAATTGTTAAGCGTTACATCGTCTATGACCAGCTAAAAGTGATTGAGGATCAGAAATCAGAAATATTTTCTAAAATCCATTTAAGGCGGAAACAATGAACACCAAGAAACTACATACTTAGATCTAGCTTCTTTAAGATAGAGGGTCATTAAATTTAAATATGTTTCTTACGAAATCCAAGTGTATTTAAATAAACGGCATTTCTTCACCTTTCCGCACAAAAAAAAAGCCGGAAAGCTACAGTCGGATGCAACCGACAGTAGGAGACCTTGGGGGGAAGGTAGCAAAAAGCTAATTCAAACTTGATCTGCTTGCACTATAGTAGCACCTAACTGCCAAATATGATGTCTCTAGCTCTTACAGTTTCTGAGATCTAGGTGTTCATACGGACGGCAGACAGACGGACAGACGGACATGGCTATACTAACTCAGCTCGTCATCCTGATCAAGAATACTATATCAAGAATATACTTTGTGAGTCTGCCACATCTCCTTCTGCCTGTTACACACATTTCTGAATTGCACAAACTTTATAGACCCTTTTGTACTTTTTTAAAGTAAAGGGTTCAATAATAATAATAATAATAATAATAATTTGCTTCTTTTCGGCTGTCATTCTTTCTACAGAGCTTTTTGATTTCTTTCGATTGACGATGAAATGTCCCGACGCAAGTGCCTTTCTTGGCAAGTACGTGAGGCGCTTCGTTTCTTGTTTGTACTTCATGTGCTAGAACCCAACCTAACTGGAGATCATTCAGCAATGCAATCCATTCGGACAGGAGTGTTTTCTGCCTGCTGCCTGACTGGCCGACAAGATAAATATGATGATGCATTTATATCTAGCGCCTAAGACATAATCTAGCGCTGTCCTCTATCGCGTGAAAATTCATTTGGAAGATAGCCGGTTACGCATCCATGGCAACAAATTTGATTCTGGACAGATGGCAGTTTTGGTCCAACTGTATGCCTGATTTCGATCTTTCCTAATTGCGGGAGGATAATTGTTTTCTAGGATTCACTGCTATTAATAATTCTCAAAATGGAATCCTCATACAGGACCTTTTTTTCAAAGTGACAGACACTAAATACCGCATATCTTAAGATTTCTGATATTTTGACGATCTACATCCTCCCTTTCATTGCTGATAGGGATAAGGGGGATGCCGGTTTTACCACGTAGTTATTTCCCAGTTCTGTAGCTGATTTTCTCTTTTCCCATGGATCTTATGAACCAGAAAATTAGGTTGAGACATAGGCCCCAATTCTTTTCGCTCTTGTACTTCTCTTAGATCGTAACCAATAAATAATAAAAAAAAACTCGGAAAGCTACAGTCGGATTCAACCGATAGTAGAAGACCCTGTACTTTGATTTACCCTGGGCGTCGATAATAGCGGCTGCATATATGTACATACTCACATACACATACACATACACTTATACATACAAATATAGTCGCAAATACAAACAATAACCAATACTCATACAGAAATTCATACTCACAATGAAAAATCACGTATTCGCCCTAGTGGCCGCTGCGGCTTCCCCCTCCCCTAACCAAATGCCTAGTACTGAAAGTAGTTTGTCCAATATCTCCGCTGTTTATTATCCGATTGGATTGCAACTCGCACCAAACATGCAAAGCATATAAAGCTTTAATCATGCAAAA
The DNA here is from genome assembly GCA_035045005.1 of Liodrosophila aerea. Classification (NCBI taxonomy): domain Eukaryota; kingdom Metazoa; phylum Arthropoda; class Insecta; order Diptera; family Drosophilidae; genus Liodrosophila; species Liodrosophila aerea. The sequence goes on from JAWNNL010000055.1 coordinate 469,641, forward strand.
AATGAATCCAGTGACTCTAAAACTGTATATACTAAGAACATTTTGTTAATTTGAGGGGGAGGGGGATGAGATATCAAATTTAAAACATAAACTTGGCCTGCCTATGTAATACACAAATCAAAAAAAAAAAAAAATACGTCTCTAGCTTTTATAGTTTCCGAGATCTCGGTGTTCATACAGACAGACAGACAGACAGACGGACAGACGGACATGGCTAGATCGACTCAGCTCGTCGTCCTGATCAAGAATATATATACTTTGTGGGGTCTGCCACGCCTCTTTCTGCCTGTTACACACAAATGTCATTTGCACAAACTTAATAGACCCTTTTGTACTTTTTTAAAGTACAGGGTCTAATAATGTTAAAGCTAGGTGAATACAGGATACCTTACTGTCGGATGCGACCGACTGTGCGTGTCTTTAAAAATTCGCTTGTTTCATAGTCTAATAGTTCAATGCCGGAAAATCCTATGCACACTATAATCTTAAGTCGACGCCCACACGCATACATGCATGCATGTGCTTAGGGAAATCAGCTGTCTAAGCTGATAGACTCTATTCCTTTTATCTAAATACGAAATACTACATGTAACATATTTGCCAGACTGAAGTTATGAAGTTCTGTGTAAAATTCTCCCTCTGCTTCTCCGTCCTCTATATCTATCCATTTCTGTTGATAAGCCACTCGCCGCAGGCAAAACAATCTAAGCTGATTGTGATCCATATGGGTAACTATAGGGTATGTACGTACATACATACATATATGCGCATACATAGACTTTATGAGGCACGTACGCACAGTACTAGCATGACATATACACACATACATAAACATCATCCGCTGCACTGCTCGCTCTTCCTCCACATGTACTTTGTCTTTCTCTTCTCACTCTGTCTTTCGCCCTAGACTCAATGAAAGAAGTTCGCAGCGGAGTTCAGTTCATTGTGCACTCTGGCACTGTGAAAGGTTAAATTGTTTTTAATTCATCTGCGAATTCTTTTGCAAAAGTGTCTGCAAAAATGCTTGTGCTTGAGACTACTATTGACACTTCTGAGAACCAATTGTCTTACGAGCAACTTGCACCACATCAGTGCTTCATCAAATTGTGCTAATTGGTCATGAAATCAATCAATTTATTTCAGTTTCAATTGATTACAAATACTATGGACGTTCATACATGTACATATGTATAGTACGTACATACATATGAATAGTTCTAAAAATAGTACTTCTAATAGAATTAATGTGTGCATATACACATACATACATACATATGTATACATGCATTGAGTATATACTTATGTACATACATATATTGACTAGGACAACGATCTGTCAATCTGTCGATCCCATCAGAATCACCCGTTACTGGCGGGCAGTGTATCCATCTGATATAGTAGCTAATAATTTAGCTTAGTGCACTCTTATACTACTATTATAAGTACATATGTACATACATATGTTTAACTTTACTAAAATATAGACTCACCGCTGCTGCCATGACCAGTTCACTGTGTCGCTGGAGCGTTAGTTTTCCCCGAACAATCCAACCTGTTGTTGGTGGCAAAGGATGTCCTTCGTCCTGGGGCTTGGAACCAACGAGAACATTGCCGACGTATTCGTAAAGCATTTGCTTTTTGATTCCAATTATGTGGAATGCATGGCCGAAATCGACTACTAATAATATAACTGAAATATTGAATTTGTACTGATATTAATACTAGGCATTGCATATCAACAAAAATGTCATTATTGTGGCTGTGTGTGGCAATAAACTTTGTGAGAGTCATAGCCATAGATCTGCTAAGCCGACCGATCAACCGGGGGCAACAGCATCCAATACACTTTATCAATTAAATTTATTTCATATATGTACATACATACATACATATATGTACGTATTATTCATATCTATACATGTTCATCACAGAACGAAAAACATTATAGTACTTATGTATGTTAATTGTTTATACATATTTCTAATGAAATTTGACTTTTGTATTGTTTGTTTTTATTATTTTAAACGTTCTTCAATGAAACATTACGTCATGTTCTTGAATTAATACTTGTATAGCTCCTTGGGTTTATCAATTAGGTTATTTTTTACTTTCCACGTACACACAAACACGGAAAAATACTGCAGGCGCCGCATGATTCAGTCCACATATGATCTTAAAGATGATAGTATAGTAGTAAGGGTATCCAGAATATATACAATATTCAAAAACAATATAGTATGTATTATTATATAGTATATTCTTGTTATTTGAAAACGCCGCCGATTTTTCAGTATCACCAAGCCGTAGAACACTTGTCGATCCCGATTTAACGTCTGCCTAGCTCGCGTTGCGTACTCGAACTGAAGCTGTCTCAATGTTAAACCTCTGGCCTTGCCGAAGATTCTTGACTGATAAGCAGCTGAGTCTCTGAGTTTTGTACGAGCACGGCTTGCCTCTCTTATGTCGCTCTTAAATTTCACAATATCAAATACCATCGATTATACAAATTATTGTTTTTTATTTATATTATTTTACGATATTACAGTAACATAGACATGAAATAGGACTCTGACAAGCTGCCCACATAACCGACTCACAACAGGTCCACAAATCACATACATAGGTATAACAAATATAATCAAAATATAGCTTTATCCCTAATTCTACCCATTAACGTACACCGCCATGGCCGTGGCCCGCTTTGAACATCGCACCACTGCCACTAGTAGAAGGTCGTTCTTCTGCAGCAGTTGGACCATTTGCTGGCTCTGATAATTCTATGCCCTCTGTTGAACTTTGCTCAGCATCTAAATTTTTTAGCTGTTGCTGCCACATGTCCGCGTAGACTCCATTGTCTCGCAGCAGCAGTTGCTCGTGCTTGCCTCGCTCCACAACACTACCCTCTTTCAGCACTAGAATCTCATCTGCATGGATTATGGTTGACAGACGGTGTGCAATAATAATTGTTGTGCGATTTGCACAGACGCGGGCCAATGCCGCTTGAATGTTCCGTTCCGTGTGCGTGTCTAACGCCGAGGTAGCCTCGTCGAGCAGTACGATAATGGGCGCCTTCAGAAGAGTACGGGCAATGGCAACGCGTTGCTTTTCACCTCCACTGAGACGTAATCCTCTCTCGCCTACTTTAGTGTCATAGCCATCGGGGAATCCCAAAATTTTGTCGTGTATATCAGCAGAACGAGCAGACTCATAAACAGCATCAGCATTTGCGCCTATTTTTGCATATTCGATGTTATAGTAAATCGTGTTGTTAAAGAGAACTGTATCCTGGGGTACAACGCCTAATAAAATAAAAAGGAAAATTAAACAATATAATATATATTGCTCATAGATTTTGTCTCACCTATTGCTTTGCGCAGACTTTGCTGTTGAACCAGCTTGATATTTTGCCCATCTATGGATATAGCACCCGTTTGCACATCGTAGAAACGGAATAGCAATCGCACAATAGTACTCTTGCCAGCACCCGAAGGTCCTACTATCGCTACCGTCTTCCCTGCTGGCACCGTAAAGCTTACGTTGCGCAGCACCATATTTGTCGGCGAATATCCGAAAGTAACGTTGGAGAATTCAATACCACCACCTGCTGTAAGCAATCGAGCACTACCTGGGGCATCCACGATTTCCTCGCTTTCGCGCAGCAAATCAAACATATTTTCCATGTCCACAAAATTCTTTTGTATAGCACGATAGTAGGTGCCAAACCAATTCAGCGGCATATATAGATCCATGAGATACGTTGAAAAGAGAACAAAGTCACCCACTGTGAGCGTCTGATGATGCACCACCAGGTAGACGCAGAGTAATGAGCCTGCCAATAGACCTAGGCAGAGTATTATGTTCTGCGCGGTATTTAGCATGTTCAACGTAAGCATCGAGAGAAACTCTTCTTTCTGATATTTGAGTATGGCCTCCCTGTAGCAGTCCACCTCATAAGTCTCGGCGCCATAATATTTAACCGTCTCGAAGTTAAGCAGCGAGTCCACACTGCGGGCGCGCTGTTCATTGTCAGCCAAATTCATACGTCTTTGGTATTTTGTACGCCATTCTGTTATGGCAATAGTAGAGGCTATGGGAATCAAATAATTAATAAGTAGAATGCTTATGTACAATTTGGAAAACCTCACCTATGTACAAGAACATGGTTAGAAAGACAATTAGACCAAACCACCAGTTGAAGGCATAGATAAAGTACACCACAGCCACAATCAAATCGAGTATGGTTGGCGTTATAGAAAATACAATATAGTTGAGAAGATTATTAATGGAATCTGTGCCGCGATCCATGACCCGTAGCACCTCGCCGGTTTTCCGTTGCAAGTGCCACCGCAAGGATAACTGATGTAAATGTCGGAAAAGATCAATCTCAATCTCTCGAGTCGTGTACTGCTGCACGCGTATCCATAGAAAAGTTCGGAGATTGTTGAATAGGCCCATGCCGCCTGTGCCGCCGCCCTGTAGGAACGATAAACCCACATAAATAAGCACAAAGTCCCAGCGAAACTCAATTGGTTGGACCGTTAGACTGTCCACTAAAGAGAAAACGAAAGAACAGATGGTTAAGTCATCCCTCAAAAGACAATTAATATCATGACCTACCCAACAGTTTGCGATAAATGGGCAAGAACAGTTTTATAACACGACCAGCGATAAGAAGTGCTATACAAACGACGACAGCAACTTGTAGCACTCTATCCTTTTTGGGCCACAGATATGGAAATAGCGTGCGCAGCTTCCGCCAAGCATTTCGAAAAGCAGAACCATTTGGAACATTGCCATTTTCCGTTGAATCGCTCGATGATTCATTCTCCAGACGCTGATGAGGATTGTACGGCGTCATAATACCAGGTGCCTTCAGACCAAGCACAAAGATGAGCAACGAGCTCAAGAAACGTGTCACAAACATGCCCATTTCGATTTCATCTTTGTTGCTGTTGGAGAAATGATTTACATAGTTCATTAGAAAGATGGCACTGAACGATGGCACATAAATTTGTCTTTTACAAAGCAAGTTGTAAAATGCAATGCAATAGTTATTCTAAAATGCAATGGATTTTCCGAGCATACGCACTTCTTCAAATGAAACCACCAATCCTCGTGCCGCAAATTGACAAAGGCCAGCGCCTCGTTGATTAATGACAAAGTCCAAAATAGCAGCAGTATGAGACCATGACCACGTGTAGGTAGCGATGGAAGTTGATAATAACGCTCCTTTATTATTAGGCAGATGCTAAACGGATATGCAAAGCACACCATGCACGTATAAAATATCTGAAAAGATACCGAATGGATTACATGCTTCATATCAAATTCTATCCACATACTCACCATATATCCAAATACCGCGCTCTCCGCATATATGCGTGCGTTCAAAAAGAAACGCAATAGCGCCAGTACGGGTACAAAGAGTAGTAGAAACATTTGCAAACCATAAAGACGCGACTTGGAGATTAGTGTAGGATCGAGGGGCGTGGCATATTTACGATACATCAGCAGTTGTATGCTACCAAAGATGAGCAGGAAACCGCCGCAGACCGCCGGCCCCACAGTGTCCATAAAGCAATGGGAGATGCCATGATTAGTCCAAATCTCATTTAGCGTGACGTTCGGCGGACAGTACAGCATTTCAATGTGCACTACAATTGGTCATTTGATACAATAAATTAATAACACATTTATTAAGACATCATATACCGTGTCACTATGACATATACAGCAAAAAAGCGTGCGCAAAATGTGATAATTATATTACGATAAGCTAGTTGTGTGCAGGCTGTGTGAAAAATCAAATAATTTCGTTAAATGACTAACAGACTACTTGAAAAGAAAGATAAAAAGGTATTATTTATGTGCATTGTACATACACACAAAGATACGAATTCTTATTAAAAATTGTCTGTTTTATTAAGGCACAATATCCATTTCACAATAATTTGTAACTTTAAAACCATCAAAGTATACAAACTTAATACATTTTAATCAACACACATCAAAACTGCAATTCATTCGAATTTTTCTTGCTGCAATTTACATACATAGTAATTATGCAATTTGATGAGCATTGAAATTAATAAGTGCTGTTACTTACCTATACTTACGCTTGTGCGTAGGTAATAGTGTTTATTTAATTATTACAAAACAATAACAATAACTAAATTGCTTTATTAAAAGAAAGCAGCTTAATATTTACAACTCATATGATACCCTGAACTCTAATGGCACTGTTAAACTCAAAATGGCACTGCTAACGCAGACCCTGTAAAGAAATATATATCGATAACGTGGTGTTTTTTCTTAAATTTCCTTAAATTTGGTGCAGTTTTTAAAGTGATGTTTCGAGCCCGCCAAATATATGCGACCTGTTTGAAATTGCCTAAAGAAGAAAAATGTAACCAAAGCAAGTTGCTCACTGTTGCACATATAATTGAAGACATTTTCTCACAAAATGCCCTCAATTTCGCCTGCCGGTTGCAAGTGTAAGGCGTGGGACATTTTTTTGTCTATGTTAAGATAACATTGCGCCAACGACAAAATTCAAATGCAAGATTTATTAGAGAATTTGTCGTTATACTATAAATATTACTGTTTTATCTATATCGATGCTTTTTGTTTAAATTTTTTTTACCTTATCTATTGGCGCTTTTATTTATTTATTTTCCGCACAGTAACAGTCAGGGGGAACAACAGCTGCCCGTTTGGAAAAATTTTAGCAATTTGGAATGTTTGTTTGATTTGACGTCATTAACTCACCCAACCAGGGCTGGACAAACAGCTGATTTGTTCATTTTGCACTCATTTCGATATTCGCAATTCGATCTCAAGCTCCCAATTTCTTGCTATTGTTTGAAATAAATATATTTATAAATATTAGTTAACTTTAATGTTTGAAAAACTGAACGACGATTGTATACTCAAGATCTTGGAATATGTAACAGATATAAGGGATCAGATGGCTTTGGCACAGATTTCAGATCATTTGCTTGCAAATGTGCAGTACATATGGCAGCATCTGAAGGAACTACGCCTGGATAGTAAACTGCAGGAATATTTTGAGCAAAGGCCCATTGAACTGCACCATTTTCTAGACTCTGCTAGTGGATCGCTGGAAAATTTAGTTATTTATCATGTGAACATGAAACACTTACAACTATGGAGCTCATACAACTTTCCCAAAATGATAGGCCTAGACTGTGATCAGGACTATTATGAAGAAAAGGTTGCAGATGAAGAAACATTGTTGTTATTTCAACTCTTCCCAGGATTAACTAAACTTTCGCTAAGAAGTAGCACAACAGGACAACATTTATGGTGCTGGACCCATTTGGCGGAGTTGCATTTGCGATATTGTGTGTCGTTGGACTCTTCCCTGTTTGATAGAATCTTTGGGTCGTTGCCACTTCGGGAGCTGAGTATACTTGTCCCTAAGGCCGTTAATTTTAAAGATGATATTTTGGCCATTCTCAAGTGCACGAAGCTAGAGGAACTATATATAAATGATCATCATTTGGCGGCCATTTTGCCTGACGTACTGACTCCTCAGCTTCGTCGTCTGGGCTTTTATTTCCATGAAAGGTGTGAAACCGTGCTTAATGCAGTGGCTAATGTGCACCCGCTTAAAGTGGACTCCATTTCTTTCAATGAGTGCGGCGGTATTTTTACCCGCGATTTTTGCAATATCATCTTACGTTTTCGAAATCTTCGGAGACTAACATTTTTTAATCGAGGTTGTGCGAAGGATGCACTAAAGTATATTTGCGTTAATCTGCCTCTACTTGAGGAACTTCATTTAGCAAACGTGTTCTCTATACCAGTCCCTAAGTTGTGGGACGTAGTAACTGCCTGCAAAACCTTAAAACTAGTTAATTTAACAAGGAGTAATTTGAACGAAAACATACATAGGGTCTTCAGAAAACGCACTCTGGATACCCACCAAACCTTATTAGAAGGCACGCTGCACATCTCATCTGTTCCAGTCGACTTAAAGCTCAATGAAGGCCAGCGAGGTGTTGAACTGAAATTTGTGACTTCGGAGGAATAACATCACTTAAGTATGACAATTACAATTTGCAACTTTGATGAAATAAAGCCTCTTTCTTTTTTAATATGAAACCACAGTTGCTTCTTTATAATATAAACAAAGTAAAATGAAACCTCGTGTAATTCTTTTTCAATTATTAAACCTCGATTTGTCTTGCGTAGATAAGAGGTTGGAGACATGCCGCTCGCTAACTACCAAGTCCGATGAGCATGAAGTGGGTACCGGCACTAGGCCCTAGATTCCGAATATCCAACTAATCAAGCAGTGGCACAGTGTCCAGACTATGTCGAGCAACCGAATGTGCCTTGCATTAAGATACATACCAAGATTCATATAGAGGCATAGAGGTGAAAATAAAATTAACTTCATAATTTATTACTTATAGATTGTTTTAGTATCTTACAGAAGGTAATCCTGTGACTCTGGTCTCTGTTAATAGTATTAGAGCAACCAGCAGCCAGTAGCAACAACAACAATGTTCGCCGTGCACAGAAAGTGAACGTGACAGCCCAGCATATACCAATACCGAATACCGATTACCCAACAATTACCACTCAACTAATCCAGCGCTTTAGTACTAAGCAGCAGTATATAGAAGTTCGGATGTATATCCAGAATGAGCTAACATCATATGTGAATCTATAACTGATGTAGTATGCCTTTTGCTGTGAAAGCATTTGCTCAATATCTTGGGAATGAAACATATAACCAACCAAGCATTATTCCTGCTCAACATTCACATTATTATTCACATTCTATTCTCATAAAAATACATTTCATGCATAACTGTTAACTCTAACTGTCTTGAAATTCTTATTGATATTACATATGTATGTATATATGTGTGTATGTAATGCGCGAATCAGCATATTTTTCTTTATCATTTGGCATATGTCATTCACTATTCATTATGGAGCAAAACTATATACTATTGAATGTAAACAATGCGTGCATAGTAAACGATGAATCGATAACTCGTGAATTGTAAATCGATCATCACTAAGTTTTGTCCCTTCTTCTTCTCTCGGCGTTCGTGATGAAATAGACGACGCCGTTTTGCGCCAAATTAAATAAACTATTTTAAGTTGATTCGTGCGTCTTTATTTTAACACACATAGTATATGCCACTCACATCGGAATACACCTCACAACAGGTTATGGGCCCAGCCATGATCAGAGGTCCATGTGGTATATAATGTGTTAAAAGTAAAGATAAGTTGTTGGCGCCAAGTTACGAACTTGTGGCGTCGGTGTCTGAGGTATATCAGATAATTTTGGCGTGGTTTTAACAAAAGGAAAATGAGTTCCTTGTATCAAATTGATAAGTTGGAGGATAAGAATTACGATTCTTGGAGCATACAGATGCGGAGCGTGCTGGTGCATGCTGGTCTGTGGAATTTGGCCTCCGGTACGTTAAAGCAAGAAGATGCGGCAGAGAATTTCAACTGGGTTGAAATGGACAGCAAAGCGCTGGCAATGATCACGTTGAGTGTCAAGACATCTCAACTGGTGTACATAAAGAATTGCACTAAGTCGGCTGAAGCTTGGATTAAGCTGAAGGATGTGCATCAACCGAGTGGACCGGTACGGAAAGTAAGCCTATACAAAAAGCTGCTGAATTTGCAAATGGCAAGCGGACAGAGCGTTTCAAGTCATCTGAACGCATTCTGTGATTGTTTGGATGGGCTAGCGGCGGTTGGAATTGAATTGACGGATGAGCTACGAGCCATCATCCTATTGTCGAGTCTACCCAAGGAGTATGAAAACTTCGTTGTGGCAATTGAAACTAGAGACAATTTGCCGGGATTCGAGGTGCTACGAATCAAGGTGAAAGAAGAGGGAGAGCGACGGGCCAACGCCGAGGAGCATAGCGAACAAGCGCGTGCATTTACAGCTAGAAATACGAAGGTAGCTGTAAAGAAGAAAAAAGACTTACTGTGTTTTAAGTGCGGAAAACGTGGGCAAAAAAAGCAGTAAGAGTGAACGAGACAAACATAATGACAAAGAACGAACGCAGGAGGAATGCAGTTTGTTGGGTGCGATGGATGCTGGTAGCTTTGGGCGCACAAAGTGGTGTCTGGATAGCGGCGCTACATGTCATATGTGTTGTGACAAGGGTATGTTCACGGAGCTTACGGAACATACGGAGCAGATCGGATTGGCAGGAGATAGTTCCCTACGAGCGGAAGGTATCGGCGTGGTCAAGATCAATACGGAACGTTGCACGTTAGTTCTCAGGGATGTGCTGTATGTACCCAAGATGAAAGGGAATTTCATGTCTGTCAGCCAAACCGTGGCCAGGGGTAATACAGTGAATTTTGGCACCACGGGAGCTAAAATCATCAAGAAAGGAGAGTGCATTTTAACGGTGAGCAAAGTTGGAAACTTGTACATGTTTGAGGGAGAACGTAACGGCTGTTTCTCTCTGGATGTGGATGGAACATTGTGGCATAGGCGTTTTGGGCACCTGAACTACCGTTCTCTGACAGATTTGTGCAGAAAAGGTATGGTGCGTGGGATGGAATCAGCTGTATTTCCATCAGATGAATCTTGCAAAACCTGTATGCTCAGCAAAGTTCATGTACAACCGTTTCCAAGTTCAACTGAGAGCCGCGCAAAAGATGTATTGGAACTGGTTCATTCCGATGTTTGCGGGCCATTTGAAACCAAATCACTTGGCGGAAATCGATATTTCCTTACGTTTATCGACGATAAATCGAGGCGCATTTTTGTGGATTTTTTGAAATCAAAAGATGAGGTGTTTTCAAAGTTTGTGGAGTTTAAGAAACTTGTGGAGCGACAAACAGGAAAGCAGATTAAGTGTATTCGAAGCGACAACGGTCGTGAATACGTCAACAACAGATTTGATGAATACCTTACGGCGAATGGTATTAAACGGCAGTTGACAATACCATATACACCGCAGCAGAATGGTGTAGCAGAAAGGGCCAATCGAACCATAGTCGAGATGGCAAGGTGTCTGCTGGTGCATTCTGGATTGGATGAGAGTCTGTGGGGAGAGGCTGTATACACCGCTGTATACTTGAGAAACCGATCGCCCACTAGTGCACTTCAAGATGTTACGCCGATGGAAGCGTGGAATGGCAAGAAACCTGGCATATCTCATCTTAAAGTTTTTGGTTCCATTGCAGTCGCTTTGGATAAGGGTCATCGCAGCAGCAAGTTTATGGCCAAAGGCAAAGAATACCGAATGGTCGGGTATTCTAGGACTGCAAAAGGATACAGGCTGTATGATGCATGCAGCCAGCGTGTCGTTGAAAAACGGGATGTTATATTCAACGAACAAGTTCTCAGCGAGATGACCAGTACGGGATCAAAAGTATTTGATCGCCATTTGGAGCGGAGTAACGGAGATGAGCGAGTATCAATGAACGTCATTGAAGGCGAGTCTGGCACATACGACGAAGCCATCGTCGGCATAAACCATGGCACAGGCTCACACGACGAAGCCATCGTCGGCATAAACCATGGCACAGGCTCATACGACGAAGCCATCGTCGGCATAAACCATGGCACAGGCTCATACGACGAAGCCATCGTCGGCATAAACCATGGCACAGGCGCAAGTGAAGGCGACAGCAACAGTGATGACTTCGTCAGTGCAGATGAAGAGCTACGCATAGGGCCAGGCAGGCCAAAAGCATTGCGGACGGGCAAACCCGGGAGACCAAGGAAACAATATAATGTTCTTGGAGCTGCTGTTATGGGCAACATACCAATTCCAGATACCTACGAGGCGGCAATTGGTTGTCCTGATGCTGCACTGTGGCGCCAGGCAATGGATAAAGAATATGAGGCTTTGATTACGAATCAAACATGGCAAGTTGTGGATCTACCCAAAGGACAGCGCGCAATTGGTAGCAAGTGGGTCTACAGTGTGAAGCGTGACGTTAATGGCAACATAGAGAGGTACAAGGCACGGCTTGTGGCAAAAGGTTGTGCACAGCAGTATGGTATTAACTACACTGATACATACTCGCCTGTATGCAGAATGGGAAGCATACGTTTGGTACTTGCTCTGGCTGTGGAGTTAGGCTTATATTTGGAGCAAATGGATGTATGCACGGCATACCTCAACAGTGATTTGTCGGATACTGTATACATGAAACAACCTACTGGGTATACAGGTGGCAATCGTCCCAATAAAGTTTTGCTGTTAAAGAAGGCAATCTATGGATTGAAGCAAGCTGGACGAGAGTGGAACACGAAGCTTGATGGAGTCTTGCGGGAGATGGAGTTCATTCCGTGCGACAATGAATCTTGCTTATACAAGCAGAAGAAAGGAAAGAATCTATCGCTGATATTGGTCTACGTTGACGATCTGATCATTGCATGTCAGGATAAAGATGATATGGCAAAGATTAAGAAGAAGATATCGGATTCTTTTGAGTGTGTCGACAAAGGAGCGTTGCAGTTATTCCTGGGTATGGAAATTCATCGAGATGGACTGCTGGGTGATATAACGCTATGCCAGACGCAGTACATCCGGGACCTTATGCAACGGCATGGTATAGAGGACTGCAGATCTATGGATACTCCTTTGCAACCAGGGCACCAGGTGGCTTGTGAGAGCACCCAATGCAAGAGGGTGGATGTGGTGATGTATCAATCCGTAATCGGCGAATTGATGTGGTTGGCATTGGCCACCAGGCCAGACATTGTACATTCGGTGACAGAGTTGGCGCAGCGTAACCAAGATCCACATCAGGAGCATATGGCAGCAGTTAAGCATCTACTCCGATATCTGAGTACGACTCAGGATATGAAGCTGCATTTCAAGGCATGTCAACAACCATTAGTTGGATATGCAGATGCTGATTGGGGTGGCGACAGATTGGATCGGAAGTCGTACACTGGGTATGTATTCTGCTTAGCAGGAGGTCCTATATCGTGGAAATCTGAGAAGCAGAAAAGTGTTGCTCTTAGTAGCACAGAGGCAGAGTATGTTGCTCTGTCGACAGCATGTAAGGAGGCTATAATTTTGCGTCGGATAATTATAGAGATTGGCTGCGGCGATGTAAATACACCTACAATTCTGTATGGGGACAATCTGAGTGCGCAGCAATTGGCCGAAAATCCGGTACACCATTCCAGAGCAAAACATATAGATATCAGGTATCATTTTGTGCGAAATGTTATTAAGGAAGGGCAAATAATGTTAAAGTATATTCCTACAAATTTAATGATAGCTGATGTATTCACAAAGAACCTCCAGAAACAAAAACATTTTGAATTTGTAAAACAGTTGAATTTAAAATGAAAATTTGTTTGTAATATGCTCGCATTGAGGAAGGGTATTGAATGTAAACAATGCGTGCATAGTAAACGATGAATCGATAACTCGTGAATTGTAAATCGATCATCACTAAGTTTTGTCCCTTCTTCTTCTCTCGGCGTTCGTGATGAAATAGACGACGCCGTTTTGCGCCAAATTAAATAAACTATTTTAAGTTGATTCGTGCGTCTTTATTTTAACACACATAGTATATGCCACTCACATCGGAATACACCTCAC
>JAWNNL010000056.1:0-13582 GCA_035045005.1 Liodrosophila aerea
CCTGCACAGACTTCAACGTTGTCACCCATTGAGAAAGATTGTACAGCCGTTGGGTCATCTTTGACAGCCGCCATTACGTCCAGAAGAACTTCTGCAAATGTGAATATTCAATATGTGTGAATAACTACAGTTGATGCTTACAGTCTGCTTATTACTAACTTACCCTCTGGTGATTCTTCGAATTGCTCCAGTTCGGACAATGTGGGCCTTATGCCCTCTGATAATATGGCTGACATTGTGAAATTCTTATAAAGATATCCTTTACGTGAGTAACGACATCCCTCAAACAGTAAAAAATCACCATCCGAACGTACTTGACCACCGATCGCTCTGAAATATTTAATAATATTTATAATATAGTAAGTAAGTTCTGTAATTTTGAAAAGTGTATTTAATATTGCATACCTCACAGCCTCTGGATCGAATAGTTTAGCCGCTGGTCGAGATATCCTCTTGCGTTTGCCAACATTACTCTCGGCTGCTGTGTTCCGGAGTGTTCCACGCTTACGTGTGTAATCGATGCGAGGCAACATCTTGAGATGCACTTTATTCTTTGCCGAATCTACATAGTCCACTTGTGCAATGTCATCCTTGAAGGGACCATATTTAAGACGCACCCACTGCTTTACTTTGAGGTCCACTTGATCCTTAACCACTTTGAGTACATCTGGCATTTCTTTAATGGGCACCATTTTCAGACTCCAATGGTTTACCCCTAGAACGTCAGCTATGGCTGCTTGGACATGCGCTTGCTTATAGGCCTCCACATAGATATATCCCTTAACATTGTGGGGTGCAATGACTGACTTTATTTGCAATGGAGCATCCGAGTCCAGGTGAGTCAGGTATTTTCTCATCAGCAGTAAAGCTATGCTTTTCTCTTCGCCTTTGCGACACTTGAGCATCCATAAATTGGGGTCCCTAGTTGAGATTGAGATTGAGATTATAGATTTGCATTAAACAGTATTCATAATAATTGTAATTGTAATGTACTTACTTAATACCAGGTAAAAGCTTTTGCTGTGTGATCTCGTCGAGAGTATTTTCGCCACCATCGCCAAAGTGACGTTTCGCTGTCTGTTTCGATTCGTCGGCATATTTCTTTCTTAGATACTCCTCGAATTCGTCCTCCTTTGGAGTGCTACAAAAAGTGAAATGTTATGTGTAACTAACTGATGTATGCTAAAATGAGAGATCATCCAATACTCACTTCCATTGATTGTTGCCTCTGCGTCTGATATCTATATCACGAGCAGTTGGCCCTATTTCATCGATTTCATTGCTGACAATGCCAATCTCATTGGCACCTTCCTCCCATTCATCGTCTTCGTCAACCTAAATGAATGCAAACCATTAATATTAATATTGATCCGATAGTATTTCATTCTCTATATTTACCTCGTTATCCACTTCAGCTTCATCAATAATAAAGCCACCACAGCGTTCTATCTTCTTCTTTTTTCTTGGTTGATCACCATCGTTTTCTTCCTCTTCATATTCTTCAGAATCAATATCTTTCTCTTCAGAATTCTCGCTCTTGCCACGATGCCCTCCATCGTCCTGTGGCTGGGGGGATTCCGATTCCGATTCGGACTCTGAATCTGACTCCGATTCGGACTCTGATTCTGAATCTGATCCAAAAAGTGCCGATTGTAAACCTGATCTTGAACGATCTCCAGGCTTGGATCTTGGACTTGGTTGCGGTTTGCTGGAGATCGGTTCATCTTCGGAGCTACTGTCCGAACTGCTACTACTATCTTCAGAATCTGACATATTCAGATTCGGTAAGCTAGCGATATATTCAGTGTCTGACATAAAAGACATTATTCCGTTTTATTATCGTAAATAAGCGCAGTCTTTCAAAATATTTTATAATTAAATATATAATTTCACTCGAGCTCTTGCCTTCGATGTTACTTCGACCACTTCTGCAGCGAAATGAAATACTGATACTGATTTGATTTGCTATTTATACCTAAAATCTAGGATCTTAAATGCAACCCATCATTAATTATTTTATTGCACTACCTAAAATATGCACCGCGAATACTTCATATGATGTCCTTGGAACATCGGGTCCTTTTATGGGAAACCTCCGTTTTGCCAACACATAAGTAAGCTTTTCCGAATTTTTACTCATTGTTCTTGTTTTTTATGTATTTTTAATTTGAGCTTTGTTTAAATTAAATTATATTGAGATGATAAGTACAGGGTCTCCTAATGCCGGTTGCGTCCGACTGTAGCTTTCCCGAATTTTTTTGTCTTGAATTTATTTTAGGTTTTATTTTAATATATTTATTTAATGTCAACCCTGATTTTAAGTACATATATAACATAATTTGTAGGCATTGCGATAGTAGTAAGTTAGCTACAGGTACTAGTTTCAATCAAGATTCTAGAACCACTGACTGACCAGTCTATTCAGCTTCTTACAATTGGAAAGTACCTTAAGTAGGGATAGCTTATGAGCTTTAGATCCCTTCAGCTGCGGTACGGATACACGGTGTAATCCCCATCTGGAAATTGCGTGGCAGCACTTTGATGTTGCTTTTTGGACAAGCTAAACACTTGACAACATAAAACAAAAAGTATATATGCTTGTGCATACATGTAAAAAAATAATATACTGTAAAAAATAGCTAAAATGAAAGGACATTTTGCACGCGCTGCCGCCTTAATGACGACGATTAAAATGCGCTCCACAAAAGTTGGCGGCAGTAAGCAGAGCGGGAGCGCTGAACGGGGGTGGAGAGTGGGGAGCATCGGGAGTGAAGGGATGAAGTGGGTGGGTAGTGGCACGCAGGTGCTAGGGGGTGGCATAGGGTGACATTTTGTGCGATACATGAAAAACTCATAAAGCAAAAAGGAAACAATTACAAATACAAGTACACACGCACACACACACACACACATGTGTGAGTGTGTGTGAATGGCATAGACCATATAAGTGGTGAGCGGTGGGCAGGGGCAGGGGCAGGGGGTGGCCTGTGCCGCATTATTCACAGCTGTTTGAAGGATTTCTGTTACAATTTGTTTGCGGCGTTTCGCTTTAACAAATGCCTCGTTGTCGCTGTTGCTGATGTCGCAGTCGCAGTCGCTGTTGACGCCGACGTCGCCGTCGACGTCTGTAGCTGCTTTCCTTTTATTTCCTTTTATGGCTTTGCTTGTGCTGAAGAGTGAAATTGTTTCCGCCGCACTTAACGATGCTGCGTTCTGTGTTCTGTTTCAGCCACTGCTTTAGCTACTACTTCTTCCCCCCCGCAATCGTCATCTTCAATCTCTTCTTCCTCTTCATCTGTTTCCCTTTACATTTGATGGCAAACATTTCCGCAGCTCGTCGCATAATTTAATGCAAATACCCCGCCTTTCCCAGTCTAGTCTCACTCACTAAATATCGATTTTAATAAGAGCAACATTTTTCGTTCGTTTACGTTTTCATCTCTCTTCCGTTTTTGTGCATTTCGCTGGCATCTCGGCTTGTCCTTGGGCTGACCTTTGCGCTTAGTGCACTGACGGCTCTAACGGAGCATCTCGGGGCCTTGAGCACTGCAGTGTCCTTTACTTAGTCCCAAAATGACAAATTCTACTTCCACTGCAGCAGTGACTAACGATGTCGCTTTATTAAAATTAAATTGATATCATTCACATTAACAGCTCATTTATTTATTTGTGGTTTTCAGTTATTTACGATGCTGCTTTGCCTCAATACTAATTGACTTGTCGATAAGCTTCAATAAACTTTTAAGTTCCATGTCGGCCAGCCTTTGTGCGAATGCAATGCAAGCATCAGTTTCTCATAGCTAAGCTGAGCTCATTGGCTCATAATGGCAGTCTGCTTGATAGGTCACAATAACAAATTGAGTTGCATGCCAGCCAGTCATTGTGCAGTGACAATGTATGTTCGCTGCCATGCAAAAGCTGAACAATATGTAGTAAGGAATATCAAAGTAAAAGTTCTGTTTGATTGAGCGTTTTAAGCCACACAGCAGTCAGCCTTGGTTTGGATGTAATGTAAATATCGCAAATACATGAAGTCAAGTTACAACATTATTTACAAGCCTTCCAAATTGAATTTATATCTGCTTTTACCAACTTGTTAAAAGTCTCGGGTTGCTTATTAAACTGTCGCAACGTTTCACTGTCAGTTGCAATTAAAATCCCACTCAAAGGCTTTTGTGGTGAGGCTGAGGGACTACATGATATTTGTTCTCCATTTTTTTCCTCCCGTGAAGCCAAAATTTCGCTTGTAATTTGTGAGTTTTCACACGCAACCAGATAAAGCGCGTGTGGCCTATATGTGTGTGTGTGGGAAGAGGTGTGAGTGTGTGTGTGTGTGCGGAAATTTGAAGTATAAAATAAGCAGACACGTGGCACAGGAAACCTATTGAATGATAAGCATGCAACTAAAAAGCTGACATACGAATCCAGATACGCTATGTGTACGTCCGAATTAGGTGAGCAGCAGAAGGCGGAAAAGCGGAAAAGCGGAGAAAGCGGGCAGAGAAGATATGTATGTATGTACGAAAAATCGAATTTCAAATATCAGAGAGAAACGAAATTTAAATATGCGAATGCGAAAGGGATAAGCGCTACTTTTTTCTTTATGCAAAATAGCAAAAACATTTTTGTGCAAGGGGGCTTATAGCGGATTTATTTTGGCAACAGACCCCTACCCTACCCCACCCATACCCCTTTGCCAGGCTATGGTCTCGTACAGGAAACACAACCAGAAAACAAATACAAATACACGCAATCCAAATATTAACGTACAGACTCTCAAATAGCAGATACAAATTCGAAGAAAAAATGAAAATAAACTCGCACGCTGTGAGTTGGGACAGAAATTGGGTCTGGAGTTGGGTTAGAGGTGATTGGATTGAAGGATGCGTGCCCCGGTTGACAAGCTTAGACATAGACATGCACGGCAACAGGAACGCTAAGCGTGAGGTCCTAAGCTCACGTCGAAATGGGATTTTCAGAGAGGCCATCCAAATAGTTGGAGAACTTCCAGCTCCAGAGCTCCAGCTCGTTCAAAAGGTGTTTAACACATGCCCTAAAAGTTGAGTAAACTGTAATTTAAGTTCAGTCTGTTATATCAGATTGTTATTTTTGGTCACAAAGGATTTACTTTGTTTCGTATTCCTTCGCCAGACGTCACAGAAAGTCATCCATTAAACATTTTAAACATTCACCGAAAACACATGACAAACGGTTAAAAGATTTCGCAGACATTGTTCTTAACCCTTTTTGCCGATTTTGCTAGCTACTTGAAGAGTTTAGTTAAAGGGAGCTTAGCTATTATGATTCTGATGTTGATGAAGTGCCAAAAAAAAGAGAACGAAAAAAGAAAAGCAGGAAACAGAATAAAAAAAATTGGTATGAATGTTTGAATGAGTTTGAGTGATGTGGCTGATGGATGGTTGAATATGGATGGTATGTTAGACTGCATGCAGCACCGTACATGGGGTTGCTACACTAGTCCACGAGGTAGGGGCCGAGCTCACGCCTCGATAAGTGTGCGGCCTCACAGAAATTACACGCACACTTGCGCGTTTTGCTCCTCATGAAGTTGATGGATTGCTCTGGCGCGCCGCGACGGTCAACTACTGACTGACCATAACTGCCAGTTCAGTTCACCCCACCCACCACCCACCACCACCCCGCCAACCCGCCAACCCGAAGGAAAAACAGGACTACTACCATGCACTTGATAAATGGTAGACCCATAATGAATGGTTGTCCTTACTGAGCCCTCGCAGATTAAAGTACACGAACCCATAACAAATGTTATTTCAACTTGGAATTTTTATTCTGAAATATGTAATGAGTTGAAACTCAAAGTGTTTTATACCCTATATCCAATAAATAGTTCCCACACTGCCTATAAATTATGGAAAACACTTTACTGCCATACTGTATCTCCAAAGATGAAGCTACGATATCTTGTGGCATTAGTTTGTTCCATGTGAATAAGCAAACTTATTTGGTGGGAACAATTAAATGGCTCTGGCCCAGCACATGGCCCCCAATGATAATCCACAATCCACTCCCCTAACAGTACCCATGCCCCTCTGTCTGCTGCACTTGCACGGAGCACAGGGCACAGAGGTCGCTGAACAAGTTGCAGCCAATGAATCGAATGCATTTTCATATTTATCTCCGGTCGAGAGGCATGCAACATAATCGTAATTACTTAATGCGTTCAACAATGTTTCTGCCACTAAATTTAAGTCGAAATGCATCATTAAATGGAACAGACTCCCCCTCCCCCTCCCCCTACACAGCCCTCCAGACACCATTCTATTCTAGTCGTGCCGCAGCATAGGCATGATTATGCTCTAAGTAAAAACATGTGGAACACAGCCCGAGCACCGCCTATCTGACTGACTGTCGGTCTGCCTGACTGACTGACTGACTGACTGCTCGTGACTCATAAGGCTGCCAGATGGTGCAACTGCCATGCCTGATCGATCCTTGGCAACAAGCAGAACACTCAACAGACTACTGCAAGACGCGCTGATGAAAGAGAAGAAACAAAGAAATGGAGATATTAAAATTTAATTAGAAATTTGCAGAATGATCAGGTTATGCTTCGACTGGCAAAAATGATACTTCTTTGAAGTGCGAGAACTGCTAAATATAGGCTTATGTTTAATGCCAAATATACAAACATATATACGTATATGATATAATATTATTATTGCCATAATAGAGTACAGGTTGCTTACTCTGAGTTTGTATGAATAGTCAAACTAATAGCGCTACAGTTTTCCATTAGTTAATACTGATTAATTTAGTATATTTTTATTAGCCACATCCTACGTATTCAGCGTGTATTGACATATATATTTTTTGAAGCTCTGTTGAAAATCTCATAACGATTGCATTAGAAATAATGGAGTTGTTCAAATTTATGATAAAAAGGTGCAGGTTAAGGCTCTACCGGATATGCTGTTCTCTCTGTAATATAGTTTCTGTTTATGATACTAATAATATTCCAACACAAATATGCATACTAAACTCTAATTTACATCTAAACAGTTTTCAACCATTTTTGCATATTTCTCCAAGCACATTATACTTAGTGTAAACCCCTAAATGTTGTTTAAATGCACTCATTGTCAAAGATAATTATGGCATAATTACGTTGACCATTGGCAACATTTTAAGGTGTTCCACAGGTAGACAACATGTATTATTAAAACCCCGAAATTGACCATTATAAATGTGGCATCTATGCTTCCGTTTGTGCTGAATGATAAACACAGAGCCAAACCCAACGAAATTATGCAAATGCCCTTTATATGCTAATGAAAATGCCGTGGAAATTTCTATCTTCGTTCTCGTTGTGAGTTCTGTTTTTTCCCTTTTTTCTGAAAATAATTAGGTTCATGTGTGAAACGGCCACAATTAAGTGACCAGAAATGATGCCGTCAAAAACTGAAATCTATAATTAAAACCATATAGAAACGGCCAAAACGCCGACAGTTGCCAACGGCCAGAGACATTTAAAAGACATCAAGTGGAATTAAGTTCAGAAGCCAAAAATTTACAAACAAACGAAAACTAAATACTCTGTTAAATATGAATTTATGAATATAATGATTATAGCTATGAAAGTTATTCATTAATATCCATAATAAAATTGTACTAATACTATATATAAAATATTTTTAAAATCATACAAATGCGTAAGGCTTTTATATCAATTAATTGCTAAAAATGCTCTAAGTTTTATCAACATTACTCTGATAGATTCACGTGAAATATATATACTCTTTAGAAATTTTAACTAAATTTTAATTTTAATTTCAACTCAGTTAAGCGTATTCAGATATTCGAGACACGTTCGATAAGAAATATTATCCACTTATCCCTCTCTCTGTGCTTCTAGCGATAACTTTATATGGCAACGTGTTAATTAAATTTTTGACAAATTAATTCGATATTCAATTGGCAGCGCAGGCAACGTTAGACACGCAAATTACAATTGCAACATAATTAATTATAATTACTATGGAAAGGCCATCCGAGATGGCACAAAAACAACTGAACGCGAATATTTTTAGCGAAATAAAACAAAAAATTATATGTAATTTGGCTAGTATCTAATAACTTTACCATCTCACTAGTTTACAGAGATTATTTAGAAAAATATTCATTAAGTAAACAAATTTACACATTTTATTAAAAACAGAAAATATTGAAAGTAATTAAAATGGAAAATAAAATATATTTATAAGATATTTAAGATTATTATTATTTATTTGAATGATATGTTTTTGGTATTAAAAGACACGTCTAAATGAAAAAGTACATCATCCATCACAATATTTATAACATTTTTTATTTCGATTGGGCAGTTTATTATATTTACTTTTTGAAAACGTTTTAAATGCTAACTTTATTTATTTTATTATAAAGTTCATTAATTTATAATTTAAAATTCATAATTTTCTTATTATTTTATTTTTTCATTAAATGCAAATGAATTTCAATGCGTTTCGTATTGCATTCAACTTGTGCATATTGCATTCCTTTGCTTTATCAAAGTTAATCTATTCTAAACTGTTTCACTTCAGACAGCAGCACTGCACACACTCCACCCCCTACCGCCCCCTCCCCCACACTATATGCCCCTTGGTTCTTACAAATCGAAAATATGAGAAGCGCTTGAATTCTAAGCCCAGAGGGAATACCATTGTTAAGCTGGTCCCTGTTTTTGCCGTGTTGCAGATGGAATTGTGGGAACAAGCGACGAGGGAGCTAGGGGTTACACGGCAGCCAGACGGGAGAAGAAGGGGACTAGCAAATGGTGTAGCTGCTGCTGCTGCTGCTTGTTGCTGTTGTTGTGGGGATTAGTGTAGTGGGTTTGCCATGCGATGCAATAAATTAAAATAATGTTTGCTCATTTAAAACTTAGGGGCTGCTGCTGCTCCTGCTTTAGAGGAGAGTCTGGACAGGAGCGGGGGCCAGAGAGGGCGTCGGGGGATAACAGACGGATAGCGGGTACAAGTGTTTGCTTGTGCGCCGTTAATTTGTTTTTACGACACTTGTTGGTGTTTATTATTTCTGTTTTGCAGCTCCCGCGTTGGCGGTTAGTCATTGGGGCGGTGCCACAGGGATGTGGGAAGCGGCAAGCGAGAACAGCACAACCAATCTCCCCTCCCCCCGTGCCGAAGGAAAAAAAATACTCCCTGGAGGCAAATGTTATAGGGAGAACGATGTGGTTCGCATAAGCACTAGAAACAACAAACAGACAATTAGATAATAACAAATTTCAGTTTCATTGTTGACACTCGTGAAATGTGAATCTAGAGATAGTAACTGAATTCTCTTTCAATGTAGGGGAATCAGCTGCATACACTCGGCAAAATCAGGCAGGCAATACCGAACTTATTTTCAATTGAAGTACAAAGTTATTTAAAGTTCAGCTAGAGCTATTATGATGTGTTATCAAGTTATACATAGATAACAGCTCAATTGAACACTGTATTTACATAATTTTATATATTATTTAATCTAATTTAAAACGATTAAGGCATAGTAATTTTCTCCTATGTTTATATTCGGTCGAACTACACGAATCTAAAACACACGCTCTACACCCTAGGCTATACAGTGTTTTGGATTTGTTTTGGGGTTCAAAGAGAAAACTCAGTATTGCAATGCCAAATACATAAAAGACTCTCTTCTCTACTAAAAGTAATTACATAAATGACTCTCTTTTCTACTATAATTTCCTTGTTTGTTTTCCGATTGCGCTGCAAATGGCACTTAAAATTCTATGTATGCATTAAGCATTGCTCAAGCAAAGATAGGAAGTCAGTGACTCTAAAATAGAACTTGTTGCCAGCTAAGAGAATATTCTTGCACATTTGAGAAGAAGGAACAGCAGATATCGAAAATCATAAATAAGATTAGCTTGCCTATGCAATCCACTATATACATATAGTGACTATACAACTAAAAAAATGGTGTCTCTCACCTCCGAAATATCGGTGACAGCCAGACAAACGAATGGACAGACAGGGCTAGTGTATCGACGGAGCTCGTCATCCTGATCAAGAATATATAATTCGAGTGGCCTACTACGCCTTTTCTGCCAGTAACACACATACCTCAGTTGCAAAATCTTAAAGAAGAGGGTCTAATAAAATATTCTTGCTTAGCCTTGAACCTCAAATCTCCCGCTCATATAACCCTCTCTATGTCTTGCAATGAATAACAGTAATAAAATCAGTCAATAAGTCAAGCTAAGCCTGTTTATACACACATTAATTTATGGTTATTCAATAACTGTTAAAGTATTTTAAGAAACAATTGCAGGCAGTGGTACGTATGTACCAGAAAATTCAAGAACATCAAAAAGTTTTCGTGGTGCATATTTCAGGAACTGGATGCAATAAAATATTTTTCGACATCATAAACTCACATGCTTGATAGATAATTATGTATGTACATATATAACATGTTGCAAAATGAAGTCTATTAGTTAAATACATACCATATACACATAAAATACTAATTTAAAGAATTTATAATTTATTTATCTGCTTACCCCATTCAATTGTAATTGTAGTAGGAAAGAATTATTTCATATATATTCTATGGGTATTGAAATGATAGACAATATAATTTCAATTTAATGTATTAAATATATGAATTTATTCTTCGCTCAACGAACTTCCTTCTTCCTCTTGTTTTATCGATAGATGTTAGGGATGTGTATACTAAATAAGATTGGTTTGTTAGATGGTTCTAATTCACTAGCGGCAATGCCAATGAATACGCAGTAGTGTTGACACTCCCACATGAGCATGCCACATGTAGTTGTAAAAGTATGCCTGGATTACCGGACAGCAAGTTGCATCTAGTTGCTGCGTGAGCCAGATAGCATTCAGCCAAAAGATGTGTTGAGCTCACCTGTTCACTCTGTATCACTCTCTCTCACTCTCCAACATGAAGGTAGGCGAATGCCACTTGTTGCGTTTATGGAGCTCCTTCAAGTACTTATCTGCCAGGCTAAACAGAATTGTGAAGCGATTTAATATGGAGTTGGAGATATTTCGAATGCGAGATATTAGATAATCAATATTCTGTGCTAGGCATTGGGTAGAGGTAGACGCTCAGTGCGTATGCGTGATTTGCAATTGCGGGTATGTATGACATGTGTGAGTACTGGTTGATGCCAGTGTTCACGCGTATATATAATAGAAATAGCAACTTTTCGTATACACAGGCAGGAGAGGAGTTTCTACCGGAATAAAGCTCTGTCTTATTAATGTGTTAGCAAAACGGAGGCTAAAATTCTTGGAAATACCCGAAACTACATTATCCGGAAATACAATAAAAATTTCACTTTTTATGCAAATTTAACCCATTCTAGAATGCCTAGAATGAAAGTCAAGGTTACCCATATACAGATTATCGAAAGCTATTAGAGGCGTTTAGGAAACAACAGCAGGTAGCAGTGCGTACGTACCCGATATTCCAAGGACATCATATGAACTATTCGCGGTGCATATTTTAGGTAGTGGTCGCAATAAAATAATTAATGATGGGTTGCATTTAAGATCCTAGATTTTAGGTATAAATAGCAAATCAAATCAGTATCAGTATTTCATTTCGCTGCAGAAGTGGTCGAAGTAACATCGAAGGCAAGAGCTCGAGTGAAATTATATATTTAATTATAAAATATTTTGAAAGACTGCGCTTATTTACGATAATAAAACGGAATAATGTCTTTTATGTCAGACACTGAATATATCGCTAGCTTACCGAATCTGAATATGTCAGATTCTGAAGATAGTAGTAGCAGTTCGGACAGTAGCTCCGAAGATGAACCGATCTCCAGCAAACCGCAACCAAGTCCAAGATCCAAGCCTGGAGATCGTTCAAGATCAGGTTTACAATCGGCACTTTTTGGATCAGATTCAGAATCAGAATCAGAGTCCGAATCGGAGTCAGATTCAGAGTCCGAATCGGAATCGGAATCCCCCCAGCCACAGGACGAGAGAGGAGATCGTGGCAAGAGCGAGAATTCTGAAGAGAAAGATATTGATTCTGAAGAATATGAAGAGGAAGAAAACGATGGTGATCAACCAAGAAAAAAGAAGAAGATAGAACGCTGTGGTGGCTTTATTATTGATGAAGCTGAAGTGGATAACGAGGTAAATACAGTACAAACATGGCTAGAGAATGAAATACTATCGGATCAATATTAATATTAATGGTTTGCATTCATTTAGGTTGACGAAGACGATGAATGGGAGGAAGGTGCCAATGAGATTGGCATTGTCAGCAATGAAATCGATGAAATAGGGCCAACTGCTCGTGATATAGATATCAGACGCAGAGGCAACAATCAATGGAAGTGAGTATTGGATGATCTCTCATTTTAGCATACATCAGTTAGTTACACATAACATTTCACTTTTTGTAGCACTCCAAAGGAGGACGAATTCGAGGAGTATCTAAGAAAGAAATATGCCGACGAATCGAAACAGACAGCGAAACGTCACTTTGGCGATGGTGGCGAAAATACTCTCGACGAGATCACACAGCAAAAGCTTTTACCTGGTATTAAGTAAGTACATTACAATTACAATTATTATGAATACTGTTTAATGCAAATCTATAATCTCAATCTCAATCTCAACTCTAGGGACCCCAATTTATGGATGCTCAAGTGTCGCAAAGGCGAAGAGAAAAGCATAGCTTTACTGCTGATGAGAAAATACCTGACTCACCTGGACTCGGATGCTCCATTGCAAATAAAGTCAGTCATTGCACCCCACAATGTTAAGGGATATATCTATGTGGAGGCATACAAGCAAGCGCATGT
This sequence comes from Liodrosophila aerea, assembly GCA_035045005.1. Classification (NCBI taxonomy): domain Eukaryota; kingdom Metazoa; phylum Arthropoda; class Insecta; order Diptera; family Drosophilidae; genus Liodrosophila; species Liodrosophila aerea. Next base: position 12,848 of record JAWNNL010000056.1, read on the forward strand.
CCAAGCAGCCATAGCTGACGTTCTAGGGGTAAACCATTGGAGTCTGAAAATGGTGCCCATTAAAGAAATGCCAGATGTACTCAAAGTGGTTAAGGATCAAGTGGACCTCAAAGTAAAGCAGTGGGTGCGTCTTAAATATGGTCCCTTCAAGGATGACATTGCACAAGTGGACTATGTAGATTCGGCAAAGAATAAAGTGCATCTCAAGATGTTGCCTCGCATCGATTACACACGTAAGCGTGGAACACTCCGGAACACAGCAGCCGAGAGTAATGTTGGCAAACGCAAGAGGATATCTCGACCAGCGGCTAAACTATTCGATCCAGAGGCTGTGAGGTATGCAATATTAAATACACTTTTCAAAATTACAGAACTTACTTACTATATTATAAATATTATTAAATATTTCAGAGCGATCGGTGGTCAAGTACGTTCGGATGGTGATTTTTTACTGTTTGAGGGATGTCGTTACTCACGGAAAGGATATCTTTATAAGAATTTCACAGTGTCAGCCATATTATCAGAGGGCATAAGGCCCACATTGTCCGAACTGGAGCAATTCGAAGAATCACCAGAGGGTAAGTTAGTAATAAGCAGACCATCAACTGTAGTTATTCACACATATTGAATATTCACATTTGCAGAAGTTCTTCTGGACGTAATGGCGGCTGTCAAAGATGACCCAACGGCTGTACAATCTTTCTCAATGGGTGACAACGTTGAAGTCTGTGCAGG